>OX637536.1:76623460-76983460 GCA_951800035.1 Linnaemya tessellans
ATGGTGGAAGCAATATTGTAGCGGCTGTTAAGCTTCTTAATAAGGAGCGATTGACTTGCTCCAGCAATTCGCTTCATAGATTTATTGTTCAGGATATATTAAACAATATAGAATTCATGGTGTTTTTTAACACCGTTACCAAATTGAAAAAAATCTACAAATGCCTTAATTACAATACAGAAGCAATTGCAAAAATACAAAGCGGCTCCGAAAGTGAAAAATTTACAGCCTTTGTGAATAAAGTTGCAGAAATATTTTCGGTGGTGGAAACCGAGCATCAATTCCAAATATATATATATATATATATATATATATATATATATATATATATATATATATATATATGTATATATATATATAAATATGTATATATATATATGTATTGTATATACATATATATATATATATATATATATATATATATATATATGTATATAAATATGTATACATATGTATATATATATATATATATATATATATATATATATATATATAAATATATATATATATATATATATATATATATATGTATATATATATATATATATATATATACACATATATATATATATATATATATATATATTTTATGGACGTAATGATAGCAACTATCAATAGTGGCCCCACGACAACTTCACTAGCACCACCCTGGGACAGCTTTGGCATTTCATCAGGGTGGGTAGTATTATCAGTATTATTCCTACGTCCTCCTTAGTTCCTAGGTAAGGAGGTTCGGAACTGATGCGCATATTTAATCGTCAGTAGCTAACGAATCCTAAGACGTACTAACTCTCCTACGAATCTGTGCTAATCTGCGAAGTTCTATTAGAACAAGCTGTACAAAACTACACACTCTGGTCCAATTCAATAAGGATTCCAGCATGGTCGGAATAATATTCTCCGGGCTGATCGTACGCCCCAAGCCTTCCTCTAAATACGACCTCCAGTTGCTGAATCGTGAGCAGACAAAGACGACATGCTCAGCATCCTCAACCACATTCCCACCACAGTGTGGACAGAACGGAGAGTCGTCGTGCTTAAAACGAAATAGATATGACCTAAAGCAACCATGTCCAGACAAGAACTGTGTTAGGTAATAGTTCAGATCACCATGTTTCCTAGTCAGCCATAATCTGATGTCGGGTATTAATGAATAAGTCCATCTTCCCTTTTCAGTGGTTGACCACCGTTCTTGCCATTTTTGCATACATAAATCAGAGTTATCCCTATTCATGATTTCTAAATCGATAGGGATCATACCCGCAATGATAAAAGCCGCCTCGTCCGACACTGTCCGAAATGCACTACATACTCTTAAAGCAGCTAGCCTATACACAGGGCATACCAGCCCCACATATGTGGAATATCTAAGTGAGTCTGACCATACCGGGTGTGCGTATAGGATAATGCTCCTTACTACTCCAGCGAGCAGTTTCCTCTGAAGATACGTTGGCCCTCTCGTGTTTGGCATGATCAGAGATAGCGCCAAACAGGTCCGTGATGCTTTGGATGCTATATATCGCAAGTGCTCGCGAAAAGATAGCCGTGTGTCAATCATCACACCCAGATATTTCAGAAATGCCTTTGATTCTATGGAACAGGTGCCAACATTGAGGGTAATAGTTTCCCTAGCCTTACGACTACTAATCAAAACCGCTTCGGTTTTATGATCAGCTAGAGTCAATCCCATTGCAGTGATCCAGGACTTTACTAATTGTACGCTGGCATTTGCAATGGTTTCTGCCTCCAGCAATTCCTTAGCTTCACACACCAGCGCTATATCGTCTGCGAATCCCACAATCTGCACTCTCTCAGGTAACCTCAACCTTAGTACTCCATCATACATTACGTTCCACAACAATGGTCCAAGTATCGATCCTTGGGGAACACCACCACTAATCCTACGTTTCCTTATACCCGCATCTGTACTATAGATCAATTCCCTATACCGGAAATAATCCAGCACTATCCCTATCAGATATTCTGGGATGTCCAATCGAGTTAGAGCATCAACAATATGCACCCAGCTCGCTGTGTTGAACGCGTTCTTCACATCCAGCGTCACAACTACACAGTACTCCTTTGTGCCATTCCTCCAACTCCTGCCATAGATAGTCCGTGCAGCAGTTTCTACTACCACGTTTATAGCATCCACTGTTGACCTCGCCCTCCTGAAGCCAAATTGGTTGTCTGATAGACCATTTCTGTCATCAACGCAATTCCCAAGTCTTCGGCAGATCACACCCTCTAGCAACTTCCCACATGTATCTATCATACACAGTGGCCGATAAGATGAGGGATCATCTAGGGGTTTATTGGCTTTTGGTATTAATACCAACTTCTGCCTCTTCCATCTTGTTGGAAAAATTCCCCTACCTAAGCATGTATTCACCATTCTTAAGAACTGCTCGGGACAAAGCCTGACGGCCTCCTTTAATACTATACATATTTGGAATGCAGTCGAGTCCAGGTGCCTTCTTGTCTCTAAACCTAGAGACAACGTCCTCAATCTCAGCTATTGTAACCGGGGGAAAATTTAATGTCCCAATTGGAGGGTTGTGCTCCCAAGGTGGTGCGTCCTGCTGGGGAAAGAGATGGTCTACAATTTCCTCCAGGATTGGCCCCTCACTCGGTTGCAACGGGGTCAGGCATTTAAGTTTTTTGGTGACCAGCTTATATGCGAGACCCCAAGGATTATCATCCACCTCATCACAGATATTAAGAAAACACTGCCGCTTGCTCCTACGAATTGCATCCTTTAGGGCCTTCCTCCTATTCCTGTAATTCTCCTGGTATACGCTATTCTCTAACCTACCTCGAGTTCTTGTATACTGCCTTCTGGCACGTATACACTCCGCCCTCAAGCCGGCAATATCATCATTCCACCAATAAACCGGTGACCCCTTTACGGATCCTTTTCGCCTCACCATAGATGCATCGCACGACCGCGTGATATGGTTTACCAATTGTTCTGCCATATCCTCAGCTGAACCATTTAATTCCATACCTTCCATACAGATGGCAAAAATATCCTTATCAAAGGTATTCACTTTCCATCCCGACAAACCTTGTGCACGGGGAGTCACATGCCGTATATCATCCTGTATATCCATAATTATGGCACTGTGATCGCTGTGAGTATAAACATCAGATACTCTCCAGTTTACACGGTTTATAATGGTATCGCTGGCAAACGTAGTATCAATAATTGAACCACCATTTCCTCCTCTAAATGTTTCCTCATCTCCAGAATTCAAGAGCACAACATTTAGCGCAGAAAGGGCCTCTAATAGCATCCTTCCCCTTGCATTTGTCAAGGGGCAGCCCCATTCAACAGCCCACGCGTTGAAATCCCCTGCTATTATAACAGGACTCCTGGCTGCAGCGTCCATCACTATGTTGTCTATAATAACACGAAAGTCATCAATAGAATACCTAGGAGGAACATAACAGCTGTACAAACATATGCCGGAAACAGTGGCCCGCGTGTACCCACATTGCGGTGATAACCTCTCCCTCAATATCAAAGAACCGGTAGTCCATATAGCTGCTGTATCTGTATCATCAGTAACCCAATTTGCAGATACAATCTTCTTATATGGCTCGCTGAGTACAGCAACGTCTACCTTTAAGTCTCGTACGGTTTGCCTAAGCAACTCCTGTGCTGCTTGGCAATGATTGAGATTTAGCTGTAATATGCGCATCCTGATTATTAAGTAGTGTTTAACCTCTAAGCTTTTGTAGCGCCCTCTTGTAGTACGGGCAAACTACGCATCCGGTGACATGGTCACCATTAGTACTTCCACCCTTTCTACAGAGCATGCACGAAGGTCTGTTGGAACATGTTGCAATCTTGTGGCCAGCTTCCCCACAACGCAAGCAATTTCCGGATAGATCCTGGCCGCTACAATTCGTCGCCCTATGTCCAAAATCGAGACAGTTGTAGCACCTCTTCGGTGCTATCTTTTCCCGTATTCGACACACGACCCAGCCGATGCGTATCTTGGACATCTCTAGAAGACGTCTAGCTAGAGGAGCACTCAGGCCAATCGTGACAGTATATATATATATTAGAGCGGGTCGATTTTTTTTTCGAAAAATCGCATATGCGGAAAATGTTCTACGGATCATTTTGAGAAACTTTGCTTAAGAAAGTATGGGTCTAAAACCGATTTGGATGCCGCGATTTTTAAGGGGAAATTTAGTTTTAGGTAGTATAAAAAATTGTATCAAATATGTTTACATAGAAGTAAATTACATGTACAAAACTTATATTTTTAGCTTTTTGACAATAATTGGAAGGTTTAATTTTTTGAAAAGTGGTACAGTGGTTTCCCGGTATTACGAACGATATGACACATTCGATTTTTACGATCGTAACATCAGTGCAATCAGCGAGTAAAAACCTTGAAGAGTGTAAAAAAAAAATTTCCTCTGTATATTAAATTAATGAAATTTTCGCATTTGAAAACGCAAAAATGTAATATTTATCAATTCGCAAACTTTAAGAGTACTTTTATTTTGAAATAAAATTTTACACATGTTTTTTCTTTAAAGGAATTGAAAAACTTTTTTGAAAACTATTCTGAAGTTTTAAAAAAGAAATCGCTTCCAGCGTTAACGAAAAGTAAGACCAGAGTAGAAAAAAATTTAAGAAAAAAGTGTTAATAGATAGGCTCGTTCGTTAAATTAAAAAATCGCTTGAACAAGTGGTGCCTTTTTAACGTTTTTATTTTTATTAAAAACAGTGCAGTTGCAATTTTTTTCTAACAGTCTAGTTTTCGTTGATAAAATTTTTTAATTTTTATTCAGTAAATTTTTAAATTCATAAATAAGTTTTTATAATCAATAAACGTTTGAATCTTTAAATTTATATTCAATAAAAGGAAAACAAAACATTGTGATAAGTACTAAGATTTGTGTGATTTAAGTTCAACTACGCGAGTGAAAAAATAAAACGTTCCGCTGTTCGGCTTTTTTATTGGCTATTCCATTTTGCATTTTAAATTTATAATCTAGTAAAATGGAAAATAATTTTTCATCTTCTTCATCTGAATCTACCATATCTCATATGGCTTCCCCAGATATTTGCATTTTTGGACCACCAGCAGATTTTAGTGGCCTTAACTTACCAAGCAAGCGTGATGTATTAAAGTATTATTTCTTCTTGGGTTACCAGGCAAAAAAAGAAGGAAAAAAGTGTGCTTACAAGAACTTCACTGCTGACGTGTTAAATAAATTAACTGAAATATGGAATCGACTTTTTATTGATCTTATGAATGAAAAAAGCATTTTACTAAAACTAAACCAGTTCATTGAAAAGTACCAAAGAGAAATAAAAACTAAAAGTAAATTAAATCGTTTTGTGGAATCGATTGATGATTTGTTTTTCATTGGAAAATGCAAATGTAATTTAAAAGTACATGAATGCAAATGTGGAGAAATTCCAAAAAGGTTGACATTTTTTATGCTAGATCAACACAATGATAGAAAACTGACTATTCCAGAGAATCATTCTGACCAAGTATCAACAATAGCAACCTTCCTACCAGTGAGTCATGATTCGACATATCAACCAAGCCAGTTAAACATGGAGGTGGAGGAGCTTATAGAGCTAAGTGCACCATCTGAGGATGTATTAATTTCACCGAAACCACGAGCTTATACCAAAAGGTACTCGGCTTTAAATTTCGCGATGATGTGCGACAGATTCGGCATATCTGACAGAGTAGCTTCAGGTTTAGCGACAGCTCTATTTAAGGATATTGACTATAGAGATGAAACTGGAGACCTAATAATTATGGATAAAAATAAAGTCGCCAGAGAAAAGATGAAGGGACGGGAAGCAGTACGCAAGAGTCAAGCAGGAGACACCAACCTATGCTACTTTTCATTTGATGGCAGAAAAGATGACGCATTAACAATGGAAAAAATTGACGGCAAATACCACCAAAGCATGGTTAAAGAAGCACATTTAGTCGTCCTTAAAGAGCCGAACTCGAAACTATTAGGATATGTTACAGTTCAAGCTGAAGATGCTTTAACAAAGCAAAGGCAGCTTAGCGAGTTTTTCAGCAAAAAAGGTTTCAGTTTTAATAATTTAATTGGTATTTGTAGTGATGGAGAAAACACTAACACAGGCGTTTCAAATGGCATAATACGGCGTTTCGAGATCGCATTGGGAAGACCATTGCATTGGTTTATATGTCTCCTACATTTTAATGAATTGCCTTTTCGTCACCTATTCGAATTTCTGGATAATTCGAAAACGAGCGGACCAAGAACTGCCAGCGGCTTAATTAGTAAACAAATTACGTGCTGTGAGAAAATGGTGGGAAAATAATTTTTCCAGAATATTTTTTTTAACATTTATTAAAAAAAGTTTAAAATTTTTTCAGAGGGTTGTTGAATTTACAGCCATTCCGCTAGAGAACATGCCACCTTCTTCATCAGACGAATGGAAGCTTGATTTATCTAATGACGTAAAGTATTTGCTTCAAATGGCTTCAGCAATATCGAATGGTTTTATTTCTGTTGACTTAGCTAACATAAAGCCTGGACCTGTAGCGCACTCCCGTTGGTTAACCAAGGCCAGCAGAATTTTACGATTGTACGTCGCAACAAGTTCACCCACTAGTTACTTAAAAACTCTAGCAGAGTACGTAATAAGAGTTTATGTTCCCATGTACTTTAACATCAAATACTACAATTCTGTTATTTACGGCAGTACGCTTTTATTTAAGTTTATTCGCCTCACACAGTTTCTTCCCTTGAATGTGCGGCAAATTGTTTACTCTGTAGTTCAAAATAACTCATACTTTGCTCATCCAGAAAATGTTATGCTTTCAATGCTTTACGATGATCGTAAATCAATACGCGACCAGGCAATACAAAAAATTTTGTACTACCGTAACAAACTTTGCGATGCAGAAAAACTTAGAGAGTACAAAAAATGTAAAATTAATTTTGACTGCTGCAATTATTTCAATATGATAGATTTAGATGATGACAGTATTTTATCAGAACCACCAATTACAAGAGATATTCCGTATGACTATTTGAAGGAATATTTAGAATTTCAAGATCCACCACTTCCTGACCCACAAGTTCCATGCCACATTCAAGGAACTGAACGATGCGTTAAACTTTTAACCAGTGTTTCTCGGCGCGTAACGGAAAAAAATCGTGAAAGTATTATGGCTGTGACTGATGTTAGTCGAAAAAAAAATCCACGCTTGGAAAGCAGGCAGGACTTAAAAACTTAGTTATTTAGTTCTTTTTTCAAATCTAGAAACTAACTTTGTATTAATAACAATACACTTAAAATTTATTTTATTCTTTCTGATTTTATTGCTAAATTAATAACTGCAAATAAAACAATAAATCGTAGAAAACTTAAAGGATAATTTTAGTTTTATTTCAATATATGGTCAACAAACAAAAGTATACCTTTCCCTCGATTAACACCTTAAAAAAAGTATTGTGTAAATCGAGGGATAAGTGTACTTTAAAAATAAGAAGTAAAAACAAAGGGTTTAGAAGAAAACTTAGCGTTTTTTTACCCTCAGTGGGTCCCTCACACTCATAAATAAGCTATCTGTTTAAGTTTTTCTAACAAAATTTTCTATAACCTGAATATGAAACTTCCCTTTAAAAATCGCGGCATCCGAATCGATTTTACACACATAGTTTCTTAGGCAAATTTTCTTAGAATTGTTCGTAGATTACTTCCCGCATATGCGATTTTTTCATTTTTTCCGTCCCATACAAATTGACCCGCTCTAATATATATATATATATATATATATATATATATATATATATATATATATATATATATATATTAAGGCAAATTAACCTGCAATATATATAATAGAATGCAATATACTTTTCAAAAATTATTCATACATACAGCACTTGATCCACAGGAGTGTATAAAGTCGAAATTTATAAATGTTC
Organism: Linnaemya tessellans; assembly: GCA_951800035.1. Lineage (NCBI taxonomy): Eukaryota > Metazoa > Arthropoda > Insecta > Diptera > Tachinidae > Linnaemya > Linnaemya tessellans. The sequence goes on from OX637536.1 coordinate 76,631,420, forward strand.
ACTTTTTCAAAAATCATATACAAACATTCTTAAATTCACGACAAACAGTTTTTGGCCTTTACTTTAATTACAATTTCGATTTAATACTCTTCTGTTGATGAAGTGTTGTATAAATTAATTTGTAACAAAAAAAAAAACTACCAAGTTTGAATGAACACAAATTTTGGTACGTCAATTGTTTTAACGTACGCTTCTGGTGCATTACATTACATATTTTTCTTAAAATACCTAGATTTCATCGTTGAAATGCAGAAATAAAATTTTATCTATATTGCAAGAACAATCGGAAGATACTTTTTTGCAATTACATACGAGTATAAGCCTGGGTATACATTTGTAGAAGATACAATGTTGATTGCGAGGAAGTAATTATGCCCATTGATGCCGAAGAAGATGATGTAGAAGACGAAGAGCTTTCAGAAAGGGAAATGTATAGAGTAGGCCAACGAATACGTGAAAATATTACCGCCCAGTTAAATTAAAAAAAAATGCTTTTGTAATATGTAATTTATTTATTAACTAAAAACATTGTATGCAAAACTTACATTCAGTCTTTTGGAATTCATGTTAAAAGAAGTCAGAATATCGAGTTCTCAAAACATTTTGTACACCGTAAAACATATAAGAAATGGGAATTGTTATTCACGATAGGGGTGATGGGTATAAAAAAAAATAAATAAAATTTGTACCGACAGGTGCTAATTTTTAAAATTATAATGTGCTCCTATGAGATCAACTTTTACAACAATCACGTCAGCTATTTGGATTTCCACGATTTTCACAGTAGTTGGGTTAGTTTTGGCTGTGGTTTTGGTTATGAGTTGAGTGCTCTTTTTTTCTGGTTGCTGAGGTTCAGATTTACGTTTTTCAAGTTCTAATTTTAGGGTCTCTACTTCTAACAATTTTAACTTTACTGCGTTCTTTTCGTTTAGTAGCTTTTGTGCTTCTATTTCACTTTTAGCTTTACCATTAAAATAGTTGTCTAAAATATTGCATAATTTTTCAATATTTCTATTGAGGCTTCTGAAGTCATACTTTTGGTCTTCCATCAACTTAACAATTCTTCCCAAATAATTATTTTCTTCTCTCAAAAGCGAATTTAGGTCATGTTTTGAATTAGTATTTGGAGAGCTGGGTGTATTGGGCCTTTTGCGTTTGAGATCTGGCAATGGTGTTGGATTATACTGTCTCTTTGACATTGTGGAATTGTCGTTTGAATTATTTTTTTGTGAGCTTTTAGAAGTTGAAGGTGTTACATCCAGTTGATCTTCAACGGACTCATCGTTTAGTAGTAAATTGAAGTCTGATCCAGCAAAATCTCTCGCGCCAACAATTCCTTCAACAGATCGAAAAATGCCGCTCAACCGTGCTACTGATTCCTCTAAATCAGATAAAATATATTTATTATATTGGCCGCCACCGGTTTTTCTCGTTTATTGTGACTTAATTTATTTTTGACATAGGACTTCCAGTCGGTCCATGTTTTCTTCCAACCGCTGCAATCCTTGTTTGGAGGGCCTGATGAATTTAACTTTTCTGTTAAATCTAACCATAGCGACTCTTTTCCCACTTTGTCTTCTTTTATGTAGCCCCTGGCAATGTCTTCGTTGTTTTCCATAAATTCAATGAATATCTTTTCCTGTTGAGGATTTCGGTGTTTGCCCCCACAAACAAATTTTTATAAAACTAAAAAGATTTCCATAAATTTTTACGTATGTACTTACATTTTTCATCAAATAATTTTAAAGCAAATTAAATTTTTTAATTAAAAACATACGTTTTTTTATTTTGCTTTACTGCTTATTCGCATAGCCACATCTTAAATTTCTTTGTCATCACAAATTTTTGTTCTAGAAAATTAGTGGTTTGGTAAAAAAAATAGTGTGGCAACACTACGATTGAAAAAGATAAAAGTTTTCTTGCTGTTCACAACTACTTTAGAAAAAGTAATATTTTCAAATAAATAATAATGATATACTTAAAAACATTGTCAAATATTTAAGTTAACAATTCAGTTGCCAATATAAATAGGTAATATGAAGTTTTTTCGGTTTAAAATCATAGAAATTAACAATTCCACTTTGGAAATCTAAAGTGGTTTCATTCCGAAAAAATTTTTCGTTTTCTAAAGATCCAATTTACGGAATCAAAACCACTTTCGATCGGAATTGTACTCTGTGACATGACTGTATATTTAAGAATGTTGTTCAAAAATTGAGAATTTACAGTTACATATTAGATAACATTCTAAATTTTTAATTGTATTTTGGAACTCCTATTTTAGAACCTAGAGTTAATTTTTAGGAAATTCTGAAATATAATAGCAAAATTCTGAAATACTATTGGAAAAGACATATGTATGTATATTTTAAAACGACGACTCAAATTGTTTTCCAATGACTTTTTTTTAACCAATATATTTTATTACAAATTCAAATAACAATTAATTCATTATTATAGTTTTTTCGGATGGATTGAAGTAAAATTATTCTAAAAACTAAGGTTGCTATTTACAAAATATTACAATTTCGACCAACGTGACAGAACAATTGACCTCAATTGTAGCTAGCCATAACCTCAAGCCATCCCTCCACTATCAGAGGACTCATATTCAACATTGTCATGCAAGAGCTCGTGATGGACACATTTTTCAGCATCGCCTTTGTATTTCGACAGACTCTTCCCCTCTTTTTGGTTGGGGGTCAGCCATCTCTTTAGACGCGTCGAGTCCACTATACCGTGGTAAGGTATCTGTGTTACCTGATAATTATCTACATCGTTTATTTCATAACGATCATTACCTACACACCTCCGAACCATATAGGGTTCCCGGTACTTTGGGATAAGTTTCTTGTTGACACCTGTCGTAGTATCAACATTTTTCATAACTACCCAGTCACCTACGTCAAATATCACGGGAGCCCTATGATGTTTATCAAAATAGTTTTTATTATATATCTGAGACTTTTGAATCGCAACCGCTGCGGCTGCCCTTACTGCACCTAAATCCACGCTCTCCCTTTCAGACCTTATACCCAAATGTTCGGTGATCTCATCCAAAATTTTGCCCCGTTGTTCAACCCCAAATAGCATCATACTCGGAGTTTGCCCCGTTGTACAATGAGGAGAATTATATATAGCGAATTCCACCTGAGCCAATTTCGACACCCAGTCCGAATGGTCAATCTTCTCTGTCAACTTAGCTAACATAGCTCTCAAATCTCGATTAACCCGTTCAACTTGGCCGTTTGACTGTGGCGAAGCCACTGATACTTTTACATGAAAAATATTACGCTCCGCCAGAAAACTAGCAAACTCAGTTGATGTAAAACAAGTACCCCGATTAGAAATTATACGTCTAGGCCTACTATAGTTTTCAAAATATTTGGAAAGGGCACAACAAGCTTCCTTAGTCCCTGGGGAATTAACCGCGTACAACTTTACAAACTTTGTAAAAGAATCTATAACCACTAGTACATGCTTTCGCTTCGAATTAATTGCAGGCAGCGGACCAAAATGGTCAAATGTGCAAAGTGTCAAATGGGACCGGTTTCTTTTCAATATTGTATAAGTTGCGCTTACGAATGCTGTTAGGCTCGGAGTAATAGATACATTTTAAGCAATTACATGTGAATTTCATCAACTTCTCCCTCATATTAGTAAACCAGTAATGCTTTTGAATTTGATTTTGACATTTATCAATTCCTATATGGCCGAATTTTTCGTGTACTAATCTCATTATGTTCTCTTCCATTTCAGCAGGTACAAACAACTGGCTCTGACCTTGTAGACCACGTCTAAACACCAAACCATTATCCAAAAAGTAGCCGTCCACGTCCCTCTTCTCCAGTTCGTCACGCATAGTCCGTATAGTTTCATCCCGACTCTGAACAACCTGAATATTCAAGTCAACATCAGACTCATCAACAATTACAGCGACCGGCTCCCGACTCAAGGCGTCTACATGAGCCATCATCTCACCTTTCCTGTGTCGTATGTCGTAATCATAGTTCTCTAGCTCTAGGGCCCATCTCGCAATACGGTTGTTTATAACTTTCTTACTTAGAGTGAGGGCCAATGAGTAACAATCGGTAACTATAGTAAACTTGATGCCCTCTAAAAACATTCTAAACCTCCTTAATGCATATACAATAGCCAGAGTCTCCAGCTCGAAACTATTATACCTCGACTCAGCATCGGAAGCTGTTTTTGAATGATAAGCTACGGGGTGGAACTTCCCATCCTCCTGCTTCTGTAAAAGTACCGAGCCAAAACCACGCGAGCTAGCATCTGTATGTAGCTCAGTATCCCGGAAAGGACTAAACACTGATAGCACGGGAGGCATAGTTAACATGTCTCTTAAATTATAAAATGCCTCAGTACAAGAGTCCGTCCATTTAAAAGTACTATCCTTCTTGGTAAGGTCGGTAAGTGGCTTAGCTATTCTTGAAAAATTCTGTACAAAACGTCGGAAATAAGAGAATAACCCCAAACACCGCTGTATATCTTTATTATTTGTAGGAATCGGGTAGTTCTGAATTGCCCTTATGTGGTCATTATTCGGTTGAATCCCCTTCTCGTTCACACGATAACCTAAATAATCAAGTTCCCGATAACCAAATTTGCATTTCGCTAGATTCAATTTCAGTTCATACTTTCCTAATAATAGTAAAACCTCACGTAAAATCTTCACATGTTCGTCCAAAGTCTTAGTTGCTACCATTATGTCATCCATATACACCACAATCCTACCGCTATCCACCAAGTCCTTCAGTACCAGACCCATAAATCTTTGAAATACCGCAGGGGCGTTTCCCAAACCAAACGGCATGTAACAATATTCATATTGACCAAAAGGTGTTACAAATGCCGTATATGGTATTGACTCCTCGTGAACGCGAACCTAATGAAAACCGTCCTTAAGATCTAATGTACTAAAGTAACACTTATCTCCCAAATATTCAAGACAATCCTCTATTACTGGCAACGGAAAATTATCTCTCAACGTAATCTTATTTAAAGAGCGATAACAATACACATACGTAACGTTCCATTCCTTTTCTTTGCCAATACTATAGGTGAAGCATAAGGAGACTCGCTGGGTCTTATTATGCCTCGCCGCAATAAGTCAGCAAGCCTTTCCTTTACCTCTATGCGCTCCCGGTAAGACAATCGCCGAGGGGCACTAAATATAGGTGTGTCATTATTTAGCCGTATTCTCATAGAGTAGTCCATTTCCACTTGACTACTACCCTTCGTTCTCAGATAACATTCCCTTATCAAATCCCGAATAACATTTGCGTCATGAAATAAATCTATATTAACATCTATTTCACTGTCCTTTACCATATCTGATATACCAACAGACCCCAATAATCCTTCTGTCATAAAATCCACCTCTTTGGTGAGTGAACCATTCGAGGTGCCAACATTAATACTTTTAGTGTGTGATAATTTGTCCAAATCTCGATGTAAGTTACCCGGAAAATGGTGGGGTAGACCTACTCCGCTATATCTATCAGAGATGACTTGAATCCGAGGTGTTCTCAAAAGGTTAAAAGACATAAGTGTATCTAAAGCATGATTATTAAATTCATTTTCTCTTTCATTATTTAAATTCAAAAGTGTACTCTTGTCATATATATTTTTTATTTTGCAAAGCTTCATATTAAATTTCGCCAATAAGTCCCTACCAATCAAGAATGGAACAACCGCCTCTTCATCAGGTAGTACAAGGAAATCATTCATTACTTCCCGTTTACAAAAATGCACCTTACAATTCACAAAACCAAATGCATTAATTTTATTTTTTCCTACTCCACGAAATGATGAGACGGTCTTTTCACTATTGATAGCAAAAGGGACCAAAGATCTCCGTACACAACTAATTGGGCTACCGGTATCAAAAAGAGAAACATAGGACTTTAGCTCAGTACACTTATCTCCGTTAACAAAGGCGACACTTACCGTTTTATATGCCCCAAATGTTTCTACCCCGTTCACATCATCCTCAACGATAGTTGCAGCAATGCGATTCCTCTTTGGACAATTTTGGCGGTAATGTCCCACTTCACCACAGTAGAAACAGGAATTCATCGGACGACTTGGCTTTGAGCATTTGCTCTGGTAATGTCCCATTTTCGAGCAGTTGTAGCATCGCACTGCTTCTTCATCGAATTTTGTAGCAGTGTTTGGAGTGGTGACATCAGTCTTTACTTTTGCAGCTTGCTTATACCCAACGTTAGATTTTTGTGGTGTTTCAGCAACATACCGACGGCGTTGTTCAAAACGATCCAGTCTGCGTATGAGATCGTCCATTGAATTAGCACCATATAACATTGTGGAGTGGTGGCCAACTTCTGAAAGCCCGTCAATAATCAAGTCCACTAACTCCAGTTCCTCAATAGTTGACTTATTTGCGATTTTCTGCATTGCAATTAAATCAGTCAGGGAAGATTCAGTTGACTGTAACTTCCGTGTTTGAAGCTGGCGGTATACCTCCCGTCGGGTTATGGTTCGCTTGAATAATTTCAACAAACTCGCTTTCATGATCCTATATTCCATTGAACCCAAATTAAATATATGGCTCTTGGCAGTCCCTATGAGGCGGCGTCGTAAGCCAAGACACTTCTCTTTGTCTGTGTAACAGCACAATTCGGCATACTCTTCAAACTGCTGGAACCACTTATCTATATCATAATTGTCGTCACCATTGAATGACGGCACTACTGCATCAATTTCAGTTAAATCAATGTGACGTCGATGCGTTATTTCTTTTTCTTTTGAATTTGCTTCTATTATACGGATTTCCTCCTGAGTTCGCAGCAGCTGTAGACGCAGTTGCTGAATCCTGAGTTCTGATTCTATCGAATCAATAGGACTGGCAGTCGTATAAGTTGTGCCTGCATTATATGGAATAAAACTTCCCGCGCCCGTGGATGCTGAACTAGAAGTGTGAACTAGAGGTGCAACATGATACATTGTAGTTGCTATAGATTGCCCTGCAGAAACAGCAGATCTATCCATTACGCGTGGCAGCATATTTACGGTGCCCAGATTATGCACCAGAGGGGATGAAGCAGAAAAACCTTCCATATTTAACGTTTGGGCCGCAGAAATCAGAGATAAAGGCATTGAAGTGGCAGTTTGACCTGTTACAACCGGTACTAGGGCAGCAGTTCTATCCAAAGGTATTGAGACAACCGATACAGCAGAATTTTTCCCAGACGTCGTCAGCGGTGTACTAACGGTAGAATCAGATGCGGCAGTTTGGCTTGTTGCAGCTAGCATTGAGATAACAGTTTCCATACCTGGAGGAGGCATTTCACCAGCTAATTCAACGTAATCGTATTCAGGCAATAGCAACGGTGCGGTCACAGAAACTCCCGTGGTTGTCATAGCTGCATCAGGAATTTCTCCCTCGCATATATTGTCAGCATGCTGACTGATATGTAATTGCTCATGAATCGTTCGTAGTTGTGCTATCGTAGCCGTTAGTGGAAATTCTATACCTTTTTCAAGAAGATCCTCCACGATCTGTTGCCTTGTTAGTCGCATGTCCATTTCCTCTAAAAATGTGTACTGTTCAAGAGATTACGTATAGACCCCACACCTGAATTTTAAAACGACGACTCAAATTGTTTTCCAATGACTTTTTATTTAACCAATATATTTTATTACAAATTCAAATAACAATTAATTCATTATTATAGTTTTTTCGGATGGATTGAAGTAAAATTATGCTAAAAACTAAGGTTGCTATATACAAAATATTACAATATATAATTTTTTAATTATTTTATACTGTTTTATAAAAAGCAAGTTGATCTTTTGTATTTTTTGTAAGTAAAGTCATTCTAAATTAATAAAATTATAAATCGTTTCTTTTAAATTGCTAATTGGGATATTAAACGAAAACCCAAAATAATTTTAAACCTTGTGAAGTGCAAATTTTATTGATCTATACATGTTGTTTTATGTATAATATTTAATAAATTATATTGAAAAAAGTGCTTATAAGTAAAAATAAGCGATTTTTGCTGATTTTTCACTAAAAATTTCTGGCAGCCCTGATCATAACGGGAAAATCGTATGACATTAGAGTAGGAAAAAATATACAAAGAGGCAAAGCTTGAGTAGTTTGTGAATGATTTCTTTCCATTATTCTATGATGAGCTCAAGTCACTGTTATTCCTGAAATTAATAAAATTACTGTATTTAATAATGGAATTTGGAATGGAAGGGAGAAATTCCTACTGGTGGTCAAATTGCATGATGAAGAAAAATGTTTGCAAGCATTAAATTTTTAACCATCGAGATCGTCAGTTGGCGGTTCGCCAACTGAATTAATTCATTCAGTTGATTCATTAGCTCAGTTGATTCTGTAGCTCAGTCATAATTCATGAAATGAAAATGTCATGAAAGAATAGAATAGCTAATAGGCTTTTTCCACTGAGCAACATCTTTCATCAATTTGCAAAGATGTTAACATCTTCCCATAAGGTTTATGGGAAGAGGATCCTTTTCCATATTGTTTCATCTCAAATCTTCCGATATTTTAAGTGTCATCAGTAAAAAAATGGCAAAAAAAAATTGTTCTTGCAAAATGACGTTACAAAAAATATAGTACAAAATTTCAGGGCGTACTTAACCAGGTGGCGGCGTTAAGAATGTAAACAATTTTTTGCTCTTATTGGATTTTTGTTTGTTGTGAGTTTGTACTGTCAAAGCTTGCTTAATTCTATTTATGTTCAGAGCTGTTATATGAATAAAAATTATTTATTGGAAAAGAAAAATTTTAATTTATTCTTGTGAAAAACGTGAACTAAAAGAAAATACTAATAATAATATCAATTTATAAAAAACAAACTAGTTAAACACGATAAAAGGTGTTTTGTTTGCTTTAGTCGTTTTTTCCGTTGTTTCAAATTTATTCTTAAAAGAGTTTTCAATATATTTTGAACAAATTCGTTTTATATTGCTATTATATTACATTTCATAGTGGATTTACATATTTTATCTTAAATTGGTGAAAATTAGTTATCAAATTTTATAAAAATATGCCTTTTTGTAAGCTGTGCAAAAAATATGTTGCTGGTAATGGCGAGACATTTTTTCACAATAACAATGGAAAAGTGGAGCAACTTATGCCAAAAGTAATTCACAAAGCGTTCTCTCATATGCAGTGATCACTATTTGAAGAATCATATCATATCGGCCGGACGTCATCCCTTGTTGATGCCAATGGCTATGCCAATGGCAAGTTGTTATGAACCCAGCAGCGGTCGGGAGCTTTTCTTACAGGGAAAAACAACCGACTACAGCGGGGGAGGTGAACATGCCCTCAGAAGACAGCATCCGTTGCCCAATACAAAATAAAAAGACATGGGAAATTCAAATGCCAACTGCCTTAAGGTTTTTTACTGCAAAAGAACTAACCAGGACTGCAGTTTCAAAGTCCGTGGCGCAACGCTTTAAAGAGAAAGGGTCCCAAACTGAGTAAGTAACTCCAAATTTATAAAAGCGGCTTTTCTCTATGGCCCAAATTTATCAAATGCCTGTACATACTTAGTAATGTAGTAAATTTTTAGTTAGATAAATGATAGTTTTGTAATAGTTGTTATTATATTTTATTTTAATTAAATTGTTTTGAAATATTTTTTCTTTTTATTTTTTTATAAAAAAAATATTTATTTCGATTTTCAAGTCTATCAATTTTTGACGAATATTCAAAAAAATATAAAAAATTTTCGACCTTACGTCATTTTTTGTTGTTGTTTTCATATAAAATTGAATATTTGCATATAATTTTTAATGATAAAATATTATATACAAACATTCTATTCTATATAAAAAAGAAAAAAATTCGATTAAAAGTTTTTACGTTATATACTAAATATTATTAATTATTGTTCATATTATTACTTATTGATAATTATTATCTAGAGGATATCGTAATTCATATTTACAAATTTGCCAAAAATCGGAAAAACGTAATAGTTTCGTAATCGCTTTTATTTTAAATTTGATTATAGTTTTCCGTTTGCAATTCTTTATTTACACAAATTGCTCTACCCATTTTAAAAATATTTTTTAAAGAGAAACAATGGTTTACCAATCCTGCGAAGGTGGAGGAAAAGGTTTTCACATTTATTGATGCACCTCACCTCTTAAAAATAGTTCGAAACCATTTCTTGGATAATGGAATAATTTGCAATAACTCCTTATTGAGTTCCCGCACTATTTCGGAATTGTTAGTGTTAACTTCGAAGTCTGATGTCTCGATAACTTTTAACTTGAGTGAGGAACATCTTTCGTTGAAAGGAGTTGGTATGCCAATAGTACATTACACAGAAATAGATATTTAAGCATTTTTACTTTCAGTAAGGGAAAAAGTGAAACCAGCTGCTGGGCTTTTTTCACACTCCACAGCCAGCGCTCTTATACGTTGCCATACATTGGGGGAGGTTCTCTACAAGGCTATTGAAACAGCCGAATTTTTCCAATTGGTAAACGATTGGTTTGACGTTTTGAATTCCAAAATGAACACTTTCAATTATCACGGCAAGGTAAAAGCTATTTCGAGATTAAACAATATAAAAATATCATTATGTACAATATGGGATAGCATATGAAAATTAAAAGAGCACTTTGGATCGAATGACACAAGCAATGTCGATTCCACTTCCAAACAAAAGGTATAATCGTTACCCACTCCGCAATAAACAACTTGAAGAAGTATGTCGCAAAGTACGGTATGCACTATTAGGTTACAAATAGGTTAAACCAAGATGTGTTGGAACACTTTTTAGGCGCTATCCGAAGCAAAGGTGGCCTGCATGATCACCCTTCTGCACAACAATTTAAATATAGGCTTCGTAAATACATTTTAGATATTGCATTAATGTACTTTTTTTAATTGCATATATTACACATATTGTATTTTTCATTTAGCAACATATACAAAATTTTTAAGTGGAAGAGGAAATGTGGAAAACGACGAAACCGATTCGCTAAACAGCAGCAACGTTAACAAGACCTTTGCAGAACATAACCAATCTGTATTTTTAATCGAAGATGATGACGATCTTTTGCCTGAAAGTGGATTTGCAGAAAACAATTGTTTAGAGTCAAAAGAGAATGATACACTGAATAACCTATACGATACGAATATACATGACATTGGAGGATGGCTTAGAATATATAGCGGGTTATGTAATTCGAATGCTTAATCTTTTGGAATGTGAATGTCATGAAAATTCATTTACGTGGGTTGACCGGGTATCAAAAGGAAATTTAAGAAAGCCGAAAATCCAATTTCTTTCCAAGGTTAAGGAAATGGAGGTAATATTTTATAAAATAAATGGGCTTAATATTTCTCACCGCCCAAATATCCTTCGATACCTGGGAGACGAAAGTAAATCTGTTGACCTGCCACATAACGTCGGAAAAATCTTTTTTAAGTGCCGACTATACTTTCGGACTCGCAACCTAAATAAGCGACTTAAAGTTAAAAAAGCCAAGGAGCGTATAATGTGGTGTAGTAAAAGTTCTTGAGTACTAAGTACTCAATACCGAGCATTTTTCCCAGTACTCAATATTCAAAAGTAACTACTCAATACTTTCAGGGTTGTATTTTATAACATGTAGCCAATATTTTTCTTTAAGTTTATACAACTATGTGTGCGTACTTAAGCTTGGTGAAAATATATATATATATATTTATGTACAGCTAAAGACTTTAATTGTGAAAATTATAGTATAAATAAAAAAATTCAAAAAAGGAACATAGTAAATAAAATTTTTAACACATAAACAATGGCAAGTAGGAAGAGCAGCTCCATATGGCTTCATCTCACAGAAGCTGAAGGAGACGTAGGCAAATGTAAAGTTTGTAGGAAAAGGTAAGTTTCTTAAACTATGTAAAAACACATATACGTATATAAAATTTTAATATATTATCATAATTATGGGAGGAGGAAGCTCCAATTTAAAGAAGCATTTGGTCTCTAAGCACCCAAGAATTGATTTGAAAACACAATTGAAACCAAAGGAAGTATCATCGTACTTAGAGAACCTTTTGAGAGGCAATAAATATGTATACCCAGGCTTATACTCGTATGTAATTGCAAAAAAGTATCTTCCGATTGTTCTTGCAATATAGATAAAATTTTATTTCTGCATTTCAACGATGAAATCTAGGTATTTTAAGAAAAATATGTAATGTAATGCACCAGAAGCGTACGTTAAAACAATTGACGTACCAAAATTTGTGTTCATTCAAACTTGGTAGTTTTTTTTTTTGTTACAAATTAATTTATACAACACTTCATCAACAGAAGAGTATTAAATCGAAATTGTAATTAAAGTAAAGGCCAAAAACTGTTTGTCGTGAATTTAAGAATGTTTGTATATGATTTTTGAAAAAGTGAACATTTATAAATTTCGACTTTATACACTCCTGTGGATCAAGTGCTGTATGTATGAATAATTTTTGAAAAGTATATTGCATTCTATTATATATATTGCAGGTTAATTTGCCTTAATATATATATATATATATATATATATATATATATATATATATATATATATATATATATATATATATATATATATATATATATATATATATTAGAGCGGGTCAATTTGTATGGGACGGAAAAAATGAAAAAATCGCATATGCGGGAAGTAATCTACGAACAATTCTAAGAAAATTTGCCTAAGAAACTATGTGTGTAAAATCGATTCGGATGCCGCGATTTTTAAAGGGAAGTTTCATATTCAGGTTATAGAAAATTTTGTTAGAAAAACTTAAACAGATAGCTTATTTATGAGTGTGAGGGACCCACTGAGGGTAAAAAAACGCTAAGTTTTCTTCTAAACCCTTTGTTTTTACTTCTTATTTTTAAAGTACACTTATCCCTCGATTTACACAATACTTTTTTTAAGGTGTTAATCGAGGGAAAGGTATACTTTTGTTTGTTGACCATATATTGAAATAAAACTAAAATTATCCTTTAAGTTTTCTACGATTTATTGTTTTATTTGCAGTTATTAATTTAGCAATAAAATCAGAAAGAATAAAATAAATTTTAAGTGTATTGTTATTAATACAAAGTTAGTTTCTAGATTTGAAAAAAGAACTAAATAACTAAGTTTTTAAGTCCTGCCTGCTTTCCAAGCGTGGATTTTTTTTTCGACTAACATCAGTCACAGCCATAATACTTTCACGATTTTTTTCCGTTACGCGCCGAGAAACACTGGTTAAAAGTTTAACGCATCGTTCAGTTCCTTGAATGTGGCATGGAACTTGTGGGTCAGGAAGTGGTGGATCTTGAAATTCTAAATATTCCTTCAAATAGTCATACGGAATATCTCTTGTAATTGGTGGTTCTGATAAAATACTGTCATCATCTAAATCTATCATATTGAAATAATTGCAGCAGTCAAAATTAATTTTACATTTTTTGTACTCTCTAAGTTTTTCTGCATCGCAAAGTTTGTTACGGTAGTACAAAATTTTTTGTATTGCCTGGTCGCGTATTGATTTACGATCATCGTAAAGCATTGAAAGCATAACATTTTCTGGATGAGCAAAGTATGAGTTATTTTGAACTACAGAGTAAACAATTTGCCGCACATTCAAGGGAAGAAACTGTGTGAGGCGAATAAACTTAAATAAAAGCGTACTGCCGTAAATAACAGAATTGTAGTATTTGATGTTAAAGTACATGGGAACATAAACTCTTATTACGTACTCTGCTAGAGTTTTTAAGTAACTAGTGGGTGAACTTGTTGCGACGTACAATCGTAAAATTCTGCTGGCCTTGGTTAACCAACGGGAGTGCGCTACAGGTCCAGGCTTTATGTTAGCTAAGTCAACAGAAATAAAACCATTCGATATTGCTGAAGCCATTTGAAGCAAATACTTTACGTCATTAGATAAATCAAGCTTCCATTCGTCTGATGAAGAAGGTGGCATGTTCTCTAGCGGAATGGCTGTAAATTCAACAACCCTCTGAAAAAATTTTAAACTTTTTTTAATAAATGTTAAAAAAAATATTCTGGAAAAATTATTTTCCCACCATTTTCTCACAGCACGTAATTTGTTTACTAATTAAGCCGCTGGCAGTTCTTGGTCCGCTCGTTTTCGAATTATCCAGAAATTCGAATAGGTGACGAAAAGGCAATTCATTAAAATGTAGGAGACATATAAACCAATGCAATGGTCTTCCCAATGCGATCTCGAAACGCCGTATTATGCCATTTGAAACGCCTGTGTTAGTGTTTTCTCCATCACTACAAATACCAATTAAATTATTAAAACTGAAACCTTTTTTGCTGAAAAACTCGCTAAGCTGCCTTTGCTTTGTTAAAGCATCTTCAGCTTGAACTGTAACATATCCTAATAGTTTCGAGTTCGGCTCTTTAAGGACGACTAAATGTGCTTCTTTAACCATGCTTTGGTGGTATTTGCCGTCAATTTTTTCCATTGTTAATGCGTCATCTTTTCTGCCATCAAATGAAAAGTAGCATAGGTTGGTGTCTCCTGCTTGACTCTTGCGTACTGCTTCCCGTCCCTTCATCTTTTCTCTGGCGACTTTATTTTTATCCATAATTATTAGGTCTCCAGTTTCATCTCTATAGTCAATATCCTTAAATAGAGCTGTCGCTAAACCTGAAGCTACTCTGTCAGATATGCCGAATCTGTCGCACATCATCGCGAAATTTAAAGCCGAGTACCTTTTGGTATAAGCTCGTGGTTTCGGTGAAATTAATACATCCTCAGATGGTGCACTTAGCTCTATAAGCTCCTCCACCTCCATGTTTAACTGGCTTGGTTGATATGTCGAATCATGACTCACTGGTAGGAAGGTTGCTATTGTTGATACTTGGTCAGAATGATTCTCTGGAATAGTCAGTTTTCTATCATTGTGTTGATCTAGCATAAAAAATGTCAACCTTTTTGGAATTTCTCCACATTTGCATTCATGTACTTTTAAATTACATTTGCATTTTCCAATGAAAAACAAATCATCAATCGATTCCACAAAACGATTTAATTTACTTTTAGTTTTTATTTCTCTTTGGTACTTTTCAATGAACTGGTTTAGTTTTAGTAAAATGCTTTTTTCATTCATAAGATCAATAAAAAGTCGATTCCATATTTCAGTTAATTTATTTAACACGTCAGCAGTGAAGTTCTTGTAAGCACACTTTTTTCCTTCTTTTTTTGCCTGGTAACCCAAGAAGAAATAATACTTTAATACATCACGCTTGCTTGGTAAGTTAAGGCCACTAAAATCTGCTGGTGGTCCAAAAATGCAAATATCTGGGGAAGCCATATGAGATATGGTAGATTCAGATGAAGAAGATGAAAAATTATTTTCCATTTTACTAGATTATAAATTTAAAATGCAAAATGGAATAGCCAATAAAAAAGCCGAACAGCGGAACGTTTTATTTTTTCACTCGCGTAGTTGAACTTAAATCACACAAATCTTAGTACTTATCACAATGTTTTGTTTTCCTTTTATTGAATATAAATTTAAAGATTCAAACGTTTATTGATTATAAAAACTTATTTATGAATTTAAAAATTTACTGAATAAAAATTAAAAAATTTTATCAACGAAAACTAGACTGTTAGAAAAAAATTGCAACTGCACTGTTTTTAATAAAAATAAAAACGTTAAAAAGGCACCACTTGTTCAAGCGATTTTTTAATTTAACGAACGAGCCTATCTATTAACACTTTTTTCTTAAATTTTTTTCTACTCTGGTCTTACTTTTCGTTAACGCTGGAAGCGATTTCTTTTTTAAAACTTCAGAATAGTTTTCAAAAAAGTTTTTCAATTCCTTTAAAGAAAAAACATGTGTAAAATTTTATTTCAAAATAAAAGTACTCTTAAAGTTTGCGAATTGATAAATATTACATTTTTGCGTTTTCAAATGCGAAAATTTCATTAATTTAATATACAGAGGAAATTTTTTTTTTACACTCTTCAAGGTTTTTACTCGCTGATTGCACTGATGTTACGATCGTAAAAATCGAATGTGTCATATCGTTCGTAATACCGGGAAACCACTGTACCACTTTTCAAAAAATTAAACCTTCCAATTATTGTCAAAAAGCTAAAAATATAAGTTTTGTACATGTAATTTACTTCTATGTAAACATATTTGATACAATTTTTTATACTACCTAAAACTAAATTTCCCCTTAAAAATCGCGGCATCCAAATCGGTTTTAGACCCATACTTTCTTAAGCAAAGTTTCTCAAAATGATCCGTAGAACATTTTCCGCATATGCGATTTTTCGAAAAAAAAATCGACCCGCTCTAATATATATATATATATATATATATATATATATATATATATATATATATATATATATTAATTTTTAAACTATAATGTATTGTTTTTACTTTTAAATGCAAAAATCAGTTGAAAGTATTGAGTATAATAGTATATTGGGGTGCAAGAAAATGTTGAAAATTAATTTATAAAGCGTGTTCCTATAATCATGTATGTTTCTGTCTAATTCTATTCTTAATTATTTTTTCGTGTGCCTCTTTCCGTTTGTGCTCACGTAATATATATAAAAATGTCTCATAGGTAAATTTGTATACCAGGTGAACGTATTAGCCTATCGCATAGTAACCGAAACGGATGATGATCAATTAATCAACAAACAAATACCCTGATTATTTTTCTAATAGTTTATCTTTTATAATAACATTCTTGTGTCTAATTTTTTAACCTTTTTACTTTTAAAAAATTTTTGTATATAGTAATAGAAAATAAAACTTTTAGCAAACCTAAATCATTTCCTGAATAAGCTAACCGATGGTTAGTGAAATAATAAAATAATATATATTATAAAAGAACCTCAAACACATCTATTAACTATTAAAATCAAATAATATGAACATGTAATTTTCGTAAAAACAAATACTTACAAAGCCATAGTGAGCCCAATTCGTTTTCAGTTCTCCTTGTGAAAGTTACACAAAAGTGTAGATAGTATTTTTCGAAAACTAATAATTTTGTAAATAAATATGTAAATAATAACAATGTTTATTAAAAGTTGTAGAAAATGTCTTATAACTTTATTCTCCCATATAATTATATTTTGCGTAAACATGTCATTTAACAATTATTTTGAAATAAAAATTAAGCAATAAATTATAAGTTGGTTTTAATTTTTAAAAAGGATACAAAATTAACCCAGATATGCCGACTGTAGTAACTGAAAAAGTTTTATATATATATTTGATTATTGTTATTTTTCTATGTTTTTTTAATTACAATTGTTGTAAAAATCAATACGTATGAAAAGTATATTCGAAAAAACTAATTATTTGTGATTTTAGTTGATGTATTTGCTAACGTACTACATGTAGTACGTTCGGCATTAGTGTGTAAAAACGGTGAAAATAGAAACATATTTTTTACAGATTTTTAACATTAAATGAGATAATAAATGCCTTAGAAGAAAGTGATGAAGAGTTTTTGCAGGATTCTTACGATTCAACTCAGGACTCAATGTCAAGTGAACGGTATTGGAACAAGTCGTCATAATCGGTTAGGCAACTGCCCTTTGCTAAATAAAAATGATCTACAGAAAAAAGAGAAAGGTATGACTATCGTTAGATTTCTACTGCGAATATAATTGTATGTTGCTGGAACGATAGCAGTGCCGTAAGTCTGTGTTTACACCATGAAAGTCTTATTTTTAAGATTGCTAGTTTATAGGCAAGAGAGGCGAGCGGAACTGAAACGAGTACACTCTATGATGTACTGTCGATACGTGTTGCTTTCTCATTCGTAACGCACACATTCCTACACACAACATATATGTCGCCAACAATAAGACTTTCATTGTGTGAACGCCGAAGATAGTTCAAAGAAAAATAAATAAGAATCTTAAAAATAAGACTTTCATGGTGTGAACACAAACTAAGCGTTGCCTTAAACGTGCATCCAGTAGAACCATAAAAAAATATTTCACGTTGGTCTCGAAAAGAAAAAAAGCCCATATATATTCAACAACCACGTCTTATTCATGAGTATAATTGGTCGAGCTGATGAAAATATCAGCTTGTATTGTGTGTCTATTCGGGTAAAAAATTGTATTTCCCAATATTCACACACCTCATCGATCTTGCAGAGCACAATTCCTGGCAACTGCATAGACATATGGGCGGTTGCCACTTTGCTAATATCCACTTATGGGAAACCATCAACAGCTTCCATCATGATCATCACATGAAATCAGATTTGATCGAAAAGATCATCTTCGACAGAGAACACACGTCCAGAAGATGGTAAATGCAAACAGCTACGTTGTAATTATTGTCATAACAAAACCACTACACGCTGCATCAAATGTGATGTGCCGCTACATATAAAGTGTAATGTGGAATACCACACCACCAAATAATATATTTTATTAATTAGTTTTTTCGTTTCTTATGTACATACATAAAGTTTGTTGAATAATAAATTAGTTAAATGAAGTCACAAGAAAATATTGTCTTTTGCTTACACATGTGCCGTGCGTACTACATGTAGTACCGTCTTATATCTTAAATCCAAGTTAAAAAATCCTTTTTTCTACTTTTTCTTCAGTTTTGTATATAAGTATTTTATATTTTAATTTAATTACAATAAATTAATTTCTATTTTTAGTGAAAAAAAGCTTCTGGTGGTGTTCGTTTGATGTGGTCAATATATGGATACGGAGAACATGCTATTCGATTTGTGGCAGGACAAAATTAGGGAGCTGCGTGGTGTCGGGAAAAAGTCGCACGTTTTTCAGGAAATGTGTGCAATAATGCATCAAAGTGGATTTTTGGGCACCTGGATAGACGTGCGCACTAAAGTGGACAGCCTCACCCGAAAGTATAAGTAAGCCATTTTTGATAAAATCATTTTAAAAATGTTTGGAGTTTTTTTGTTCTTAAACAGGCAGGAAAAAAAATAAAATAGGGCCAACAAGCACAGCACCTTCGGGATGGAGCCAGTACAACAAAGTACACAGCATTTTGGGTGCATTTAAACTGCACAATATTGACGAGTCGTTGCATGAAAGCACAGGTATGTATGTATGTATGGTTTTTTTAGAACTGTCGCTAAAATAGACTTTTTCCAAACCCTTTTTACGAAATAACTTTCTAATAAATATTTTATTTCTAGATATGTCTGCCTTAACAGAGGATGTTATAGAATTCGACCCTAATGTATCGTGTAGCACTCAGCAGCTCCATTTTACCTATGAACAACCTGCAAAAAGGAGAAAAGCGGATAATAGCTCGGAGGTAGTTAGATTGGCGCAAGAGTGTATTGAACTGCAAAAACAGCAACAGGAAGAAAGGAAAGAACAAGCCAACGAAATGCTTAAAAGGTTTGTTGCTTTTTCTTCCCAAAATGAGAAATTTCAATTGATTTTCTTTGAAATCAAAAAAATAAAATAAATTATGTGATTTCAAAAGTTCTTTATAGGTTTAGCTTAAGTTAATTTTTGTTTTTTAGTTTTAAAAATGAGTACAAAAATTGCCTATGAATTTAATTAAATATTTTTACTATTAATAAGCTATGTAGCTCTGAAGTTGTATATGGGTATTTCCACAGAAAGGGCTACCGTGGTCAAAAAAATTATAAGCAATTCTTTTTATCCAAATATTTATATTTTATTATTTTAGAGAATTTATACCTTAACTTAACACCCATAAAAAAAGAGAAATTTTAGTAAAATTCAAAATAATCAGGTATGTGATGAAAAACGGTCGGTTTATTATTATTATTATTATATGAGGCCATAAGCACCGCGACCCAAAGGATCTTTTGTGCAGCCCAAGTGTTCACTGATGTAGATTGAGGCTGCGAATAAAGCCAATTACTCTACCCGGTGAGATATCGTACACCTCCCCGGGAGTCATGAAATTTCCTCCGAGGAACCTCCTCCTGCACGACGCCACTGCCAGACAGTCGCAGAGAACGTGCTCCGGTGTCTCCTCCTCTGCTCCGCAGAGTCTACATACTTTGGTCTCAGAATTGCCCATGGTAAACTGGTGTCGTCTGAGACCGCAGTGTCCGGTAAACCAACCCGTTAATAATCTGAACTCATTCTTGTCCATCAGAATTAATTTTTGGGATTTGTTCCGAGATAACGTAATGAAACGTTTTGCCTGTCTTAGGCCGTGAAGGGCTTTCCAGTGGCGATTAATTCCACTCGAACCCAGGAGTCATTCTGTTCTTTGACATATCCTCCTGAGATGCCAAAGAAGGGTTCCGGTCCTATGAATCTACGATGGGCTCCTCTGTTCGCCCGACAGTCAGCCCGTTCGTTCCCAGCGTGGCCCTTATGGCCAGGCACCCAGCATAACGTCAGCCTGTTCTGAGCGCCCAGTTCTATCAGCGATGTAACACAGTCCATAACAACCTCTGACCTGATCTCATACGAGGTTATAGCCTTAAGCGCTGCCTGGCTATCAGACGTCAGATAGATACGAATATTCTTACATCTTCTACTCAAGCATTCCCTAGCACATATGAATATGGCATAGACCTCCGCCATATATCCCTGCCCCCGTATCCCCATTTCCCTGTTTGGAGCCGTCAGTGAACCAGACCTGGTCAGCATCTTCGTGCCATGAAGTGTGGTTAAGCCATTGACTCCTTTCAGGAATGATAACATCAAAGTTTCTGTTCAAAACTAGTGTTCGTTGTATTTGATCATTCACCCTAATGTATGGGTCATTCAGGAGATGTCCTAGTAAGCTCATGTGGGCAACCAGATCTCCAGGTTTCAAATTGGAGATTTCAGGCAGCCGTAGTGCGCTCCTGCGGGCCTCCTCCTTCACTATAATGTGCAGAGGGGGAATGTGCAAGATGGCACCCAGAGCATGTGTTGGACAAGTTCTCATTGCACCGCTGATCGAAATACACACAAGGCGATAAACCTTGTCCAGAAGTACCCTGGTAGTGGATTGTTCAGTTTTTGTCCACCAAACCAGTGCGGCGTATATCAGTATTGGTTTTATCACGGTGATAAAAGACCAATATATCATCTTCGGTTTGAGTCCCCACGTCCTACCAAATAGCCGCCGACAAGCATGGAGTGCTCTAATGGCTTTGTTGGTGGTGTAGGAAACATGTTTATTCCAAGTGAATGACTTATCAAGAATAACCCCAAGGTATTTCACCTCGGCGGAGAACTTGATAATCGAGCCATTCAATGTGGGTTCCTCAAGTTTCACTTTTCTTCGTCTGGTAAAAGGTACAATGACCATCTTTCTCGGGTTAATAGACAGCCCCCTGTCCCCGCACCATCCGCTAATTAGGTTTAGAGCCTGTTGCATCCTATCCGATATGATTCCGTCCTCCCATCCTGTCACAGATATGACAAGATCATTGGCGTAACCATATGTTCGAAATCCCAGGTTGTTGAGTTGTTCAAGCAGTTCATCGATCACCAATGTCCACAGTAAAGGCGATAGAACGCCACCTTGTGGGCAGCCTCTGGTTGCTCTTATGCTCTTCGATGCACCGCATAAGTCCAACTCAACCACCCTGGATGACAGCATCTCTAACGTCCAGTTCTTTATAATTTTCGGAACACCCTTCCTATCAAGAGCGTTGCCGATTGCGTTGTACGATGTATTATCAAAGGCTCCCTGAATGTCTATATAAGCGCAAAGGCCGATTTCTTTATTACTTATAGCCTTCTGTATATCAGTACACAAGTAGTATATGGCAGTTACCGTCGATTTGCCTGGCTGGTAGGCAAACTGTAACATGAATGGGATACACTGTGAGAAAATTCCTTCTAATGTAACTATCCAGCAGTTTCTCCATCGTCTTCAGGAAAAACGAGCTGAGACTGATTGGTCTAAATGATTTTGGAAGATGTTCAGATCTACCACCAGCCTTTGGTATAAAAACCACCTTAACCATACACCAAGCCTTCGGTATGTGACATGCCAGTAGGCTTGATTTGAAAATCCTGGACAGTTGTGGAACTATATAACCTCGCCCCTGTTGAAGAAGGCACGGATAGATGCCATACGGGCCCGGAGATTTATAAGGGCTAAATTTAGACAACGCCCAGCTTACTTGTCTATTTCCAAAGATACTTTCCGCCAACCTGCGATCCCTGTTGGTACACCTAGGAAACGAAATCGGATTTACTGGCAGTGATCCTGGAAAATGGGTATCTAGAAGAAGTGCAGATGTTTCTTCTGGTGAGTTTGTATACGTCCCGTCAAGTCGTTTCAGTGTACAAAGACCATTTGAATGATCCTGTGACAAGGCCTTCTGTAGCCGTACTGCCTCAGGCAAATTATTTATCCTTTCGCAGTACGTACGCCATGTTGACCTCTTAGATTCCCTAATTGCTTTATTATAGGTAGTGAGTGCAGACTTGTAGGTGACCCAGTCACCCGTATTCTTGGCCCTGTTAAAAAGGCGCCTTGAAGAGGGACTTCAGTTCCTCTAATCCATCGTTCCACCAGGGTACGTCCCTTTTTCACTTCTTGGACCCTAGCCTGCAACTGTTCCTGAAGGCATTTTGAACATTCTCACAAAGCTCACTAGATTCAAAATCTATTTCTAGGGGACTATGTATCAATCCCCCTGAAAAGTTTACGCCGTTAGATAAATGAACGCGATAGGTATCCCAGTCCGTTTTCCTAGGATTACGGAATTGTTCCTCCTCCGTCGGACAGTAGTCTATATCAAACCGTATATGTTAGTGATCTGATATAGATATCTCGTTAGATACATGCCAATTGTTTATAGCATGTGCTATATTGTTGCTACTTAAGGTGAGATCAAGGACCTCCTGTCCAATAGCATTCCTAAGGGTGGGCTCATTGCCCCTGTTTAGTATATATATGTTGTTTCTACAGAAGAATTCTAGCAAACACTCACCTCGTTTGTTGGTGTCAGTACTTCCCCAAAACGTGTGATGTGCGTTGGTGTCACAGCATATCAGCATGCCTAGGTTCCTTTTTTGGCAATATGTTGCCAGTTTGGAATCCTCTGCCGTAGGCGCATGATCGACCTCACCCGGAAGGTAAGCGGAGGCTAGAAAGATCTCACGTTCCCCTGCCACTGATGGAACACTTGCCCGAATTGCCACTAGATCGCCCTCTATGAATTCTGATATAGGAGAGTAGTTTATATTATTCCTGACGAATATGGCCGCTCTGGGCCTCGTCACCTTATTTTTGTATATAAGCTTACCTTGGCTGTTTCGGACCCCTTTAATGACCCCTGAGTTTACCCAAGGTTCTTGGATAAAACAAATATCCAGTACGTCTGTAGTGAACCGACATATCACGTCTGACGCTGCCTTGGCGTGATGCAGGTTCACTTGGAGGAACTTTAGCTGCCTGTTGGTTTTGTTCTTTTGGATGTGGGCTGTTGAGGTTAGCATTAATGCTTGTCCTCACGCTTGGCAATTTTTTTCCACGATTGGAGCCCAGGAGCACCGTTCTTTCCGCAGAATCGCTGTACCCCTTACCTGGCCTGTTGACATTCACTCTATGCCACCCGTGTCTGTTGATCCCTTTTGCAGTGTTGAGCCCATTCGCTGAAGAAGTAGTACCCTTCACCGAACTGGTTGCTTTTCCCGGTGACAAAACGGGGGCTTTGGACTCCCCTTTGGCCGAGATTACTGTTCCAGCCGGAGCGAGCACTGCCTTCGTCAGCGTATCAGGCTTGCTTGATACATTTGAGCAGGACGGTTTATCGTCAGGAATGACAGGGACTTTTCTGTCCTGATTCCTTGACTAGGCGTGTCCGGTCTTGCTACCATGTTTTGCCCTATTGGGTACGACGTTCAATGCCTTTGCTGATTGACGTCTAGCAGGCCTTATTTGAACTGTTCCGTACCCAAAGGTTACGCTATGTCCCTTCGTCTTCAGTACGGAGGCTGATTTTGGGTCAATTGCGAAGGTAAGTTCAGCTATACTTCCCTTGCTGACCCTGTTCAGAACCTTCCAGTACTCCACTGAGAGATCTTCATTTTGTCCTTCTATTCTCGTTGTGGGAGTTTCTGGCTTTTCCGGGAAATGTCCAGCGTACACTTTCGAGCGTGGAGCCTCTTCTTCCGATATCACTTTCAGGGTCGCATTGCTCCATGGCTTTAGCGAGGGAACATGTTCCCTCATCCATTTCCCAGATTGCTCCCCTTTACAATTGAATATCAGCCAGCCCGTTTTAAACGTACAGCCTACAAATTGCGGCCCTTCTTTAGCTCCACAATTTTATCCAGGACCGTTTGAATTGTTTTTACCTTCTCGTCTGACCATATGGTAGCTGGGAAGTCAGGAGGGATAACTCCCAACCTGAGCAACCTCCCCGTAAGAAGGACGATCAGTTTGGGTGTCCTTCGCCATCTCGGAGTATCTCAAGATATTGACTACTTGAGAGCCATCCGCAAGAGACCCCGTCGCCCGTTTTGGAGGAGTTGACCCATCTGATCGACCTCTCTTTCTAGGAATTTTAAGGTCAGCGTTCTTACTGCGTACTTCCTTGAACGGTTTTAGGCATAGTTCTCTTGTCTCCTCAACCTTCATGCCTTGCGATAGGTACAGCTTAAGGCGTTTTCGTGCTGCGCCACACAGTTTTCGCTGTACCTTTTCTCGCCTGGCTAGAGATACGCTGGATTTTGAGGGTTGCGTGTTAGGCTGCGATTCCAAAAGCGCATCCTCTTTATCCGTGGGGACTGTTACCACACTTGTAGCAGTATCTAGATCCACTACCACTGCGGTATCGTCCATAATGTTCGTGGGCTTCTGTGAGCCCCCCACATTTGTACTATTGTCCATAGGGACATCGTTAATTTTTTTCTTTATTTATATTTTCATCCATAAATTTAGATTTTTTTTTTGAATGGGGGTAAAATCGATATGGCAAACAGCAGCGCCCCTTGCTGATTGCAGGCATAAATTACAACCGGATTACGCCTCAATCCGGAGGACACCGTTATAAGACACACTAACGTAGTGCCATTCATACCATGGGCACGGTACGTGTAACACCCGGTATTACGGGTTTTTATCGAGCGTCCACTGTAGATCCGCTATGTTCTGCCAAAAACAGGGGCACCTCCGGTAGGGTGAGGTTTTGCACGCATATACGGTCATTGGATACTAAAAAGGCTAAGACATGTTCCGTAAACTAGCTAAGTTGCGCATTCAGATCCCTCCATTGATATACATTGCTTACCTCCCAGTCGGTCGGTTTAAAAACTAAAATTAATTTTGAAAACGATTTAGATGTGATGAATTTTGATTGATTTTATATTCCATTTTTTGTTCTTATCCGTATCATTCTCCTATATACGAGTACATAACAAAATAAGCAACTCTGTACCTGCTTACAAAGTGAAAATTATATGTAAAATTAATAGAAAGAAAGAAAAAATTCGTTGATATATCAAAGTTATAAAATTAAATAAATTGACAATGGCGTTTTTTATAGCAACAACATTAGCTTTTTTGGAAGAAGAACATATAAATGAAAATGTGAGAAGAAAACAATTGCGGGATAATTCAAATCCATTGGACTTACCAGAAGACATGTACGTACATACATAAAAACCAATTTATATATAGAGCATATTTTTAATATTTTTGGATATGTAAATTTATTCAATGCTACAAATTAAATAAAGTAGGCTTCATGATGGTTTTGAACATGATTGGAGACAACCATACAAAGTCTTCAATTCATTATCGTGGAGAGAACTATTGGAATATTGAAGAGCCGGTTCAGATGCTTGTCTCGTACTCTCTGCTATTTACCATCAAAGGTAGTTCGGATTATCAATATATGCCGCGCTTTACATAATCCGTGCAACGCACTGTGAGGTTTTTGATACCAAAAATGGGAATTAATTGCAAAATTAAATTTAGGAGAACCGAATAAATTTTTGTAGTCGGTAAAAGTACACAACATTTTGTTTTTGATAAATACCGTTATGTCACTATACAATTTTAAAGTTTGAGTTATTTGACGTTTTCCTCGCGTGCAAAATAAATTTCAACTTTTGGTGTCTTAAAAATTTGTTTTGAGTGTTTTCCAAAGTGATAATTAAAAATATTTTAATTGAACCATCAACCTGAGATTAGTAAGATTAATTTATGTTTTTATGTGTAATTTGTGTTATTATTTTTAATTCATTTTCACGCGTAAGCCTATAAATTAGTGAATTTCGGGAAATATGTATGTCGATAAATTTATCTGAATAAAGCCAAATTAAGAAAAAAACCTTTTCTTTTCTAAAAATTTAAACGCCTTTGAAAATATTTATGAAAAAGTTGTCTGCACTTTTTTGCACATTTGAAAATAATATTTAAATGTACTGTTGCACCTACATATAAAAAATCAACTTTTTATAAAAAGCAATAGAAATATTAGTGTTATTATTGCTTTTGTTTTCATAAGAGCTTGCGACTAGATAAAAACATATTAAAAGAAGAAAAGGAAAACATTGAAAATGTTAAACAATAACAGCAACAAAAAAAGTATCCAGAAAAGCTAATATCACAAAATTGGATGTAAAATTGATAAGACAATTGCATTCAATTATGGTTACCATTCCTAGTGGGTTTCAAGTAAACACTAATGCCTTTCAAGATTTCACTCTTGACATCGCAAGGTGTTTTGTACAAGTGCATTCCTGGTATTATATGCCCCAACTATCCATAAGTTTTTAGTCCACGGACCATAAATAGTAAAACACGCTTTAACCAGGTCATACGCGGCTGTTAAACACCAGTCAATCACTGCTACTAAGAACCAACTTCTTATGGTCAGTCAGTTTTCGGGCCCCACGTTGGGCGCCATTTTTTATGTAATATATAGAATGTAATATAGATGTTTGGTATTTATATGTATGTATGTATAAAAATGTCCCATTGGTAGCACATATGGTCATAGTTGACGTAACCATATGTGCATTGGGTTACCAGACTACCGGCCGCGCTGGTATTATGGCGGTTGCTCCGGCTGAAGCTCGCCGTCTTGGGGGGAGTTCTTGCCAGTAGTCCAGCTAAAATTTTATACATCTATATATGTATATATATATATATATATATATATATATATATATATATATATATATATATATATAAAATTAAAAATACCAGCTTAAGGTGTCTGATGTTGTGACACTGGATAACTTTTTTTTTTTAAATTGGAGCCCGAAAACCGACGCTTCACTCCCTAATGTTGCACACATACAAAAATTTTCAAATTATTATCAATATAAACATGTTTATTTATATAAAGAAAGGTATAAAAATGAAAACAATTTTATATTAAATTAAATTAAGATTCATAGGCTAATTGTTCGAAATTTGTTTTTAAATCTCAGAAAGACATGATAAATACTCCAAGGCGCAAAGGAACACTGATGATGAAAGGGTTGCGTCTTTCGAAAACAGCTGTTCTGCTCTGCTGTGTAAGTTGAATAAAACTGATGTTGACTTTCCTTTGTGCCTTGGAATATTTATCATGTCTTTCTGAGATTTAAAAACAAATTTCGAACAATTAGCCTATGAATCTTAATTCAATTTAATATAGCAATATAAATGTTCGTTAAAATTCTTACTACATGAAAACAATTTTAAATTAAACAACAGAAATTTAATTGACAAAAAGAAATAAGTAATATGATCACCAAAAAAAATTACAACAACCAAATTTAGATCAAAATATAAAAAAAGTGAATTAATAAAAATGGAATTTACGCCAATGTAAAAAAAACCAAAAGAAATATATGTACAAAAAATCTAATTTTAAAAATTATTCCATCGAATAACAAAAAACGAACGTATATGAATTACTCCAACGGTATGTGGGTACGGCCGTCCGTCCGTGGCGTGTCCTATTGACGCTCCGTACGTCGTCGCCGGTAACAAAACACCGTAACGATATATATAAATTTTCCCCCCTGTTTTGGTTTCGGAAAACCCGCGGACTACGAAACAAAACTTTCGCGTGGCCCTAGATGAGCTCACCTAACTCACACAAAATGTACATATATAAACGTCAAACGCGGCAAAAATCTATATATATGTACATAAAAACCAGTAGGTCACCGTTCGTCCAGTAACGTCCTGGTCTAAATTTTTGGCACGATACCTGAAAATTTGATGTTGGCTGCTGACTACTTCGTGGCCGGTTCTCAGCTGCCCCTTCTCTCTCTCCACTGACACTATGGCTTGGCCCTCCTCGTTGGGTTGTGGATATTGTTATGTATATGAATGATGTGTTTTTTTTTATATAAAAAGGTTTTGTTTAATGTTTCTTCGAATTTTATGTATTAGTTTATGCACATATGTCTCTGTGCTCACTTTTGTTGATCAGGTTTAAATGTATGTTTGTGATTTTGTTGATAATGTTTAAATTATGTTTGTGACTGTGTTTATGTATTGTAACGTAGATTGCCAGGATAACCAAGTAGGACCAAGGTTCATGTATTATTTTCACAAAAAAATGTTTATAATTCTTTATTTAATTAAAAAAAATTAAATTTTCTTATCCTTATTTTTACTAATTAAAGATACTAATTAAAAAAAGAGAACCAAACAACAAGTCCCGAGAAAAAATGAAAGTACCGTAGCCAATCACTGATAATACCAGACTCCCCGATCTGTACCGCAGCCCGGCTACTAAATATATTTGAAGGGTTTTTAATGAGGTGTTATTGTATTAGTCACTAATACCTGTGAACTATGGCCATTAGAACCAGTAGTGTCACTGTGTACTACCATACCTACGGTGCCTGGGATCTATGGCAGTAAATACCAGTAGATACCCTCTACACCACTACATTGCCTGGGTTCTATGGCTGTAAAAACCAGTAGATACCACTATCGAAGCTATTACAAACTTGCGATAGTTGTCCGTCCACTACAAGAGCCAAATCTCAACTGAGGTTGTAGTGATGTTTGTACTTTTCGTAGTGGTAATCACAGCAACAACAAATATTACACTATGTACAAAACGGACATTGACGGCATATTGGTTGATGGGTTCTCTTATGTAATTTATCTCTTATACACTACTCTTAAACTAAATTTCTCTTTCCCTGTTAATAAGTAAATAACTCCTATTTACAAAATAAACCGTAATTCCAAAAAAGCAAAGTAAAAGTTGACAAATGTTTATATATGTATATGTAAATATAATATGAAATTCAATAAAATTCAACAATATTTGTATCAAAATAAAAGGTAAAAGAAATATAGGATTCATATGATATGTGGCGAATTACTTCGTTACATCTCCCTCTTGGTTTGGATGTTGTTGTTTTTTTTTTTTTTTTCTTTAATCTGTGACGGCCACATCATTGCGGGGTTTTGGAAAAACCAGCTTTTCTTCCCCATTGATAAGCCATACGTCGAGCGATCGGCGGATATAAACTTCAATTTTGCACAATTCAGTTTGTAAAATGAAACGGGTACGTTTTCCAGGGTTTATGGGCTCGATTGATTCGAGAGCTTTACGTAACCCCAGATTATTGTGATCCTCGTCATCTTTGTCGATTCCTAACTCTCCTACTAATTTCGCTAAGACATCAGATTTCTTTGTATTTCGTCCAATCAAGCAGTTGATATTTAGCTTTGGTAGATTCGTTATTGATTGAATCTCCACGGCTCTTCTTCGTTTGCGGTTTTCGCGATCCATTGCCTCGCGGAATCATTCGCAGCTACGTTGGAATTTGTTGTCATCGGCCATCGTTATATTCTACGAGAAAATAAAAAATGAGTTAAGGATATATCTTACTCGTGATATGGTTTCAAGTCTTTAATGTGAGCGGTCCCGCGAGTTCTCTTGGAGTTAATGTCCGCAAAGCGCACTATATTTGGTGATATAAATTCCGTAACAACAAATGGCCCTTCAAATTTAGGTGCAAGTTTTGCAGCGAAAAATTCAGCAGATTTTGATAAGACCCGATTTCTTAATAAGACCAAATCACCTCTTCGAGGCAAACCAATCCCGCCGCCTTAGGTTATAGTGCTTTGCTTGAGTGCCAGATGCCCGACAAAGATTTTGTTTGACCAGTTCGAATATCTCCTGGAGATGGGTTTGCTTTGCTTCCGGGTTTATGTTATTCTCTGTGTTTTCTGACTGAGTTTTCTCATTGAAGACTGTGTTGGGAAGACGTAACTCTCTACACTGCGTTAAGTAAGCTGGACTGTAATTAGTGGAGCTCTGTTTGCTTGAATTCAGCGCTAGTGACAACTCCGGCAAGTGCTCGTCCCATTTCCTATGATTTTCTTTAGTAGATTGAGCGATCATCGTCTTTATAATGCGGTTTGCCCTTTCTGTGGGATTCTCATGAGGGGATTATCAGTTAGAAGTACATATGGGGTGCCATACCGCGATAGAATTCTTTCCCGAAATGCTTTGATAAACGATTTTGTGGTGGCCTGCCGAACAGCAACGAACTCCGAGCATTTACTAAATTTATTGTAGAATACAATCAGAATAGTATTTCCGTGACTTGAACGTGGTAGAGGGCCGACAAAATCAGCACAGACTGTGTGCCAAGGTTGAGATACTTGAGAAGTAAACATTTTTCCTGCTAGTGGTTGTTGTTGCGGCTTGTATCTTTGACAAGTTTCGCAATGTCGCACATATTTGGGAATATCGCGAAACATACCGGGCCAGTAATACAATTTCGTTACTCTTGCTGCAGTTTTATTTATACCTAGGTGACCAGCAGTTAGGTCGTCATGACACTCATTAAGAACGCGGGTCCTCTCTGCTCTGGGTATTACCAATTTCCAGGGCACTGGATCCTGGTCGTTATAAGCACTAGAATCATAAATGTGTCGTCTAAGATTTCCATTACTGTCGATTTGATAATCTGGAAATTGCTCGGCTTTATCTTGGACCATTTTGAATTTATTTCTGAACCATTTATCGTCGACCTCATTGCGACTTACAATCGTCTGAAGCATTACATTTGGCGTACTATTGGCTTGGTCTAGAGGGTACATCGACAGAGAATCTGCAATTACATTTAACTTTCCTCGCCAATATCTAATCTCATAATCAAAATGCATTATTTCTAAAGCCCAACGTGCAATTCTACTTGCCGGTGATTGTATTGAGTTCAACCACTTTAATGATTGATGGTCAGTCACAATTATAAAGTGGTACCCTTCGATATAGTGTCGCATTTTACGAATTCCCCAGATTATTGCCAGACATTCCTTCTCAGTTACTGTGTAGTTTTTTTCCGGGGGAGTGAGAGTGCGACTAGCGTAGGCAACAACCTTCTCACCATCCTCGAACTCCTGTGTTAAAACCACACCAATTCCAATATCACTAGCATCCGTTTGCAATATAAATGTACGGGAGAAATCGGGACACGTGAGTGCAGGAGCTTCTATAAGTTTTTGTTTTATCTCTTCAAAGACCAGCTGTTGCTCGTTACTCTATTCCCACCTTTTTCCTTTCTTCAGAAGTTTATTTAAAGGGCTAGTAATTGTTGAAAAATTCGGTATGAACCGGCGATACCAAGCAGCGGTGTTCAAGAATGATCTCACTTCCTTCAAAGTTTTTGGTTCAGGCAAGGCCACAACAGCATTTACTTTATCAGGATCGGTATGTATACCTTGTGCACTTACAACATGACCCAAATATTTTATTTTCTTCTTTGCAAATGAGCACTTTTCTATATTAATCCGCAGCTTGGCAGATATCAATCGGTCGAAGACAATTTTGAGATTCTCCAAATGTTCATCCAATGTGTTTCCAAGGACCACAATATCGTCTAGATACGCAAAAGCAAACTTGTCCAATTCTGGCCCAATGACGTTGTCGAGTGCTCTTTGGAATGTTGCTGGCGCTGAATGGAGGCCGAAGGGCATTACGCGCCATTGGAATAACCCACGACCCGGTACCGAGAATGCGGTAAATGGCTTGCTTTCATATTCCATTGGTATTTGCCAATAACCGTGGCGAAGATCTATCGTACTAAAAAAGTTGCTATTTCGAAGCTTCTCTACCCACGACCCGGTACCGAGAATGCGGTAAATGGCTTGCTTTCATATTCCATTGGTATTTGCCAATAACCGTGGCGAAGATCTATCGTACTAAAAAAGTTGCTATTTCGAAGCTTCTCTAATATCGAATTAACTTGAGGTATAGGATACGCGTCCCGTATATAATTCTCATTTATTTGGCGATAGTCTACACAAAGACGCCACTCATTATTTTTCTTCCGAGCTAAGACTATAGGCGAGCTATACGGACTCTTCAAGGTTTCAATTCGGCCCTCTTTGATTAGCTCATCGATTTGGTCATCTATTACTTTTTGCATAGCCGGATTTCGGGGATAATACCGTTGACGTAGCGGTCTGTTATGCTTCATGGTTATCACATGTTCAGTGACATTGGAGTGCCCTTGAATGGCATCGAAACGCGGTAGGTGGGTTTGAAGGAAAGCCTGGACCTTTTGCTCTACAAGAGTTTCTTCTTGGATATCGTGTTTTGCGATATCTGTAAAGAACTAATTTGGGCAAAGTTAGCTGTTAACATACCATTGTTGTCTTTAGGTTGATACGAGGGAACTATACGAAGCTCCGTTCCAGTTTGATGCAGAAAATTTATGCCGATGATAACTGGATCAAGGCTGTTACTTAAAACAAAAAAGCTGTGCCGGTATACTACGCCATCCAATATAAACCATAAACTTGTACAGCCCTCTACAGGAATATTGGATTGGTCGGCCAGATGGAGCGTCTTGAAATCGGATGGAATTATGGAGGCTTTCAGCTCTTGAACTAAGGAGAAATTTATGCATGAATGTGTAGCACCAGTGTCTATTATAGCTTGCACTTTTTTATTTTTAATCGTAAGCCAGGTTCTCAAGCGGTAGTCGTCATCAACACTTAGCACAATAGGGAAACTTCTTTTGTTTAGAGATCCGCCTTCTCTATTGCCGGAGACGGACCTCTTTGGGAGTTTTCCGTCGCCCGCCGACAGCACTCAACTGTTTTCACTCCTCGCTTTCCACAATCCCAGCAAAACAAAATTTGATTGTTGGAGCAAGATCTACGGGTAAGACCGGGCTCACCACAGCGGTAACATAAGTTCGCCTCGTTATTGGTGGCAACTGCCGTTTGCAGGCGCCGGACTTTTTTTTCTGAGCTATTTCCTCAGCACGAATACTCTCATATTCCTGAGACAATATAATCAGTTGACGTAACCTAGAAAAATCTCGCCTTTTTATATACATTTTATATTCAGCTCGACAATTACAATATATCCTCTCCAGTTGTTCATGACTAGATAATCTAGATAACCTCATTAAAGTCTGTAAAGCCGTTACATAATCAACGAAATTTTCGTTCGACCGTTGTTTCCGATTCCGTATATCGTCTTCCAAATTTTCAAAGAAAAGGGGAGGTAAAAAAAATAATTTAAAATCATTTAAAAAACCATCATAGGTTCCCCATTCCTCCTTGTTATTTCGGTACCAGGATAGAGCGTCACCTTTTAGAAGTTCAGGCATCAAATGTAACAAAGTATGCCGTGGTATTGCATAACATGTCGCGAGTTCGTCAATACCTTCGAGAAAGCCCAACGGGTCTTTTCCACCATCAAATTTAATGCCCCACTTACGAACCTTATCGCAAACCTCGGAGTAGTTTTCAGCGCTTGTTTCCGCCTGCTCAGAAAAATTTAGCGGTGATGATGCCCGTGATACCTTAGTGGCAGGTATTTTTAATCCCTTCTCCGATACCTCTACTGCTGATCTCAACTTTTCAATCAAAATTTCATGATTTTTTGGAATATCGGTTTTATCCATATAGGATCGTAGCCTGGTTCTTAATTCGTCCACACTACCTTCGAGTCCTTCGCTTCGAGTCCTAGTTCCTTGAAAGTACTAACAAGTATATCCTTCTTCAGGTAGTTAATAAAGGCACGAGTCATGATAATGATTATTACTATTAACGTATCGTTTAAATACTTTAGAGTAAGTTTTTTCTTTTATTCTTTTCGAGTAGTTATATCTTCTTTTGTTTTCAGTAGAGTTTTCCTTTCCACCAATATATATAAAATTTTTTTTGTATATTATTTTTATTTATTATTCAAGTCCCTGCTCGGGCGCCATTTGTAACGTAGATTGCCAGGATAACCAAGTAGGACCAAGGTTCATGTATTATTTTCACAAAAAAATGTTTATAATTCTTTATTTAATTAAAAAAAATTAAATTTTCTTATCCTTATTTTTACTAATTAAAGATACTAATTAAAAAAAGAGAACCAAACAACAAGTCCCGAGAAAAAATGAAAGTACCGTAGCCAATCACTGATAATACCAGACTCCCCGATCTGTACCGCAGCCCGGCTACTAAATATATTTGAAGGGTTTTTAATGAGGTGTTATTGTATTAGTCACTAATACCTGTGAACTATGGCCATTAGAACCAGTAGTGTCACTGTGTACTACCATACCTACGGTGCCTGGGATCTATGGCAGTAAATACCAGTAGATACCCTCTACACCACTACATTGCCTGGGTTCTATGGCTGTAAAAACCAGTAGATACCCTCTGCACTACCACTGAGCCGAGAACTGGATGTTTGTGTAAGACCACTATCGAAGCTATTACAAACTTGCGATAGTTGTCCGTCCACTACAAGAGCCAAATCTCAACTGAGGTTGTAGTGATATTTGTACTTTTCGTAGTGGTAATCACAGCAACAACAAATATTACACTATGTACAAAACGGACATTGAGGGCATATTGGTTGATGGGTTCTCTTATGTAATTTATCTCTTATACACTACTCTTAAACTAAATTTCTCTTTCCCTGTTAATAAGTAAATAACTCCTATTTACAAAATAAACCGTAATTCCAAAAAAAGCAAAGTAAAAGTTGACAAATGTTTATATATATATATATATATATATATATATATATATATATATATATATATATATGTAAATATAATATGAAATTCAATAAAATTCAACAATATTTGTATCAAAATAAAAGGTAAAAGAAATATAGGATTCATATGATATGCGGCGAATTACTTCGTTACAGTATATTGATGAGTTTTCTTTTTTTAAAGGTTTTGTTTAATGTTTTTCAAATTTTAAATATTAGATTATGCACATATGTCACTGTGCTCACTTTTGTTGATAATGTTTTAAATGTATGTTTGTGACTGTCTTTATGTACGTTAGCCTTAATTTTACACCATAAATTTTAAAATAAAAATAAAACTAGTTTCAAAAAACCAAATAAAATAAACTGCACCCAGGAAAAATTGCGTCTTTTTTCTTTCTTTCAGCGGACCGCAAGTTACCTCTCCTTTTTTTTCATCTTCCCGCTCACATTCCTTTCTTCCAGGAATTTTCTGTTTATCTTTACTCTTCTTTTCTCTACCAAAAAAACCCCCGCCAAAACAAAGATAACCCCACAGAAATTCCAAACTAACAGCTGATCACAACTGCCTTATCTCACAACAGGGTGCACATGACAAACCCAACCATGTATGGAATCCTCCAGAGGATCCAGAATGGGAGGGCAATTGTATTCCCTGTTTCTGAGATGTTGGCGAATGTCAAACTAGCTAGAACAAAAAAACGCCAGAGTAGCATTACTCATGTTGTAGCTCTGTTGATCTGGCATCGCCGTAAATGAATGGCCATGTCATGAATGAGGCAGAACACACTGGATGAATTATGCTGGCACAACATGGCAGCTTGTAGGCGTTTTCGGTGAAGAGGGTAGTTTTTGGTTGGCGTAATTTTTCAACCAGCTTCAACCCCACACAACCAGAACAAAACTAATACATACACACTTCTGAAAACACAGGTTCAGCGTTTTGTTTTTTACAGAGCGTTTTTTATTCTTTACAGACCAACCTAAATTACGACGCAAAGCGTTGTCTGGCTGTCAAAATTTCTCATGCCCATACAAAATGTATGAGACCAACCGAAATAACGCGGCGTCAACGCTTTGCAATTGGAAAATCCAATTTTGACAGAGCATAAAGAAGTGAAGTTTGTTGCAAAAGCACTCTTGTTTATTTTGTTGAAGTGTTAAGTGATGTAACTTTAGCTACTTTTAGGTCAATTTAGCGTGTTCATCTCTATTTCTTATTTCTAATTAGAGTTTCTATTAATCAAAGTGAGTAAACATTACTGATTATGGGACAACGTTAACGCTTTAATTTAGGTTACTCATTTCAGCGTAAAAGCTAAGCGCTAAATTACGTTGCGCTTTGCGTCGTAATTTAGGTTGAACTGTTAGTTGTCCATCGTTGTGTAAACATGAATTCAAAAACAGAAGCGGGTTGGTCGCGCCAACAAACATTAAAATTGATAAGTGAATTTAAACAACGTGTGCTTTTATATAATGTCACACATCCAGACCATTTACAAACTTATAAAAAAACAAGAAGCATTGGAAGAAATTGCTGCTGCTTTACAAGAATTAAAACCCAATGTTACTGCTTCAGATGTGAAGAAAAAAATTAAGGTTTTGCAGCAGCAAGTTTCTCAGGAAAAAAAAGATGAGAGCGGCCACTAGAAGTGGAATGTCGGCTGATGACATATATGTCTCCAAGCTATGGTGCTTTAATGAGCTAAATTTTTTATTACATGCAGATGATGAAATTCGTGGCCAAACCAATTTGGAATTTAGTACAGTAAGTAAAATTTTGGGATTGTTTTTATCATTCGTAGAAAACAAAATACTTGTACATAAGAGTGATAATTTTTTGGATACATCAAATATAAGAAATATATTTAAAAAAGTTATAAATAAATAATTTTTTTTTTAAATTATGTATGAATTTTTATTTAGTCGAACTTTCTTATGTAAATTGTTAATTTTTTCAACGGGCTTAAGTTGGAATCTGCATGACTGCAAATTATTTTTTTTTTTAATAAAATAATAAAAAAAAAAAATAATTTGCAGTCATGCAGATTCGAACTTAAGCCCGTTAAAAAATTAACAATTTAAATAATTTTTTATGTTTTTAGTTAAGCGAAACATTTAGTGGAAGTGAATGCCGTCTCACTTCAAAAAAGGTAAGTTGTTATTTAGGTATTTAAAAAACTGTTATGAAATCTTTTTATTTGACACATTGTTGTCACAATACTACCATATATAAATGAAATTTATTTAAAGGCGTAGAAAAATAAAATAGATTCATATCGAACATACTTTATTTGTTGGTTTAGTTTTGTATGAGTTGCAAGCCTATGTTCTTGTTATGTTGTTATTTTTGAAAATAGTTTGTAATTTACAAGTTGTGAATTCTCAGATGGTTTTCGGAAGTATATGCATAAGATAAGAGGTTTTTAACTTTTCAAAACTGTGGTTAAAGTCTACTGACGATTTGGTAAAGCACCAATGAAATGCATATAGACATTGCTTAACCACCAACAAATAAATTTCATTTATATATGGTATTTAAAAAACTATTTATTTTTAACAAAACTCTCCCATCAGGCTAAGAGATCGAGATTGGACGAGGCAGCTGCATTGAGGGAATCTGCCAACAAATCAATGGAGATTGTAAACAACTTGATACAAAAAAGAACAGCACAAGAAACAAAAGAAGAAATTTTTTGCAAAATGTTGTGCTGTGAACTAAAGGAGCTAAAGTTAGCAGAGACCTATGAGAACGTCACTACGGAAATGCTGCTGATGATCCGTAAAGCAAAAGCTGAGGAGCGGAAAAGGTTATCTTGGCAGGTTCCACGTTACGCAACATTTTCTGATCCCTGCTCTTCTTACCAATCATCGCTTCAACCAACAAGTCTGCATTCGTCGTTGTCATCTCTAGATGAATACCCAGATTATTCAATACACAACTCAACGTTGGTGTTGGAAACACCGGGGATTGAGGCATTAGAGAATGTGACATTTGTGGAAGAGGGAGAAGACTGCATTCTAAACATTGAAGAGAGTGACGATATTGGTGAAAGGATTGAAATCCAATCTGTACAAATAATAAAAAAATGATATTTTACAGCAGGCAGTTCAATCAATTTTTGATGAATCTGACTGATATTTTTATGCAGTTAATTAATTTTATTATGCTTTTTATATATTACGTTATTTATTTTATATAACAGGATGTTATTTTTTTGTTTTTATTATTTATTTTATTTATTTTTATAATCTAGAATTACTTACTTTTTACCCTTGTGATGAATCTGACTGATATTTTTATGAAGTTAATTAATTTTCTTATGGTTTTTATATTGTGTTATTTATTTTATGTAACAGGATGTTATTTTTTTGTTTTTATTATTTATTTTTATAATCTAGAATTACTTACTTTTTAACCTTGTGATGAATCTGACTGATATTTTTATGAAGTTAATTAATTTTATTATTGTTTTTATATTGTGTTGATTTATTTTATGTAACAGGATGTTATTTTTTTGTTTTTATTATTTATTTTCATAGTCTAGAATTACTTACCTTTTACCCTTCTGAATAAATTATGTGAAAACTACATGAGTGAGTCTTAATTATTTTATTATTACTGAATTTAATTTTATAATAATATAAATAAATATATATGAATATAAATAAATTTGTTTGATATGTTTTCTGATAAAGTTTTTTACTTATTTATGCTTGTATATTTAGCAACTCTCACTTATTTGAAAGTTTTTATAGAAGCATGACATATTTGTACTTAACCTTTAACATTCTTAAGCTATAAATTTAAATTTTAAAATTTTCCTTCGTTGTTAAAATATTTGGTGAATTCACCTCTTATATTTTCACAGTTTTTGTTCTGGTTACTTGTTGATGCCGTATTTTGGGATACGGTGTCAGTGTCCGGATCAAGTAAATCTGCGTTGTCCATATAGCTTTGGCTGTAATGCAGTAAAAAATTGTGAAGTACGCAACATGCCTTCACAATAATAGTTGTGTTGACTTCGTCATGTTGAATTTTAGTTTGAAGTACACGAAACCGATTTGACAAAATGCCGAAAGCTCTTTCAATATTTTGTCTTGCACGGCTTAGTCTGGAATTGAAAACAATTTCGTCTCTTGTCAAACTTTGCTTGCTATAGGGCGTCAAAATATGTTTTCCATTTGGAAACGCATTATCAGCCACTATTACATAAGGCAGTTTCCTGTTGTTGCCAATTACTTTAGGTTCTTGGAAATCATCGTTGTCCAGTACATACATTAAATCTGAACGATCTAAGACTCCACCGTCGGAGATTCGGCCATTACACCCCACATCTATAAACAAAAACTTACAACTTGCATCCGCCAAAGCCAACAAAACAATGCTTGTAAATCCTTTGTAATTGTAAAATAAATTGGCTGATATATTTTTTGGCTTGAATGCAATATGCTTTCCGTCAAGGGCACCTAGGCATAAGGGGAATTGCCACCTCACTTCGAACTCGTTCGCCACTTGCAACCATTTCTCTTTCGAGTCAGGAAACTTCGAATTTAAACAAAACAAAATGTCAGTAAGGGGTTTTCGGCAATTTCAAAAACTTATAAAAGTTTTTGCAGTAATTTTAGCAACTAGTAAAAGTTAATTCAGTAAACCCTAAAAATTTTTGGTTACTGAAAATTTCGGCAAAATTTTACTGCAATTACTTAAATAACTTTTACTGGTCTCATTAATAAGTAAAAACTTCTACTGGTTTCTGAATTTTGTGTGATGAAATAAACTTATATGAATGTACCTTTAAAAATTCACTTTTCATGTTTGTGTAAATTGCACTACATACTTACATATATAATAGCTGGTCTTAAATAGGATGCAGACAATTTACTATTTTCGGCAATTTCCTTAAAGGTTTCTCCTGTGGCTAAAAATCTTAAAGTTGCAGCCAATTTTTTTTCAACCGGAATACATTTTCTCAAATGTGTATCGCTTCGCTCAATATCTGATTTTGC
Source organism: Linnaemya tessellans (assembly GCA_951800035.1). Classification (NCBI taxonomy): domain Eukaryota; kingdom Metazoa; phylum Arthropoda; class Insecta; order Diptera; family Tachinidae; genus Linnaemya; species Linnaemya tessellans. The sequence goes on from OX637536.1 coordinate 76,671,375, forward strand.
ATAGTTTAATATTGTTGTAAAACACCTCTGGTCCATCCGCAAGAACGAAGTATATGCTTCTTCATCAAAAAACAAATTGTATTCTTTGAGGAGGGACTGCATATTTCCACCAGAATCACGAGACTCTCTCCATGGTTTGACCCAGCAAGATCTATTTTTCTTTTCCGTCTCAGCTTCTAGAAGTAATGCTGCAGCTTCAAAGTTACAGGCACTAGAAATTCCTCCTAAGATTATTGCCAATTCTTCATCACTTATTCCAGCCATATTTGCGCTAAGTTTGTTTCATAATGTATGTGTACAGCGAACGAAAGACAAACATCAAATAAACAAAAAAATACTAACACACACAAAGCTGTGTATACGTATACAATTTTATGCCAGATGAATTAATCCAGTGTGTTTTGAAAAGAACAAAAATTAAGCGGACTAAAAATTCATCCAGTGTGTTCTGCCTCAATGAAATTTACGGCGAATTCATTTACTACCATTTTACGACTTCTGTCTGTTGGCACTCATGCGGGATTATTTTGTTCATTAATGGCGGTTGTTCAAGGGAAACAATTTTAACATAGAAGGCAAGTACAAATAGCTTTCAGTCGCAAAGCAGCTCTGAGTCAGTCAACATCAAGCCTCGTTGGCAATTATTTTTTAAGTGCAGCCAGACCACTGATTGTTTACTCTCTTTCGAGAGTTTTGCGTCTCACTCGCACTGGTTAATTTCAACAACACAGATAACTGTATAGGTTTACGGTTGTTCTGAGGTTTTTTCCGTGGTTAACTACGTTGCTACTTCCTATGTGAAGGCATAGGTCGTGTACAGTCAGACACAGTAACGGAAAAGAGAATACGTTTAATAACATCGCCGGCGTACGGTCTGAAGAACCCAGTTGGCATCTGTGCATCAATACTTTGCAAATAATTTTGTAAAGTATTCTACGAAGAAGAAGAATAAATAATTTTTTTGATGGCTGTTTGACCCCAAGGGTTCCGCCAAATAAATCTCCCATCCTCTGGAATTCTGGGGGGGGAACGGAGTAAACTCAAAGTAACAAAAAAAAAGTACAAATAGCTTTGATAATTTGTTATATATATATTTTATATCGCGGATACTATATTCTCTCATTTTTTTCCTTTAGCCGATGCCCATGAACAAATGTAACGGAATACCAACAAATACCACGAAAAACAACAGGGAGTAAACTGGCCGGAGGAACTTAATGACCTTGACCGGGACTGCGTGAGCCATTGCTGGATTGCAAGTAAGTTCCAGTGCGCATTTAAAATTATGAGTGTACAAAAAAACAAAAGAAAGAACACCATAAACATTTGGTACCAATAAAAGGTTATGTTAACACCGACGCCGGCAAGTTGACGGCGGCGTTTGGCCGTATGTACCAATCAATTATTTTATTAATTAAACCACTAAATCTACTTATATACCATTATTCTAATTATCCTACGCCTTCACAGATCCTAAAAAAACTCCCCTTGGACCTGGACATCACATCAGGTCCACCTGCTGGTCTCCTGCGTGAATGGGTCAACTGACCCATATATATTTATCCCTAATTTACATCTAAACCTACCACTAAAGTCTTATTATCTATTACAGGCACCCCATCTCTACCTTCATAAATTCCTATTCATGCAATTCAACATTCAATCATCCATCCGTTCACACGAAAATTATCATCTATACCTCAAATAAAAACCCACTCATTATGATGACCTCATACACACCTTCATACAGCTTCAATCACCCTACCATTCATTCACCCCACATCATCCTACTCAGCCTCAACAACAACAACAAAAACCTATTGTAAGTTACCAACTAAGTAGCCTAGAATTTTATTACTAATTTATAACTATTCTACTCTAATTACTATATATATTCGCATATATCCAAACATATACATATACGTACATACATATACACACATACATATATATATATATATATATATATATATATATATACATATATATATATATATATATATATATATATATATATATATATATATATATACATATATACATACACATATATATAATTTGAAGCCATAAAACTCGACTACGGTGTATAGGTCGGCCTCCTTGCTTCTTTCCTCGTCCAGCAGTACTAACTCTTAACTTCCCCCTAACCCTGATTGACCTCGACAGGTATTAAAGGTACCTATCACTTCAGCCCTTCTTACCCTACATGCTTATCATGTCTGGGTTCCCTCCAATTCACCTCTACGAGACACTAAACGCTTGCTTGCAGATGTTGGTGTGTGATAAATCATAATTTTGCTTGAACTCGCTATAAGATCGGACTCAGACTACATTATAGCTCTAGGTACCTAAGAACCTTTAGTCCTTAATGGCATAGTTCCCCAGGATGATCGTGAGGTTCCACCAATAGGGCTATGATGATTACACATGTAATCAGCTTAGATACGTAAGCTTGTGTTCTTGGCAAAATGCTTAATGACTCGTTCTGGTGATAATGGAACAAACTCAGACATAATCAGCATCATCAGGATGAAGCACTGCTGATCAATCATAAGCCTATTTTCTTGTTTCTGTACTACAAGGAAACGAATAAAGTCCAGTACTGCTGTGGCCTCCGTCCTCACCCCTGAATTTAGACCCCTTTTAATTAAATTACCTTTCCTTAATAAATAATATAACTAATAACCAAAATATAATAAATAAAAATTATGATAAATAATAAACGCGGTAATAATGCAAAAATAAAAACAAACGCGTTGCTCGAACTTCTTGCCGTGCGAGATGGAACAAATAAAAGAATAAAAGAAAAAATATAAAACTGCGTACGTTCTATGGGCTTAGGAATCGCTGAGACTAAGCCCACCAAGAGCCTTAAAGCCTATGGCTTTAAGTCCTTGGCGTGAAATACCCCCAGCGATTTACCTTGCAAATTCTCTACCTCATAAAGGCTATTACCTATGGGACGAACAATGCGGCATTTTAAAAACTTACGTGCTAGTATAGCATTACAATTATTTTTAAAATCGCTCTGCTGGAAGTTTCTGCGATACACTTCTTGTCCCGGAATGAATTTGACCATAGTACAGTGGGTATTATAGGTCTTTTCATTCCTAAGTTAAGCTTTATGCAAAGTATCGCGCATCTTCGCCCTTGTAAGTGACATTTGCTCTGGTTTAGTAACCATATTTAAATCCGGATCTTCTAGACTTTTTAACTTCCTCGCTATTTTATAGACGCTGCCATGTCCTATCATATTCATGCCAAACAGGGCAAAATATGGGGTAACTCCAATCGATTGCTGCACCGACGATCTGAGCGAAAATTCAATCTCGGACAAATGTTTGTCCCACTCAGACTGATCGTCTTGTAAATAAGACCGTATTGCAGCTAAAATCGATTGGTTTAACCGTTCGGACGCATTAGCTTGCGGTGCGTGAATTGCCGTGCGTATATGCCTAACTCCAAAATTGTTAACCATTTCTGAAAATTCTTTGCTCACAAATTGCTTGCCATTGTCTGATACTATTGTTTCTGGTGTACCAAATTATTGAAACACCTCCGCAATTAAAAACTTTATAATATTTTTATTATTAGCTTTTGGCAGAGCTTTAAGCAAAACGAATTTTGTCAAATGGTTTAACCCTCCCCCTCATGGGTCTGGCCAGACCTTTTCCAATTTATTTTGCATTTTAAACGTGTTTGCAATATGACTAGAGATTTGAATTTTCAGGTACCTTTCTGAAATTTTCTTGGCTTTCTGGTGGTGAAAAATAGGGACGAAAAAAGTAAACAAAAAAGGAGTTACAAGGATATTTTGAAACCAATGTCATATTAGTACCACAGTCGGTCTAGCCAGACCCACATATATTTTGTATGAAAAGTTGCAGTACATTCGTATTTAACCTCGATTTTTTTTAATTTTTTTTTCATAAAATACGTAGAAAGCCATCAACATTTCTAAATCAATTGACAAAAACAGGTGTTCAGTAACAAAGTTTTATATTTACGCCCAGATAAACGCTAAGTAGCCATCACTTTTTAACCGTTATATTTTTTCACCGAAGCAGTCTTTGAGTGTTTTGTTTTAGTTTGACGCGAACTTTCAAAGTGTTTAGAAGAAGTTTTTTCTAAACACGTGGTAAAATTGGAAATTCTGGGAAAATGAATGATGAATTAGAATTTATTTTCAATACGCGACATTCTAGGAACTTCGATACGGATTTTTACACCAGAATTGCCGAGGCTTTGGCAAATGACTTGGAGCATGAAAGAGCTAATGAGGAAACCGAACAGTATGAAGAAGATGATAAATTTTTGGATTATTTGCCACACGAAGATGACGCATCGGACGTTGAAAATGATTTGGTCATCGAACCAAATGTAGAAGACGACAGTGATGAGGAGGAGGAAGACTGTGATTCTGAAATAGGTGAAGAGAATAATAATTGTTTCATTGGAAAAGATGGTACTGTATGGAATAAAAACCAGCCGAACAGTGGTGTACGTACTCGTCAACATAATGTGATGCGTTTTCGAGCTGGGCCTAAAGAGCAAATCTCTACTCCAATTGAAGTTTTCAAAAAAAATTTTACACCAAATATTACAGACGTCATTATATTTCAGACAAATCGGTATGGAAGAGACGCAGTCAATAAATGGAATGTTGCAAATGTAAATAAAAAACAAAGAGTTTGGAAGGATCTAACAGAGAATGAATTATACGCTTTCATCGGCATTCTTTTAGCAATGGGAGTTTCACATAATAACATGCAAAATCCACGGGTTTTGTGGCGTACTGATAATTTGCCCATATTCAGGGCCGCAATGTCTCTTCATCGATTTATGTCCCTGACCAGATACATTCGGTTTGACGACGGAAGAACACGGTCATTTCGATTACTCGAAGATAAAGCTGTACCTATTCGGGATATATGGAATTTTCTCAACGAAAATCTTGCGAAGAATTATAGTCCGCATGAAAGTATAACCATTGACGAGCAATTGTTTCCATACCGGGGAAAAACTAAATTTACACAGTATATACCATCAAAACCTGCAAAATATGGTATAAAAATTTAGTGGGCCTTTGATTCGCAAACAAAGTATCCATTACAAGGAAAATTATACACAGGTCAAAAGGAAGGTGAACAACGTGAAATAAATCAAGGCGAAAACGTTATGCTGCAACTTGCAAAGCCGTACGCTAAAAGTGGTCGCACAATTATCGCTGAAAATTTTTTTACATCTTTAGAAGGAGCAAAACGTCTGGCTAATATCGGTCTAGCATTCGTTGGCACCATTCGGGCTAACAAGAAATTCATTCCTATAGAAATGAGAAAAAGTCCTTCACGACCTGTTCATTCATCTTTTTGGCTTTCACGACAATTTGGTGTCACTTTGCAGTTATGTTCCAAAAAAGAATAAATGCGTCAATCTTCTGTCAACTGTACATTACACAGATAAATGTGAAGGTGAAGCCAATAAACCAGAAGCAATTTTATTTTATAATAAAAATAAAGCTGGTGTCGATTGCATGGACCAAATGGTTTCACATTTTTCAACAAAGAGAACAACGAAGAGGTGGACTTTTGCATTTTTCTGCAATATGTTAGATATTATGGCACTGGCAGCATATTGTATTTGTAAGGAAGTCGATGACAATAAAAGAAATGACGCAAGACGCAATTTTTTGAATACGTTATCTAATTCTTTAGTTTTTCCAAATATCGAAAACCGAATGAATAACACTTATGTTATGGGTCAATTTAGTACTCGTTCGGGTATAGAATCTGTTCTTGAAAAGCCCATAAAAGTAAGTTGAATAATATAAACGAATTTATCCCATTTTGGTTCTACTTAACATCCACTCTGTGAATTTCTGTTTTCATTTCAGATAAACAAAATAACAACTGCCAAAAGCGGTGCTGATACCCTAGAGGTAAAGAAATCTTGTGTAGAATGCGCAACGGGAAGTGAAAAAATTCGCAGAAAGGCTCGATTCTTTTGTTCAAAATGTTCAAATGCTGTATGTCAGCAACATTCCAAAGTAGAATATTTTTGTTTTAGTTGCTTAGATTGATAAGATGACAAATTTTTACTCAATGTACTCTGATTCTATTTCTTTATGAATTAAAAACTTTATAAAAATAAAATATGAAATGAAATTAATAAAACACCTGTATTTTTAATTATAATTTGATGCAATTTAAACCGTTTTCAAAACTATTTACAAAAAAAAATTATGTTAACTTATGCAAATACATTAACATTTATATGAGGTCTGGCCAGACCCAGTGTGGTACTAATGTGAAAAAGTAAAAGTGTGTGTCACGGAGGGTTAACACAATAAAGATATAGCAATTGCCGTTTTTCGACCGGGGGTATGGACCTAAAAAGTCCATATATATGCGCTGAAACGGACGCTCCGAAATTGGGAGTCATAAAACTCTAAAGATAAATGCTTGGGAAGATTATATACAAAATTAAAAAAAACTTTTTTTTTTGGTAGGGTCATTTTGGGGGCAAAGGAAGAGGGGGGGGGGGGGTAGGGCAGAAATCGGCAGTCATAAAACTTAAAAGATAAATGATTGGAATGATTATTTTATTTATTTTTTTTTTGGTAGGGTCATTTAGGGGGCGAAGGGGAAGGAGGGGGTAGGGCAGAGTAGTACCAGGTTGCATCTCAGCTTCGTCATTAAAGCTTAAAAGTGTTATTTTTAAGGAATGTAGGCTGAAGTAAAACAATTTGTTATATTTTTATGCTATTTTTGCCTATAATAACGCCCACTAAAGTGGGCGGGGTCAAAAAAAAATTTTATTTTATTTAATGGCTCCAAGTTTAAGGCGTTGGACCGTATTTGACATAAAAATATATCATTTGCTTAACAAAATCACCAAAAAACTTTAAAAATTATGTTGTTTTTTCTGGGTTGGTTTAGTTCTTCTTAGGGGAACTTTTTTCCCTCTTGCCCGATTTAGCCCATCTTCTAACTTAACCTGCTCTAAGTTTTAAAATATATTTATGCCAAATTTCAAGAGTCTAGCTCTTTTCGTTTGGACTGAATCGTAATTTCCACAGACGGACGGACGGACATGCTCAGTTCGTCTTAGATTTCATCACTGATCAAGAATATGTATACTTTATGGGGTCTGAGATGGATATTTCGATGCGTTACAAACGGAATGACAAAGTGAATATACCCTCCAAATTCTTTTTTGGAGGGTATAAAAACAAGTAAAAGTGCTATATTCGGCTGTGTCGAATCTTAAATACCCTTCACAGATGTAATTCTTCTTTCTTTCTTTCTTGCCATAACAGAAAGTAGGTTTAATTAAAAAATCAAAATGATGTTATCGGTTACTTTTATATTTAAAAAAACGCTTAAATTTTGCGGCTAGGAAGCTAAATGTTTGGCTTTTCTTATATCCAATACCTATTAACGTCTTTCAAATATATTATATATATTTAATTTACAAACAAAAAATTAGTTTCATGTACCCCAAAAAGTTCTAATTGTCCAACCGTCTTTTAGATTTTGTTGGTTTTTAATACCAGTTTACTTCGTTCTGATATATAAAGTAGGTATAATTCATCATAAAAATCAAAAATAACAAATAAAATGGCTGCTTTTATGAATCAGAAAATGTCGATTTTCCAACCCTGGAACCGAATTTTTAATTTTTTAATATTAATTTAATTTTTTCTGATGTATAAAATAGGTTTAATTCTGTTAGAGCAACGAAGCAGATTATTTAAAATGTCTTATTGATATATTGTTTTATTACACTTGTTTCTCTTAATTACTTATTTGTATATTACATAATTGTATGTCTCGGTTCGTACTATGAAATTTTATTTCATGAAGGTGGTAGTTTGTTGGTGAGAGGGGAGAGAAGAATGGTGTCGGGTACACACTTTCATGTTCTCTTTTGTATCGTAATTCGTAATTGATTTTACTTTATTTTTATATTCTTTATGTGAAAGTAAACAAACAAAAATATTAAGTTTCATGAAATTAACTTTCAGTGTGCAGACACGAGTGAAATTTTAAAAGAGAATTTCAGAAATTTCATGAGAGAAAATTTCATAGTGCGAACCGAGACTATGTAGAATACTTTTTATTAAATGCCATTCATATTCATATATTTTTCATTCATGAAATCAACCTGAACTACATAGGATCGTTTTAGATAGTATTTTTAATAGGTTAGGGGCCCAGACTGGTTTTAAATTTTATCTGGTGTCTTAGCGAATATTATGGAAATCTATTAAAAAAAAAGTAGACGAAAAGATTAAATAAATAAGAGTAGAAATCGTGAGTATGGCTGGTGTTGTGCGTATAGAACCGCTAAACGCGGAAAACTATGACACATGGAAATTGCAAATGCGAGCTATATTAGTGAAGAATGATTTATGGTCGTATGTTGACGACAGCATCAAATGCCCCACAGTTGGAAAAGAAGCTGAATCGTGGAAAAACCAAGATCAGAAGGCGGCTGCTGATATTATGCTTGCGATGAGTTCTTCGGAATTAGGTTTGATATCAGAATGGAAAACTGCACGACAAATGCGGCTGAGGTTGGAAGCAACTTATCAATCGAAAGGTCCAGCTCGGAAAGCAACTTTACTCAAACGTGTAGCATTATCGCGTATGCGAAAAAATGATAAAGTACGTGATCACTTAAATGAATTTTTCGATGCGGTGTCAAAATTAAGAGAAATTGGTGTTGTCATCGGCGATGAGCTGTTAGCCATTTTATTGCTTTATAGTCTTCCAGATTCATTCGAGACTTTTAGATGTGCGTTAGAAACACGTGACGAATTACCAAAGCCCGAAAGGCTTCGCGTGAAGATTTTAGAGGAATACGAATCAAGAAAATCTAAAGAAGGTAAAAATGAATTAAGCGCATTATATATAAAAATAGAACAGCAAAAACAGAAACAAATGAAACCGAAACAAAACATCGGACATTTTTCAAGAAATTGTAGAACAAAAGTAAAAAATATGCAAAGTACTCAAAAAGTTGAGTTAGAAAATAAATCAAATATTTGTTTTACATTAACGGAATCGGTGTTTCTGTGGCCGACTGCTTGGACAGTGGATGCACTTCGCACATGAGTGCTGACATTAATAATTTTGATCAGTTTTCAAAAATTAATCAAACGCTTAACTTAGCAAACAATAGCAAGACTACAATATGCGGTAGCGGAAATATGAACATTTTTGACAATAATCGTGGTTTAAATTCGAATTTGCAGTTGAAAGACGTTCTTTATGTATCTGACTTAAGAACAAATTTATTATCGGTATTACCGACAGTGGTTATGACGTAATATTTAGTAAAAATAATGCAATAGTAACTGATAAAAGTAAAAAAGTGTACATTTGTGCAGAAAGAATAGGCAATTTGTATTATTTGAAAAATTATGAAAACACAGCAAACGTAACTGAAGCCAAAAATGAACTCGATTTATGGCACTACTACTGATAAAATAAAGATTACGCCTTGCGCATGATTTACCGTTTGATGACGTAGTAGTCCCCTCGCAAAGGTTACCAAGTCTGTATCATATGAGAAATTTATAATTTCTTACAAAAAATTTATGTATTTTGTAATAGTTCGCAGCCCTGTAATTAATTTACTCAGAGAGTTTTAAAAAAAGTATTTCATCGGTGCTTAATAAACAACGAATTTCGCGTCATATATTATAATAAATACATATAAAAAATATTAAAATTATAAAAAAAGTGTTTAAATTTGGTTGTTTAAAAGCTGCAAAACTAAGAAAAATAAAAAACAAAATAAAGTGAAGAGATAAGAAAGAGAGCAAATATGAAATGTGCAGTGGGCAAATGCAAACAAAGTAACAGCAAAAAAACAAGTGAGAAATTATGTTAAAACCTAATATTTTGAGTATTTTTAATAAAACGTTTTCAAAAAGCTGTATCGTTTTACAATTTTCCAAAAGATGAAGCTCGAAGGAAGTTATGGGTAATATTTTGCAAAAGAGTGAAGCCTGTAAATGTGGATAAAGAAAAAATCTGTGCTTTACATTTCAAGCAAGGGGATTTTGAAAGAAACCCTGATCGGGAAGAATCTTAGAAGACTTCGATCATACATTATGGGGTCAAACGAAGGCATTTTGAGTAGTAATGCAAATGTAGAGGTTGACAATACACCCGATTTAGATGGAGATAACTCCTTAACAGGTTAATTTAAACGTACAATTTTAAATAATACAGAGTTTTATATATCCCTAGTGATTTCTTCAGGTACAATACTTAAGAGTGTTAATCGTAAAACTCATATAGATTTATTGGATACAGAAAGGAACGAAAGTGAGTTGGAAGACATGAAATATGATGGTTTAGAGAATTTGGCCGGATATATTTGCAACAAATTAAAGAATGGGAACATTGATCTTGTGGTTAATCTTCTAAGCGACCGCAATTATTCATGGGTTAACCACTTAAGTGAAGGTGGGCTAAGTAAGCCATCAGCTTTATTAATGGAAACGCTGAGATCATGTGACACCATATTCTTCAAATTAAATGGTGACAAATTATTACTTTCAAGCGGATATTTACAAAAGCATTTGTTGGAAGCAAAAGAAATTGAAGCCAGTGAAGACGTGAAAAAACTTTTCTTTAGGTGTCGAATGTATTTTAGAATTAGGAAACTAAATGCCGAAATCGCTGAAAATGCTTATAAGCCAAAGAGAAAATTTGATAAAATAACAAAATAAAATGAATTCTACACCTAAAAAGCAAAACGAATATTATATAATTTTACTATTTGAATCTATCTAACATTTAATATTGTATTGAAGACATGCTATTCACTACTTTGTATGATATTGAAACAGCAAATATGAATTCTGGAAAGTTAATTAGTCTTATCTTTTAATTCTATCCATCTCTATAAAAAATTTTCTTTTTGAAAACTATATTTTATTTGCAGCAATAGTGAAATATTGTATTAAAAGTAATGAAAATCTATATATGGAATTATTATAAAGAATTTGTTTGCTTTCAAAAAATTTAGGTAGACAAATAACAATTTGTCCCACTGTCATGTTTTTACACAAACATAATAATTCTACAGCTGAATTTTATTAGCCAATGAGAACACAGCTTAAGTGACGTCAGAATTCCAACATGCGCAGAAATGTTTTTTATGCCTGCGTGATGGCGTAATCTTTATTTAATCATTCTTGATATATATGGACTAAATTTTAAACGAGAATTGAAATTATCAAAATGTGAAGTTTGTATAAGTCAAAAACAAACTCGCACGATTTTTCCAAAAATTAAAAATAATAGATCCAAGCAATTACTGGAAATCATCCATAGTGATTTATGTGGACCAATGAGATGTAAATCAAATTCTGGAATTCAATACTTTGTAACCTTTATAGATTATAAATCTAGGTGGTGCGAAGTATATTTTTTGAAACATAAATCAGATGTATTTTCTGCTTTCCAAAAATATAAAGCTTCGGCAGAGACTTTCACTGGTCAGAAAATTAAAACGTTACAATCAGACAATGGGCGTGAATATTATAACCGGGAATTTGACTCCTATTTGGAGAAACATGGTATACAAAGACGTTTGACAACACCTCATACTCCACAACAAAACGGAACGGCAGAACGGAAAAATAGAACCCTAGTCGAAATGTCAAGATGTATGATGAAACATTCCGAATCACCTGCGTCGTTTTGGGCAGAAGCCATTAATACTGCATGTTATATTAGAAACAGACTTTTATGATATAAAAAACAACAATATTGAATTGAAGAAATGTGATGAAATAGAGCAAATGGAAACAGGTATAGACAACAGTCTAGCAGATATCGATAACAGTCCAACAAATGTCGATGCCAGAAGTGAAAAACGTGGCAGAGGACGTCCAAAACTGCTAAGGTTAGGTACACGTGGGCGACCTAAGAAGTTGTATCATGGAATAAAAAAGGATGAAACTAATTCCAACAATGAGGATTGTGAGTCAACCCAGTCAGAAGATGATTTTGAAGAGTGTGAACTAGCTTTTTTGACGGCGATGTCTGATCCTATAAGTATTAACCAAGCTATAGAGGCGCCTGATGCAAACGGCTGGACAATGGCAATAGAAGACGAATATTTGGCTTTAATACGTAACAATATATGGGAAATTGTAGATCGTCCTGACCAACGAAAAGTTATTGATAGCCGATTAGTATTTTGTACAAAACACGATGGAAAAAGAAAGGTCCGTCTCGTAGAAAAAGGGTATGCTCAACGTCCAGGTGAAGATTTTCACGAAACTTACTCTCCCGTAGCCCGTTCATCATCAATCGGACTTTTAGCAGCGTTGGCAGCTGGAAATACACCAAATGGATGTAATTACAGCTTACTTGAACGGTGATATGCAGGAAAAAGTATACATCAAAGTACCTGATAACTTAGAATGTATATTGAAGAAAATAAAATACGGTAAGCCTATGGGATCCAATGGTAATACACACCATGATAAAAATGTTGAAAAAACAGCTAAGAAATGGTTACAGACCCTATCTGCTACAAAAAGTCCTGTATGTCTTTTGAAGAAAGCTTTGTACGGACTACGTCAATCTGGTCTTATGTGGTATTACAAATTAACAACAGAATTGTTAATATTGGGTTTGAAGCCAACTAAAAAGGATCCTTGTCTATTTTCGAAAAAAGAAGGCAATAAAATTTGACTTATTTTGATTTACGGAGATGATTTATTAATAGCTTCAAATGAACCTAAATTGATAAACCATTTTAAAACGTCATTATCGCAATGCTTTGGGATGAAGGATATTCGCCCGGTGAAACGTTGTTTAGGCATTGAATTTTACCAAAACCTTGTTTCAAACCAGATTTTCTTATCACAACGTAATTACGCCGAAAATGTTTTGGATCGTTTTTCGTTTTGGTATGTCAGAATGCAACCCTGTAATGACTCCTTTGGAGCCGAACTGTACATTGACTCGTCCTTTAATCAAAGATGAAAAAATAATGTTAAAATACCCTTATCAAAGGTTAATAGGAGCGTTAATGTATCTTGCTGTAACAACACGCCCCGATATTGCATATGCGGTAAATTACATGAGCCAATTTAATTCTAATTATAATGAAGAGCACTGGCAGTCAGCTAAACGAATTTTGCGGTATATACGATGGACACTTGATTACAATATAAGGCTAGCAACATAGAATTGTATGGAGTAGTTGATGCAGATTGGGGATCAAACCCTGGAACCGAATTTATAATTTTTTGATACTAATTTAATTTTGTTTGATATATCAAATAGGTTTAATCACTAAAACCACAAAACTTGGAATTTATGTATGTACTATTATGTACGAAAAATATTTCGATTTTCCAACTCTGGAAGTGAATTTTTATTTTTTTTACCAATGCAATTCTTACTGAGGTTTAACATAGTTTTACTTGACAAAAAAAATTAAAATTTTTAAACTTTTTGGTCACTTTCATGTACCATAAAATATTTCATTTGTCCAAACCTGGGGTCGAAATTTTGATTTTTTAGGATTTTAATACCAATTTTGTTCTTCCTGAATTATAAAACAGCTTTAATTAGCAAAAAGAAACAACGTCAATTGCCTTTTTGGTTATTTTTATGCAGAATAAATATTTCAATTTCCCAACCCTGGCAACGAATTTTAAATTCTTTTTACCAATGCAACCTTTAATGAGGCATGAAATAGTTTTATTTAAGAAAAACTTAATATTTGCAACCATTTAGGTCATTTTTATGTATCACAAAATATTGCAGTTATCCAACACTGGAATCAAAATTTTTATTTTTGGTAGCAATTTTGTTTTTCCTGAACTAAAAAATAGTTTTAATTAGTAAAAAAAGAACGTCAATTGCCTTTTTGGTTACTTTTATCTATAAAAAAAATTTCAATTTCTCAACCCTGGAAGCGAAATTTAAATTTTTTTAAATTTTCTTTTTCTATGCAAATCTTTATGAGGTATAAAGTAGTTTTGTTTAAGAAAAACTCGAATTTTGAAACCATTTTGGTTGTTACATGTACTACAAAATATTGCTTGTACCAAAAAAAAATTAATTTTTCCAACCCTGGAAATGAAATTTTAATTTTTTTTTTGTTTTTTTTTATCAGTGCAACGCTTTCTGAGGTATAAAGTAGTTTTATATAAGAAAACTTGCAAATTTCTACCATTTTGGTAAATTTCATGTACCATAAAATATTGCACTTGTCCATCCCTGGATTTGAAATTTTATTTTTGAATTTTTGATACCAATTTTGTTTTTCCTAAATTATAAGACAGTTTTAGCTAGCAAAAAAACAAAAAAAAACATCAGTTGCCTGTTTGATTACTTTCATGTATAAAAACAATTCAATTTTCCACCCCTGGAAGAAAAATTTGAATTTAAAGAAATTTTTTTTGCCAATGCAAATCTTCATGACGTATAAGGTTAGGTTGAAGAACAAGGGCATAAGCATCCCAATCCGTCATGGATTACACTTAGGCCTCATAGGCCTGTTGTGCGCTCTATAATAAGAAGTTCCCATTCCACTGTAGGGAGCCTCCACCGATACCATGGAAACCTCTGAGTTTGATTACGTCAAGAACCTAGTTTCTTCAATGTACCTCCTTAAGTCTTTCCAATTAGAGCCCCTAAGGAATTCCATCTCCTGTATAATCTCCTGATTAAATGTTTGTCTTCTAATTTGACTAAAAGCTAGACAGTTGCACAAGTAGTGCTCCAGTGTCTCGTCCTCTTCCTGGCAGGCCCTGCATGTTATATCGCCAACGATACCCATTCAAACCAGGTGAGTTCTTAACTCTGTATGTCCTGTTATTAAATAAACCAACCTCCTTTGTCCTACTACCATCTGGGTCCCCCCATAGAATTCTAGTCACCCTACCTATGGTAGAGTGCTGCCAATCTCTTGTATGCAATTCTATAGCCCATCGCTTTAGTTCGTTCTTAAAAACCTGAAATGCCTTCGGACTATCTAGTGTGATGTTCGCCATTAATGCTCATATCTTTGCTAGCCTATCTGCCTCAACATTTCCAGGTATCCCCTGATGTCCTGGAATCCATATTATCTCTATGCCCCCACATTGCGTGTATGAGTTAATCTCATCCTTGCACTGTAGTACACACCGAGATTAAACCACATGATTCCTTAGGGCCTCGATGGCCTTCCTACTATCCGTGAATATACGAATCGGTAGTCTGTTATCGATTTCCTTCAACCATTTTATCCCTTCCGTAATAGCCACGATCTCACTCTGAAATACCGTGCTATGATCCGGCAGGCAGAAGTATTTGCTAAAGTTACGACCCACGTCACAGAAACCTCCACCCGATCGGTCACCAATCCTCGACCCGTCCGTGTATAGGTTAGTTATGGGGTTCATTGTATCTGCATCCTCCCAATCCATACCTTCCGATATTATGGTGGTGCAGTGTGATTGTAGATATCTAATAGGGATTCTATCGCACGTGACCGTGCGAGCGTTGTTCCCGAGTAAGACGTGTACTATACTCTGGTGTTTGGTTGTGTGTTCCCTTGTCAGCCACTCACCCATTACCATCAATCTCGTAGCAGCCAGAGCTGCTTCATATTTAACCTGTATATCAATAGGCGTCATGACGTATAAAGTGGTTTTGTTAAAGAAAAACTTGAAATATTTAAAAATTTTAGTTACTACATGTACTACAAAATTCGGAATAAGCCGGAAAAAAAATTTTTAATTTCCCATCCCTGGAAAAAAAATTTATTTTTCTAGTTTTTAATAGACCATTGAGGCTCCCCAAAGCACGAATTAGATTTAGTTTACAAACATTAAAAAAATAATTGATTTTCGGTATAAATTTTTCGTCGAGAAATAGGTGTAAGCTTCCCAGCTCTGGAACCATACTTCGGATGTATGGTTCTGAATTTCAATAACAGCCTATTTAAGTTCATTTACAATCCAACGGTCCAAGAACGAAGTCTCTAGCTCTTCTGGGGGCTTGGGAAAACCGTTTCACGTACAGACGGACGGACAGACGGGCATCGCTCAATCGTCATCGCTATTCATAAGGATCCAGAATATATATACTTTATGGGGTATCGAAGATATTACATACGGAATGACAAACCTATATATACCCTTTCACTTTTTTGTGAAGGGTATAATAATAATTTGAAGCCTCTTACTATCATAGGTTTCTAAATAGCAGATTTTTTTAAATTATTTTGTATGCGGAGTACTCTTTCCCGCACTCCTATTCCGCCAATTTTTAGCCCAACTTCGAAAACCGTTCTCTTTAAGTAATATTGACCAAAAAAATTTAAATTATAAACAGGGAAAGTCACCAGGAATTGATTCTCATTTTAGCCATCGAAAACCCCACTGTGCAACGTTTTAAAAATTGAACATATTGCTGAAATTGTACCAGAACAAGCCAATGATGAAAATTCTGAAGTGTTGAAAGCTACGGTACGAAATGATATTGCGGAGAGTTTATCTTTATAATTGACACCGTTCTGTGTAGATTTAATTTTTTAAATCAAATCGTTTTCAATCGACTAGATTTTCTGAACAGGCAGGAATGAAAGAAATAAGTATGAACACAACAGAATTTTAAAAATAAAAAATGCATAAATTCAGTTTTATTGAAATACGTTACAACTATTAAAAGAGAAATAAAGACGAGATTAAAGTACTGTTTCCACAATACAAACAACTAATTTGAGTAGAAAATGTTTATAGGAATCACTCAAAGAAGTGAATGTTTTCCAAACAAATTTTCTACTCACATTCTTGAAACCGTACTTTTTAATTGATTTAAAAAATTTTCTCTCAGTTTTTCTAATTCACACTGCTTTTGCTGTATTTCTACAACTAATTTCTTAAGCTTGTTTTTTTGTATTGCTGCTTTTTCAATTGACGTTTAAGTTCGTTAGTAAGGTTAGTGGTTAAACTTTCTACGGATTTGTAGACACGTCTAACATTGGCAGCAATCACATTAATATTTTCAGTCGTTTTCTCTAAAATTTCGGAACATTTTTTAGCGAGTCGGACAACTCCTTTCCTCTTTTCATATCACCTTCAATATAAAGCTTTAAATGGTCCTTTATATTATCAGTGGATCTTTTAAAAGATTGCTTAAATCTTTTAGACATGCCTGGATTTATGTCTAACATTTCTGGATCATCTCTCTTTCTTTTGTCACTTTCATACGTCTTCTTTCTGGCACTCTCATTTAAATCATCTTCTGACTTTGAAGAAATAAAACCCTCGCTATCGACTCCAACAGAATTTGAATTTTTTTATACCTACCACATATTTGTCCTACCACTTCTTCTTTTTTTCATACGTAGATTTGGTTGTATGGACCTCCACCTGTTGCCGCAACTTCTTTTTTGTTGGTGGAAATTTTCTTCTTAATTGCGGCTTTCCAACATGTCCATATCTTAAAATACAAAATGTTAAAACATTCTAAGCTAAAAATTTTTGAATCACCTTTTTCCATCCACATATATCGTGCATTGGAGGACCCAAACTATATAGCTCCTTAACCAGATCCTTCCACAGATTTTCCACATCAATTCTATCACCTCGTGTAAATCCTCTAGCTAAATCTGTATGATTTTGCATAAAATCAATTAAAGCGTCCTCCTGGCGTGAATTTTTGTGCATTCCCGTTAACCCTCGGACAAACACATGGTTCTGGCCAGGCATATTTAATTTTTGAGCGTTAATTAAGATACTTCTATTTTAGGTAGATACCTGTATTTCCCGGTAGCCGCCTAAAATATTGTTGGCTTTCTATCTGTAAAAAAAATCAAAAATATCGTTCCAACACGACGAAAACTGCAAAAGAATAAGTCCCCCTCGAACAAACACATGTATATTATATTTTTGTTGTCAACGTTGTTTTTTATATATTGTTGTCAACGTTGTTTTTTTATATTTTGGTTTGTTTTTCTGTGAATACGATGCAGTTGTTTGTTGTTGTGTTAACTTTTCTCTTATTTCGTTTGTGATTCTGGTTTTGAGTTCAGTTAGTTTATTTTTGAATGCTGAACATACAACATCGACAGTCCGAAATATAAACTTTTTGTGCGGAAACTAAAGTGAAATTATTACTATTATTATGGGAGAGGATTTAGAATTTGTGTACAATACGCGCTTGCGTACAGGCAGTCTTACCCCCCGTTGTTACATGCAATTGCAAGTGAAAAAAAACTCAATACACTTACATTTTTTTACTAACACTGCCACACTTTTGCCACTTGCAAGTCAGCTTGCAATGAAATTTTGTAGCAAGTAAATTTTTGACAATCGGTGTAAGTAAAATGGAAAAACGAAAAAAAGTGTTGCCTAGTGCTGAATTTTTTATTAATTTGGTTAATATTTTTATATATATTTTATTTATTTATATAAAAAGGATATCAAGAAATTACACAAATGCTCATTTTAGAGGTAAGTTTGACCATCAAATTCATGTTTTTATAAAAAAAATGCGTTAACAAGATATATATTTACAGGTAAAGATCAGTATTGACTAATTGGCAATACTGGATTAAGAATTGAAGTAACGCCATTCATTTTGAATTAAATTTCATATACTTTAAATTTAAAATGGAAAAAAAGCTGAACAAAGCAGAAATTATAAAGCTTATTAGTCTATATCGCGACAATGAGCTTCTGTGCAATATGCAGAGCAAGCTTTATAGGCGCAACGACCTAAAAGTAAAAGCGTTCGAGAACATTGCCTCTGAAATGGGTATGCCGGTGGACATTGTAAAAAAGAAGATACGTTCTCTGCGATCAACATACACTGGAGAAAAGAAAAAAACCCAGAAGAAATCGGGTTCAGCCACAGAAGATGTTTATGAGCCTTCAATATTTTAGTACAACGAAATGAAGTTCCTTGACAAGTCCATCGCCGTTAGAAGCTCATGTGATAATTCAAAAAATGTAAGTTTAATTTTCAGTAAACGTATGGTCATTGGAATTTATTTATAAGGTGTATGCAGGCCACTGATTGTTCATTGGCCTTTCAGATCTTTACATCGTCCTCACACTGATTTGTCGCAGAGGATTTTCGTACTTTGGATGGAAGTACTGGGTTGATTCTCTTCAAAACAGTGCGAGGCAATTTCACATAAATCCGCACATAAAATTACAAACATATAAATACATACATACATATGCCTGTACTTATTCCTCCCAAAACTGGCATAGAGACCTACTCTCTCATCCAGCTTTTTGACAAACGGTACATCCTACATGAGCAGAAGCACATAACCAAAGCAAATAAAGAAGCAGAAAACCTTTTTACTTGATTCAAACTGTCAAAAAAACGCTTTTAATAATTTCATTAAATTTAATACAATAAGTTAACAATTTGTAAAGTTTATTTTTTTCCATTGAAAATCTACGTTTCCATCTGTAATCAAATAGTTAGAAATCTCATCTCTTACTCTAGACGCATATGTATATTGTTTACTTGTTTGAAGGCTGATTGAAGATAGTGTTTCGGGTAGATCCTGAACTTCGATGTCATCTGAATCAGCAGTACTTCTATTTTTCGTCAGGTAATTATGTAAGAGACAAGTGGCCATTACTATTAAATCAACTGTAGATGGATTTACTTCAATTGGACGATTGTATATGGCAAATCTCTTAGCCAGTCTTCCAAATGCGCACTCTACTACCATTCTAGCACGACATAGTCTGTAGTTAAATACTTCCTGTCGTGTATTCAGCTTCAGCGCCCTACTATATGGCTTCATTAAATGTTTATCTAATTGGAATGCATCGTCACCAATAAAGAAATACGGAATTTTGCCACCTCGTCCCCGAACAAGCTCTTTGTGTTGTGGTATATTAAGGCTATTGCTTTGTAAAGCGTTGTATAGATAGCCATCTTGATAAATGGTGCTATCAGAAGCTTTACCATTACAGCCAACATCAATGACAATAAAACGGCAGTGCGCATCGACTAGCGCAAAAAGTACGGTGATAAAAAAGCCCTTAAAATTATAAAAATGAGAGCCTATATTCGGTGGTGCCTTGATACGAATATGTTTTCCGTCTAAGGCTCCAAGTGTGCGGAAGTTGCCATATACTATTAAAATCATTGCTGATTTTTTGCCACTCTTCTTCAGTGTTTGGTACCTGTGAAATATTTATTTAACAAAATTTTTAGTGGTTACATACATACATGCAAAAATTTTACAATACTCATATACGGAATTACTTATTATTTTCAGATTAAGGAAAAGTCCGAAAATATTGAAGACTATGTTGACGAAATTTCGAACTATGAATGCGACTATAGTTATTCCAGTAAAAAGCCAATAAAACCATCAAGACAAGAGGAATCAGATAAGTTTGATGAAGCTCTTCAAAAATTAATAGACGAGAACAATAAAGAAAATGAGTTCACTGCATTTAGCACGAGTCTAGCGCTACAACTATAAAAATTTCCCGAAGAAGAAGCGTACGAATTGATGGCAGAATTTCAAAATATATTGGCTCAACGTAAAATAAATGCTCAAAAACGCATAATTAATGTAGAAAAGTCAACATATAGCTCGGACGATATCCCGGAATGCAGTAATTCTAAAATGCCAACTGTTTTATTTTCCATGGAACGTAGTTCAACACCATTGGCAATTCCACAAATATGGCAGCCTACACAACAGTCTTCAGATATTTTAAATCGTGCTATTGCTGATGCTCAAATAGATTTTAGTGACTGAATTTATTAAAATTTTGGGTAAAAATTATTAAAGAGTTATAATATAACAACATAGTTTTGTCAGAGTCCGTGGAGTGCGAAATTACTAATAATTGTTCTAGGTTACTTCATAAAATTAGCTCATACCGACGTAACTTCTTTCTTGAAGCAAAAAGTTTTAGGAATTTATTTTTTAAGAAAATAAAAACTATTTAAAATAAATGCATATTTTTTAACTTAAACAACTGTTAAGTGGCTATTGATTAAAAAATTTACGTCGATATAAAATCACTTAGTAATTTCGCACTCCACGTACTCTGACAAAACTATGTCGTTATATTATAACTCTTTAATAATTTTTACCCAAAATTGTTCATCAGAGTGTAATTTTATTAACTAATCTCAAATTCCGTTTAAAAAAATGTTTTCTGTCTTCTGTCAAATAAATGTGATCTCATAAATATTAAAATTCTTAATTATATAATTTATTTTAGGGAAATTAGGTTATTGGTTAAACTATTCAAGTGACTGAACTAGTTTCTTTATTTTAATCTTGCATGCGGCTAAACTTTATGATAAAAGTTAGAAAATTTGTAGGGATATGTGTTTCGATATAATTAATAATGCGCTTTTGAATATTTTGTTAGTTACGTGATTTTGCATTTCAGCTGACGTTTAGAAGATTTCCACTAAAATTTTAAAGGTTTATTTAAAATGGTTACTTGTAAGTATGTGAAGAAGATACAGCTTCATGCTGCCTTAAAATAATTTTCGTGCTTTTGACGATTGTTAATCATAAACTATTATGTATCTTAAAATATTCGCATACATTTTAGCGAATGCAAAAGCGATGCAAATAAAAAAATTAAGCGAATCATTTGTCTTTATTTATCATAAACATGGGGGTTCATGTGTGTACTTTCGTGTTTGCCTGTATGTATAAAATTTTGTGTTGTATGCTTCAAAAGCCTTTAAATGAAGTTGATTAAATACAGGAATTAATTGAGCTAAACCAATGTGTTACCTTTAGGTAATTGCACTGTAAGCTATCACTACGGTGACCATTCGTCCTTTTTTTAAGAGGAGAGTCCTCTTTTTTTACATGATGTCCTCTTAGATAAACAAAAATTAAAGTGTCCTTTTTTTAATTGAAATGTCCTTTATTGTCCATTTTTCTTATTATTAATACTGTTTTGTTTAAACTCCAATATTAAAAGTTTTATTTTCTCAATACAATAAAAGTCAAAATCACCAATACAATGGAAATTATTATCATCAAATGGATTGTGCTGAAATGAAAATCCTTTTCTCAAATGACTGTAATATTTCTGGACATATTTTAAGTTCTGGGCATATTTTGTTTAAAAAAACATTAATATATGTAAGTAAGTCGGCCAGGCCTAGAATATATGCAATTGACTATAAATAGTAAAACCAATTTTTATTACATTTCTAAATGTCCTCTTTTTTGGGTTGAAAAATATGGTCACCGTAGGTATCATATATTGAACGCAAGACTTCAGGAACAAATCTGCTGATTGCACTTCTGCCCACTCGTGTCAAAAATTCATGCGATCTAAAAGAGTCTCCAGTAGCTAGGAACCGCAGAGTTATCGCTACTTTTGTTCTTGGAGGAATTGCAGCACGCATATGCGTATCGGTTTTCAATATCTTCTCATTAACCTATTATTTTGGAACAAAAAATGACAACATTAATATTTGCACATATATATATATATGTATGTACATATTAATACTTACAAGATTACAAATTTCCTCAAATTGATGCACATTTAGTCGACAAAAGTTGTTAAAATCAGTGTCATCATCTGCCCAAATTAAATCCTTTAATAAATGCGCTTCTATACCTAGGTCGCACCTTTTTATTAAAAGAGGTTTTACCCCATATTTCCGCTTTCTGCATTTATTTTTTTTAATTTTTCTTTCACATTGACTTTTTAATTTTTTTAATTCATTTAAGACAGTAATTTTTGCTAGAACCTTACTTTTTACCGACATTTTTAAAATGAACTTGCACTGTGCAATGTAGACACTCAAAAAATTGTTGTTTTTTTACATTTCTCCTTATTTTCATTTATAATACATATACACTACTTGCGAGTAATTACTGGCATGTGACAACGGAGGGTTAGTGATAATTTCCAACAACAACTATCGGCAGCGTTACAGCGTGATTTCGCACTTCACACAGAAGCAGACGAAGAACTACATAGATTTATTTGAAGACCAACGCGGTGAAAACACAGATTTTGTCCCCGAAGATGACGCCTCGGACATTAAATATGAATTGGAAATTGAAGCAAATGAAATATTCGATAGCGATGAAGAATCCGAAGAAGAAAGTGAGAATGCACAAACTCAAGCCGCAGACGAGTTTTTGCTTGGAAAAGATGGTACCAAGTGGAGTACAGCTGAACCCGCTACAGTAAGATTCCGCCAGCACAACATCATGCGTTTCAGAGGTGGACCAAAAACTAACCTGCCACTCCGCTTGAGGTGTTCAAGCTTTTCTTTTCACCGAATATTACGTTCATCATCGTAACACAAACAAATCTATATGGCGAAAAAGTTACACGCAAATGAAACGCAGAACATGCAAACTGTACACCACGAGTATGGGTTGATATGATAAGTGTTGAGCTTGACGCTGTTATTTTTTTTATTTTTTTCTTGGACCAGCACTCAGGGGATGACCCCTATATATGCAATGCATTGCGTCGGAACTGAAAACGAGGGGATAGTATTGAGGGGACAGATTAGGAAAGATGAGAAGATAGACAGTTTTTTTGTAGCTATGTCAACTTTTTACTTCGCCGGCTAATTTTGGCTACAGGGCCGATGAAGGTGGGTGGTGCTGTTACTCTGCTTTTAGTACATGATAGTGTCAGTAGCTGCCAATTATGTTCAGTGACCAGTGCTATGCCTTCATCATTGAAACAGGCTGGCAACAACTAACACAACCACGCACTAATGCTGATCAGAAGAATTCAACACAATATATTTCATGACTCAGCGGGGGCTCGAACCCAGGACCCTCCGCTTCATAGTTTCGTGTTCTACTACTTCAGCCAACATCACCCACAATTGTGATACTCTTAACTTTTGGTGTCAGTCATAGTACTATGCAGGTCTCAAGATTGATGTGGCAAACTGATGCACTTCCAATATTCCGTGCAGCCATGTCATATAGACGATTTGTTACTTTGATGCGCTGTATTCGATTTGACGATAGTCGTACGCGCGCATTTCGTCAACAGACCGACAATGCTGTGGTGTGCTGTTGGCTGAAGTAGTAGAACACGAGACTATGAAGCGGAGGGTCGTGAGTTCGAGTTGCCAGACTGTTTCAGTGATGAAGGCATAGTCACTGGTCACTGAACATAATTGGCAGCGACTGACACTATCATGTACTAAAAAGCAGAGTAACAGCACCCACCTTCGTCGGCCCTGTAGCAAAAATTAGCCGGCGAAGTAAAAGGTTGAAATAGCTACAAAAAAACTGTCTATCTTCTCATCTTTCCTAATCTGTCCCCTCAATACTATCCCCTCATTTTCAGTTCCGGCGCAATGCATTGCGTATATAGGGGTCATCCCCTGAGTGCTGGTCCTACTCCTAAAAAAAAAAAAAAAAAAAAAAAGCTGCTCCCATTCACGATCCATATTATGGAACTTCTTGAATAACAATCATGCCAGTAATTTTGAACCATACGAAACTGTAACCATCGATGAGCAGCTATTTCCATACCGTGGGCGCACAAAGTTCACGCAATACATCCCGTCAAAGCCCGCAAAGTATGGCATAAAAGTGTGGTGGGCATGCGACGCGAAAACCAAATATCCGTTGCAAGGAAAACTGTACACTGGTAAGGAGAGAGAACAACGAGAGACAAACCAAGGCGAAAATGTGTTCATGGGTTTGGCTAATCGATACACCAACAGCGGCAGAACTATTATTGCTGATAACTTCTTTACAACATTATACGCAGCTAAACGTCTTTCGTCGATTGGACTAGCACACCTTGGCACCATTAGATCCAACAAAAGGTGTCTTCCCAAAGAAGTGAAAAAAGACAGAAAACGGCCAGTGCTTTCATCTGTCAGCCTAGCAAAACCACAACACAAATATATATATATATATATATATATATATATATATATATATATATATATATATATATATATGTATAAAAAAAACCAGCATTGTGGTGCAAGCTGTTGTGGGCACAAATGAATAATTCCTTTCTAAGAAATAGAGCCCGAAACAAACACATGTTTACTCCCTTTCAGTACACTTACACATACAAAAATTTAAACACTCTAGCGGCTGGACTGCCAGGAATTCACTCTCCCCTTAGGAACCTTGCGGCTCGTCCGTGACATCACATGGGCCCTTATTGGATGTCCCAAAAACGATCCCTTGGTATCCTTCTCTCCCCTTACTTACCGCATAACTTAAATTAGAAGGCCATGCTAGAGCTACTAAAAATTTCAACTAAATATGAAATACATCTTTATTATAATATAATTAATTATTGAAAACAAAGTTCAAAGTAGCAAAATTATACAAAAAAAGTAAACGAAATTATTTAACTGAAAAAACAAAAGAATTGATATTAACAAAAATTTTCTTCTTTTAAATTTACTTCTTTTTAAAACAACTGAATTTTACAAAAAAAAAACGACTCCGTCTAGGTTACGGCCGTCCGTACGTGGCGTGTCCTACTTAAACGTCCGGTCGTCTCAGGTACAAATTAAAAAAAAACGATATATATAAATATATATATATATATATATATTTATATATATATATATATGTATACATATATATATATATATATATATATATATATATATTATATATATATATATATATATATATATATATATATATATATATATATATATATATATATATTAAGGCAAATTAACCTGCAATATATATAATAGAATGCAATATACTTTTCAAAAATTATTCATACATACAGCACTTGATCCACAGGAGTGTATAAAGTCGAAATTTATAAATGTTCACTTTTTCAAAAATCATATACAAACATTCTTAAATTCACGACAAACAGTTTTTGGCCTTTACTTTAATTACAATTTCGATTTAATACTCTTCTGTTGATGAAGTGTTGTATAAATTAATTTGTAACAAAAAAAAAAACTACCAAGTTTGAATGAACACAAATTTTGGTACGTCAATTGTTTTAACGTACGCTTCTGGTGCATTACATTACATATTTTTCTTAAAATACCTAGATTTCATCGTTGAAATGCAGAAATAAAATTTTATCTATATTGCAAGAACAATCGGAAGATACTTTTTTGCAATTACATACGAGTATAAGCCTGGGTATACATATTTATTGCCTCTCAAAAGGTTCTCTAAGTACGATGATACTTCCTTTGGTTTCAATTGTGTTTTCAAATCAATTCTTGGGTGCTTAGAGACCAAATGCTTCTTTAAATTGGAGCTTCCTCCTCCCATAATTATGATAATATATTAAAATTTTATATACGTATATGTGTTTTTACATAGTTTAAGAAACTTACCTTTTCCTACAAACTTTACATTTGCCTACGTCTCCTTCAGCTTCTGTGAGATGAAGCCATATGGAGCTGCTCTTCCTACTTGCCATTGTTTATGTGTTAAAAATTTTATTTACTATGTTCCTTTTTTGAATTTTTTTATTTATACTATAATTTTCACAATTAAAGTCTTTAGCTGTACATAAATATATATATATATATTTTCACCAAGCTTAAGTACGCACACATAGTTGTATAAACTTAAAGAAAAATATTGGCTACATGTTATAAAATACAACCCTGAAAGTATTGAGTAGTTACTTTTGAATATTGAGTACTGGGAAAAATGCTCGGTATTGAGTACTTAGTACTCAAGAACTTTTACTACACCACATTATACGCTCCTTGGCTTTTTTAACTTTAAGTCGCTTATTTAGGTTGCGAGTCCGAAAGTATAGTCGGCACTTAAAAAAGATTTTTCCGACGTTATGTGGCAGGTCAACAGATTTACTTTCGTCTCCCAGGTATCGAAGGATATTTGGGCGGTGAGAAATATTAAGCCCATTTATTTTATAAAATATTACCTCCATTTCCTTAACCTTGGAAAGAAATTGGATTTTCGGCTTTCTTAAATTTCCTTTTGATACCCGGTCAACCCACGTAAATGAATTTTCATGACATTCACATTCCAAAAGATTAAGCATTCGAATTACATAACCCGCTATATATTCTAAGCCATCCTCCAATGTCATGTATATTCGTATCGTATAGGTTATTCAGTGTATCATTCTCTTTTGACTCTAAACAATTGTTTTCTGCAAATCCACTTTCAGGCAAAAGATCGTCATCATCTTCGATTAAAAATACAGATTGGTTATGTTCTGCAAAGGTCTTGTTAACGTTGCTGCTGTTTAGCGAATCGGTTTCGTCGTTTTCCACATTTCCTCTTCCACTTAAAAATTTTGTATATTTTGCTAAATGAAAAATACAATATGTGTAATATATGCAATTAAAAAAAGTACATTAATGCAATATCTAAAATGTATTTACGAAGCCTATATTTAAATTGTTGTGCAGAAGGGTGATCATGCAGGCCACCTTTGCTTCGGATAGCGCCTAAAAAGTGTTCCAACACATCTTGGTTTAACCTATTTGTAACCTAATAGTGCATACCGTACTTTGCGACATACTTCTTCAAGTTGTTTATTGCGGAGTGGGTAACGATTATACCTTTTGTTTGGAAGTGGAATCGACATTGCTTGTGTCATTCGATCCAAAGTGCTCTTTTAATTTTCATATGCTATCCCATATTGTACATAATGATATTTTTATATTGTTTAATCTCGAAATAGCTTTTACCTTGCCGTGATAATTGAAAGTGTTCATTTTGGAATTCAAAACGTCAAACCAATCGTTTACCAATTGGAAAAATTCGGCTGTTTCAATAGCCTTGTAGAGAACCTCCCCCAATGTATGGCAACGTATAAGAGCGCTGGCTGTGGAGTGTGAAAAAAGCCCAGCAGCTGGTTTCACTTTTTCCCTTACTGAAAGTAAAAATGCTTAAATATCTATTTCTGTGTAATGTACTATTGGCATACCAACTCCTTTCAACGAAAGATGTTCCTCACTCAAGTTAAAAGTTATCGAGACATCAGACTTCGAAGTTAACACTAACAATTCCGAAATAGTGCGGGAACTCAATAAGGAGTTATTGCAAATTATTCCATTATCCAAGAAATGGTTTCGAACTATTTTTAAGAGGTGAGGTGCATCAATAAATGTGAAAACCTTTTCCTCCACCTTCGCAGGATTGGTAAACCATTGTTTCTCTTTAAAAAATATTTTTAAAATGGGTAGAGCAATTTGTGTAAATAAAGAATTGCAAACGGAAAACTATAATCAAATTTAAAATAAAAGCGATTACGAAACTATTACGTTTTTCCGATTTTTGGCAAATTTGTAAATATGAATTACGATATCCTCTAGATAATAATTATCAATAAGTAATAATATGAACAATAATTAATAATATTTAGTATATAACGTAAAAACTTTTAATCGAATTTTTTTCTTTTTTATATAGAATAGAATGTTTGTATATAATATTTTATCATTAAAAATTATATGCAAATATTCAATTTTATATGAAAACAACAACAAAAAATGACGTAAGGTCGAAAATTTTTTATATTTTTTTGAATATTCGTCAAAAATTGATAGACTTGAAAATCGAAATAAATATTTTTTTTATAAAAAAATAAAAAGAAAAAATATTTCAAAACAATTTAATTAAAATAAAATATAATAACAACTATTACAAAACTATCATTTATCTAACTAAAAATTTACTACATTACTAAGTATGTACAGGCATTTGATAAATTTGGGCCATAGAGAAAAGCCGCTTTTATAAATTTGGAGTTACTTACTCAGTTTGGGACCCTTTCTCTTTAAAGCGTTGCGCCACGGACTTTGAAACTGCAGTCCTGGTTAGTTCTTTTGCAGTAAAAAACCTTAAGGCAGTTGGCATTTGAATTTCCCATGTCTTTTTATTTTGTATTGGGCAACGGATGCTGTCTTCTGAGGGCATGTTCACCTCCCCCGCTGTAGTCGGTTGTTTTTCCCTGTAAGAAAAGCTCCCGACCGCTGCTGGGTTCATAACAACTTGCCATTGGCATAGCCATTGGCATCAACAAGGGATGACGTCCGGCCGATATGATATGATTCTTCAAATAGTGATCACTGCATATGAGAGAACGCTTTGTGAATTACTTTTGGCATAAGTTGCTCCACTTTTCCATTGTTATTGTGAAAAAATGTCTCGCCATTACCAGCAACATATTTTTTGCACAGCTTACAAAAAGGCATATTTTTATAAAATTTAATAACTAATTTTCACCAATTTAAGATAAAATATGTAAATCCACTATGAAATGTAATATAATAGCAATATAAAACGAATTTGTTCAAAATATATTGAAAACTCTTTTAAGAATAAATTTGAAACAACGGAAAAAACGACTAAAGCAAACAAAACACCTTTTATCGTGTTTAACTAGTTTGTTTTTTATAAATTGATATTATTATTAGTATTTTCTTTTAGTTCACGTTTTTCACAAGAATAAATTAAAATTTTTCTTTTCCAATAAATAATTTTTATTCATATAACAGCTCTGAACATAAATAGAATTAAGCAAGCTTTGACAGTACAAACTCACAACAAACAAAAATCCAATAAGAGCAAAAAATTGTTTACATTCTTAACGCCGCCACCTGGTTAAGTACGCCCTGAAATTTTGTACTATATTTTTTGTAACGTCATTTTGCAAGAACAATTTTTTTTTGCCATTTTTTTACTGATGACACTTAAAATATCGGAAGATTTGAGATGAAACAATATGGAAAAGGATCCTCTTCCCATAAACCTTATGGGAAGATGTTAACATCTTTGCAAATTGATGAAAGATGTTGCTCAGTGGAAAAAGCCTATTAGCTATTCTAT
The DNA here is from genome assembly GCA_951800035.1 of Linnaemya tessellans. Classification (NCBI taxonomy): domain Eukaryota; kingdom Metazoa; phylum Arthropoda; class Insecta; order Diptera; family Tachinidae; genus Linnaemya; species Linnaemya tessellans. The sequence continues at coordinate 76,701,183 of OX637536.1, forward strand.
TCTTTCATGACATTTTCATTTCATGAATTATGACTGAGCTACAGAATCAACTGAGCTAATGAATCAACTGAATGAATTAATTCAGTTGGCGAACCGCCAACTGACGATCTCGATGGTTAAAAATTTAATGCTTGCAAACATTTTTCTTCATCATGCAATTTGACCACCAGTAGGAATTTCTCCCTTCCATTCCAAATTCCATTATTAAATACAGTAATTTTATTAATTTCAGGAATAACAGTGACTTGAGCTCATCATAGAATAATGGAAAGAAATCATTCACAAACTACTCAAGCTTTGCCTCTTTGTATATTTTTTCCTACTCTAATGTCATACGATTTTCCCGTTATGATCAGGGCTGCCAGAAATTTTTAGTGAAAAATCAGCAAAAATCGCTTATTTTTACTTATAAGCACTTTTTTCAATATAATTTATTAAATATTATACATAAAACAACATGTATAGATCAATAAAATTTGCACTTCACAAGGTTTAAAATTATTTTGGGTTTTCGTTTAATATCCCAATTAGCAATTTAAAAGAAACGATTTATAATTTTATTAATTTAGAATGACTTTACTTACAAAAAATACAAAAGATCAACTTGCTTTTTATAAAACAGTATAAAATAATTAAAAAATTATATATTGTAATATTTTGTATATAGCAACCTTAGTTTTTAGCATAATTTTACTTCAATCCATCCGAAAAAACTATAATAATGAATTAATTGTTATTTGAATTTGTAATAAAATATATTGGTTAAATAAAAAGTCATTGGAAAACAATTTGAGTCGTCGTTTTAAAATTCAGGTGTGGGGTCTATACGTAATCTCTTGAACAGTACACATTTTTAGAGGAAATGGACATGCGACTAACAAGGCAACAGATCGTGGAGGATCTTCTTGAAAAAGGTATAGAATTTCCACTAACGGCTACGATAGCACAACTACGAACGATTCATGAGCAATTACATATCAGTCAGCATGCTGACAATATATGCGAGGGAGAAATTCCTGATGCAGCTATGACAACCACGGGAGTTTCTGTGACCGCACCGTTGCTATTGCCTGAATACGATTACGTTGAATTAGCTGGTGAAATGCCTCCTCCAGGTATGGAAACTGTTATCTCAATGCTAGCTGCAACAAGCCAAACTGCCGCATCTGATTCTACCGTTAGTACACCGCTGACGACGTCTGGGAAAAATTCTGCTGTATCGGTTGTCTCAATACCTTTGGATAGAACTGCTGCCCTAGTACCGGTTGTAACAGGTCAAACTGCCACTTCAATGCCTTTATCTCTGATTTCTGCGGCCCAAACGTTAAATATGGAAGGTTTTTCTGCTTCATCCCCTCTGGTGCATAATCTGGGCACCGTAAATATGCTGCCACGCGTAATGGATAGATCTGCTGTTTCTGCAGGGCAATCTATAGCAACTACAATGTATCATGTTGCACCTCTAGTTCACACTTCTAGTTCAGCATCCACGGGCGCGGGAAGTTTTATTCCATATAATGCAGGCACAACTTATACGACTGCCAGTCCTATTGATTCGATAGAATCAGAACTCAGGATTCAGCAACTGCGTCTACAGCTGCTGCGAACTCAGGAGGAAATCCGTATAATAGAAGCAAATTCAAAAGAAAAAGAAATAACGCATCGACGTCACATTGATTTAACTGAAATTGATGCAGTAGTGCCGTCATTCAATGGTGACGACAATTATGATATAGATAAGTGGTTCCAGCAGTTTGAAGAGTATGCCGAATTGTGCTGTTACACAGACAAAGAGAAGTGTCTTGGCTTACGACGCCGCCTCATAGGGACTGCCAAGAGCCATATATTTAATTTGGGTTCAATGGAATATAGGATCATGAAAGCGAGTTTGTTGAAATTATTCAAGCGAACCATAACCCGACGGGAGGTATACCGCCAGCTTCAAACACGGAAGTTACAGTCAACTGAATCTTCCCTGACTGATTTAATTGCAATGCAGAAAATCGCAAATAAGTCAACTATTGAGGAACTGGAGTTAGTGGACTTGATTATTGACGGGCTTTCAGAAGTTGGCCACCACTCCACAATGTTATATGGTGCTAATTCAATGGACGATCTCATACGCAGACTGGATCGTTTTGAACAACGCCGTCGGTATGTTGCTGAAACACCACAAAAATCTAACGTTGGGTATAAGCAAGCTGCAAAAGTAAAGACTGATGTCACCACTCCAAACACTGCTACAAAATTCGATGAAGAAGCAGTGCGATGCTACAACTGCTCGAAAATGGGACATTACCAGAGCAAATGCTCAAAGCCAAGTCGTCCGATGAATTCCTGTTTCTACTGTGGTGAAGTGGGACATTACCGCCAAAATTGTCCAAAGAGGAATCGCATTGCTGCAACTATCGTTGAGGATGATGTGAACGGGGTAGAAACATTTGGGGCATATAAAACGGTAAGTGTCGCCTTTGTTAACGGAGATAAGTGTACTGAGCTAAAGTCCTATGTTTCTCTTTTTGATACCGGTAGCCCAATTAGTTGTGTACGGAGATCTTTGGTCCCTTTTGCTATCAATAGTGAAAAGACCGTCTCATCATTTCGTGGAGTAGGAAAAAATAAAATTAATGCATTTGGTTTTGTGAATTGTAAGGTGCATTTTTGTAAACGGGAAGTAATGAATGATTTCCTTGTACTACCTGATGAAGAGGCGGTTGTTCCATTCTTGATTGGTAGGGACTTATTGGCGAAATTTAATATGAAGCTTTGCAAAATAAAAAATATATATGACAAGAGTACACTTTTGAATTTAAATAATGAAAGAGAAAATGAATTTAATAATCATGCTTTAGATACACTTATGTCTTTTAACCTTTTGAGAACACCTCGGATTCAAGTCATCTCTGATAGATATAGCGGAGTAGGTCTACCCCACCATTTTCCGGGTAACTTACATCGAGATTTGGACAAATTATCACACACTAAAAGTATTAATGTTGGCACCTCGAATGGTTCACTCACCAAAGAGGTGGATTTTATGACAGAAGGATTATTGGGGTCTGTTGGTATATCAGATATGGTAAAGGACAGTGAAATAGATGTTAATATAGATTTATTTCATGACGCAAATGTTATTCGGGATTTGATAAGGGAATGTTATCTGAGAACGAAGGGTAGTAGTCAAGTGGAAATGGACTACTCTATGAGAATACGGCTAAATAATGACACACCTATATTTAGTGCCCCTCGGCGATTGTCTTACCGGGAGCGCATAGAGGTAAAGGAAAGGCTTGCTGACTTATTGCGGCGAGGCATAATAAGACCCAGCGAGTCTCCTTATGCTTCACCTATAGTATTGGCAAAGAAAAGGAATGGAACGTTACGTATGTGTATTGTTATCGCTCTTTAAATAAGATTACGTTGAGAGATAATTTTCCGTTGCCAGTAATAGAGGATTGTCTTGAATATTTGGGAGATAAGTGTTACTTTAGTACATTAGATCTTAAGGACGGTTTTCATTAGGTTCGCGTTCACGAGGAGTCAATACCATATACGGCATTTGTAACACCTTTTGGTCAATATGAATATTGTTACATGCCGTTTGGTTTGGGAAACGCCCCTGCGGTATTTCAAAGATTTATGGGTCTGGTACTGAAGGACTTGGTGGATAGCGGTAGGATTGTGGTGTATATGGATGACATAATGGTAGCAACTAAGACTTTGGACGAACATGTGAAGATTTTACGTGAGGTTTTACTATTATTAGGAAAGTATGAACTGAAATTGAATCTAGCGAAATGCAAATTTGGTTATCGGGAACTTGATTATTTAGGTTATCGTGTGAACGAGAAGGGGATTCAACCGAATAATGACCACATAAGGGCAATTCAGAACTACCCGATTCCTACAAATAATAAAGATATACAGCGGTGTTTGGGGTTATTCTCTTATTTCCGACGTTTTGTACAGAATTTTTCAAGAATAGCTAAGCCACTTACCGACCTTACCAAGAAGGATAGTACTTTTAAATGGACGGACTCTTGTACTGAGGCATTTTATAATTTAAGAGACATGTTAACTATGCCTCCCGTGCTATCAGTGTTTAGTCCTTTCCGGGATACTGAGCTACATACAGATGCTAGCTCGCGTGGTTTTGGCTCGGTACTTTTACAGAAGCAGGAGGATGGGAAGTTCCACCCCGTAGCTTATCATTCAAAAACAGCTTCCGATGCTGAGTCGAGGTATAATAGTTTCGAGCTGGAGACTCTGGCTATTGTATATGCATTAAGGAGGTTTAGAATGTTTTTAGAGGGCATCAAGTTTACTATAGTTACCGATTGTAACTCATTGGCCCTCACTCTAAGTAAGAAAGTTATAAACAACCGTATTGCGAGATGGGCCCTAGAGCTAGAGAACTATGATTACGACATACGACACAGGAAAGGTGAGATGATGGCTCATGTAGACGCCTTGAGTCGGGAGCCGGTCGCTGTAATTGTTGATGAGTCTGATGTTGACTTGAATATTCAGGTTGTTCAGAGTCGGGATGAAACTATACGGACTATGCGTGACGAACTGGAGAAGAGGGACGTGGACGGCTACTTTTTGGATAATGGTTTGGTGTTTAGACGTGGTCTACAAGGTCAGAGCCAGTTGTTTGTACCTGCTGAAATGGAAGAGAACATAATGAGATTAGTACACGAAAAATTCGGCCATATAGGAATTGATAAATGTCAAAATCAAATTCAAAAGCATTACTGGTTTACTAATATGAGGGAGAAGTTGATGAAATTCACATGTAATTGCTTAAAATGTATCTATTACTCCGAGCCTAACAGCATTCGTAAGCGCAACTTATACAATATTGAAAAGAAACCGGTCCCATTTGACACTTTGCACATTTGACCATTTTGGTCCGCTGCCTGCAATTAATTCGAAGCGAAAGCATGTACTAGTGGTTATAGATTCTTTTACAAAGTTTGTAAAGTTGTACGCGGTTAATTCCCCAGGGACTAAGGAAGCTTGTTGTGCCCTTTCCAAATATTTTGAAAACTATAGTAGGCCTAGACGTATAATTTCTAATCGGGGTACTTGTTTTACATCAACTGAGTTTGCTAGTTTTCTGGCGGAGCGTAATATTTTTCATGTAAAAGTATCAGTGGCTTCGCCACAGTCAAACGGCCAAGTTGAACGGGTTAATCGAGATTTGAGAGCTATGTTAGCTAAGTTGACAGAGAAGATTGACCATTCGGACTGGGTGTCGAAATTGGCTCAGGTGGAATTCGCTATATATAATTCTCCTCATTGTACAACGGGGCAAACTCCGAGTATGATGCTATTTGGGGTTGAACAACGGGGCAAAATTTTGGATGAGATCACCGAACATTTGGGTATAAGGTCTGAAAGGGAGAGCGTGGATTTAGGTGCAGTAAGGGCAGCCGCAGCGGTTGCGATTCAAAAGTCTCAGATATATAATAAAAACTATTTTGATAAACATCATAGGGCTCCCGTGATATTTGACGTAGGTGACTGGGTAGTTATGAAAAATGTTGATACTACGACAGGTGTCAACAAGAAACTTATCCCAAAGTACCGGGAACCCTATATGGTTCGGAGGTGTGTAGGTAATGATCGTTATGAAATAAACGATGTAGATAATTATCAGGTAACACAGATACCTTACCACGGTATAGTGGACTCGACGCGTCTAAAGAGATGGCTGACCCCCAACCAAAAAGAGGGGAAGAGTCTGTCGAAATACAAAGGCGATGCTGAAAAATGTGTCCATCACGAGCTCTTGCATGACAATGTTGAATATGAGTCCTCTGATAGTGGAGGGATGGCTTGAGGTTATGGCTAGCTACAATTGAGGTCAATTGTTCTGTCACGTTGGTCGAAATTGTAATATTTTGTAAATAGCAACCTTAGTTTTTAGAATAATTTTACTTCAATCCATCCGAAAAAACTATAATAATGAATTAATTGTTATTTGAATTTGTAATAAAATATATTGGTTAAAAAAAAGTCATTGGAAAACAATTTGAGTCGTCGTTTTAAAATATACATACATATGTCTTTTCCAATAGTATTTCAGAATTTTGCTATTATATTTCAGAATTTCCTAAAAATTAACTCTAGGTTCTAAAATAGGAGTTCCAAAATACAATTAAAAATTTAGAATGTTATCTAATATGTAACTGTAAATTCTCAATTTTTGAACAACATTCTTAAATATACAGTCATGTCACAGAGTACAATTCCGATCGAAAGTGGTTTTGATTCCGTAAATTGGATCTTTAGAAAACGAAAAATTTTTTCGGAATGAAACCACTTTAGATTTCCAAAGTGGAATTGTTAATTTCTATGATTTTAAACCGAAAAAATTTCATATTACCTATTTATATTGGCAACTGAATTGTTAACTTAAATATTTGACAATGTTTTTAAGTATATCATTATTATTTATTTGAAAATATTACTTTTTCTAAAGTAGTTGTGAACAGCAAGAAAACTTTTATCTTTTTCAATCGTAGTGTTGCCACACTATTTTTTTTACCAAACCACTAATTTTCTAGAACAAAAATTTGTGATGACAAAGAAATTTAAGATGTGGCTATGCGAATAAGCAGTAAAGCAAAATAAAAAAACGTATGTTTTTAATTAAAAAATTTAATTTGCTTTAAAATTATTTGATGAAAAATGTAAGTACATACGTAAAAATTTATGGAAATCTTTTTAGTTTTATAAAAATTTGTTTGTGGGGGCAAACACCGAAATCCTCAACAGGAAAAGATATTCATTGAATTTATGGAAAACAACGAAGACATTGCCAGGGGCTACATAAAAGAAGACAAAGTGGGAAAAGAGTCGCTATGGTTAGATTTAACAGAAAAGTTAAATTCATCAGGCCCTCCAAACAAGGATTGCAGCGGTTGGAAGAAAACATGGACCGACTGGAAGTCCTATGTCAAAAATAAATTAAGTCACAATAAACGAGAAAAACCGGTGGCGGCCAATATAATAAATATATTTTATCTGATTTAGAGGAATCAGTAGCACGGTTGAGCGGCATTTTTCGATCTGTTGAAGGAATTGTTGGCGCGAGAGATTTTGCTGGATCAGACTTCAATTTACTACTAAACGATGAGTCCGTTGAAGATCAACTGGATGTAACACCTTCAACTTCTAAAAGCTCACAAAAAAATAATTCAAACGACAATTCCACAATGTCAAAGAGACAGTATAATCCAACACCATTGCCAGATCTCAAACGCAAAAGGCCCAATACACCCAGCTCTCCAAATACTAATTCAAAACATGACCTAAATTCGCTTTTGAGAGAAGAAAATAATTATTTGGGAAGAATTGTTAAGTTGATGGAAGACCAAAAGTATGACTTCAGAAGCCTCAATAGAAATATTGAAAAATTATGCAATATTTTAGACAACTATTTTAATGGTAAAGCTAAAAGTGAAATAGAAGCACAAAAGCTACTAAACGAAAAGAACGCAGTAAAGTTAAAATTGTTAGAAGTAGAGACCCTAAAATTAGAACTTGAAAAACGTAAATCTGAACCTCAGCAACCAGAAAAAAAGAGCACTCAACTCATAACCAAAACCACAGCCAAAACTAACCCAACTACTGTGAAAATCGTGGAAATCCAAATAGCTGACGTGATTGTTGTAAAAGTTGATCTCATAGGAGCACATTATAATTTTAAAAATTAGCACCTGTCGGTACAAATTTTATTTATTTTTTTTTATACCCATCACCCCTATCGTGAATAACAATTCCCATTTCTTATATGTTTTACGGTGTACAAAATGTTTTGAGAACTCGATATTCTGACTTCTTTTAACATGAATTCCAAAAGACTGAATGTAAGTTTTGCATACAATGTTTTTAGTTAATAAATAAATTACATATTACAAAAGCATTTTTTTTTAATTTAACTGGGCGGTAATATTTTCACGTATTCGTTGGCCTACTCTATACATTTCCCTTTCTGAAAGCTCTTCGTCTTCTACATCATCTTCTTCGGCATCAATGGGCATAATTACTTCCTCGCAATCAACATTGTATCTTCTACAAATGTTGTTGAGGGCACAGCAAACGTTAATTACTTGGGTAGTTTTCAGTGCTGAATACCGCATGGTGCCCAACAAACACCTAAATCGGCTTTTTAAAACCCCAATGGTGCGTTCCACAATATCTCGGGCCGACGCATGACGTGAATTGAATTTGTGATTTGCACTTCCAGCAACTACGTTCTTATACGGCGTTATTAAATACGGTTCCAAACCATAACCGGAATCGCCTAACAGCCAACAATTTTTATTTCCGGCGCAATAATCATTAAAATAAAAATTTCTTGTCCTACTCATATGCCAAATATAAGAATCATGACAAGATCCCGGTCTGCAAGCATCCACAGCTCGAATTTGCATTTTGTAGTCACATATCTAAAAATATACATATGTATAATTAACAAAAAGAAGAAGAAAAATCGAATATGCTACTTACAATCATGGTGTTAATGCTATAGACTCCCTTTCTGTTTAAATATAAAGATGAATCTTCAGACGGTTTAAGCAACTTTATGTGAGTCCCGTCAATGCATCCTATGACACCCGGAATTTGAAATTTTCGAAAAAAGTATGCTTTTGAACTTTGTATTTCTTCTTCAGCCATTTTAAGTCTTATCCAACGCGGACAAATAATATTTTCTATTGCGTTTACAACCCTCCACATCAGCGTTGATACCGTACTTCTTCCTAAACTGATGTCTGCATCTTTAGCTGAAATGTTTTGTTCAATTAACGGAGTTTTGGGGGTCTGTTAATACTTAAAAATATGTACTACTTACCAATAACACCCTGAAATGAACCAGTGCCTAAAATTCTGAGTGTGCTTGACAGCTGAATGATTTGGGGAATGTCTAAAGTTTTCAGGTGTGGACTAATTTCTTCTAAAACCATTATAAACGCTTCCTTACTGAGGCGATAATAACTAATAAAACTGAACATAAACCATTTAACAAAAGGGAAAGTAATCACAAAAATTAAACATATTTACACAGCACTTGAATATGAAAGAGGATCAGATACATCCCTTAAATTTCTTCTACGTACTTTTTCAACTGCGTTTGATAATATAAAACCGCAAAAATTGGAATTCCGGGCATTTTTCATAATATTATTTTATTTTTTATACTCTTATTTAAAATTTCTTTAAAGGCGCTTTTTCTACTTTGTTTTTGTCTTTTTATTAGAAAACATATGTTTTTTGTTTTGGCTTGCACAACATTGCCATATTTAAGTAAAAAACTGTGATTTCATATTTTTTTCGGAATGAACAAAATCGATCGGAATCTGGAGAGCGCAAAGCAAAAACGATCGATTTGAAAATGCGGAGTTGAAACCATTCCGATCGGAATGTGTGACATGCCTGATAACTAAAAAAATTCTGAAAATCAATTGTAAATAATGTTTTTTTTATTTTGGTTTGTTATAATATCAATTCTATTTACATTTATCTTAAGAAGTAAAGAGTTTAGGAACTACGCTCCTTTTCTACTTAGTTTTTTGATTTATATATAATATTTACATATGTGCAAATTTATTACTTATTATGTATCAGGGAAGGAAAAATTTACAAAAAACCTATATAAGGCAAGCAGGTTAAACTAATTCTACAATACTAATAAAATTACGCTGAACTAAGTTCATTAATATGGGTGTGCTTCGAGGAATTCCACCTAGAATTAAAGTTGATCGTTAAAGTAGTAGTTCTATCATAAATGAGATCAAATCCTGATAGAACATGAAGTCGACTGGTGGAATAATGCCATGGTAGGTTAAATATAATTTTGAGGAGTTTGTTTTGAGCTATCTAGAGTTTTTTAAGGTGACATTTTGCGGACGACATCCAAACTGGTGCACAGTAAAACATTATGGGTAAAAATATTGTTTTAATGATGATCTTTTTATTCGAAATATTGAGTTTTGACTTTCTGTTTATTACTGGATACAATATTCTGGTGATTTTGTTCATTTTATTGATTATGTAAGATATGTGATGGCTAAAGCTTAGTTTAGTATCTAGAATTACTACCAGATATTTAACACAGCTTTCCCAGGGAATATCAACATTCATGATGTTCAACGATGTCTGGGGAATGAAACAATCTTTACGGTTTCTCGTAAAATAGATGGCTTGTGTTTTTTCTGGATTTATCGCTATTTTCCATTTGTTGAAATAAGATATAAGGTTCACGAGGTTAGTTGTTGTATTGCTTGAATAAGTATCGGAACAAAGTACAGATGTATCATCAGCAAATATAGACATAATACAGTTATGATATTCAGGAACATCTGCAGTTTAGATGTTGTTAAGTATTGGTGAAAGGCATGATCCTTGAGGACAGCCTGCAGGAATGTAAATTTGTTGGGAGAAAGTGTTTCCTACATATACATTAAAGTATCTATTTTCAAAAAAACTTTGAACCATTTTTATGATTTCTAATGGAAATCCAAATTTCTTTACTTTGAAAATAAGTCCATTGTGCCAGACGGAATCGAAAGCCGCCTTGATGTCCAAAAGTACTATTCCAGTAGATTTCCCAGCATTAAAATTGTTTTTTTTACTAGTTTCCTTATTCTTAATAATGGTTGAGACGTGTTGTGGTCACTTGTGAAACCAAATTGTTGAGGTTGCAAAATGTTTTTCTGATCCAGAAACATGTTTATTTTTTCTTTCAATATTTTTTCTAATATTTTACTACATGATGGTTGAAGACTAATTGGCCTATATGAAAGGGGAGAGGCTGCAGATTTATTTGGTTTGTGTATAGGAATTGTGTTCTTAGTTTTCCAAATGGAAGGGAAATAGTTTAATTTTAAGCAAGAATTAAAGAGTATTTTATTTAAACCTTTATTTGGCAACATTTTTAAACATATATTATTGATTCCATCTGAACCTGGAGATTTTTTGGATTTTAGTTGTTTTATTATAACAGTTATCTTTTCACGGGATACAAAATAATTTATTTGTGGACTTGCAGTTGTGTTTTTTACTTCAGACGCAATATAGTCAACCTCTGAAATCGTAGCCGGATCGCTTAAATGTGAAGATATGCTGTGGTTTGCTTTGAAACACTCGGCCAAAATTTCAGCCTTCTCGAGTTGAGTGTGGAACATTCGGTTATTGTGTTTCAGTGACGGAATATTGTTAAATTTATTCTTCAAGACTTTGGTAACTTTCCAAAAAGAAGGTGAAGCTTTATCTAATTTTGAAAGCATAGAGTTCCAGGATTTGTTTCTAAAATTCATAATCTCAGTTTTTATCTCTTTATTTAGACGTACCATTGCCCTGTGATTGTTAGTATATCTAAACCTTTTCCAGTTCCTTCGGAAAATATTTCTCATTTGTATGAGTATTCGTATATTGTTCGGTAAAAGATTACATTCAGGGGCTATGACTTTCTTTGGAACTGAATACTCTACAGTTTCTTTAACTGTATTGTTAAATGTGTTGATCATGCTATCAACTTGGCTCGTGCTTGAAATTTCCCCATGCTCTGTCGGTGTTGAAAGATTTTTGTTTAAGAATGTTCGAAAACGTTTCCAGTTTGCATTTCTGAAGTTATATGTCAGATTGTCAGCTTCGTCATAATAGGTGTTAATTGTTGTTATGATTGGTAAGTGATCAGATCCTAGATCATTTAATACTTTAACAGTAGATAACGTTGTAATAGTATTTGTCAAAAACAGGTCTAAAGTCGATGGTTGTTTATTAGGATCAGCAGGAATATACGTTTGTTCATGTGGAAAAGCTAATTGAGTTTAATTTAAACCCCCCGTAGACGACATGTTTTTTACATCTGACTTGTCAAATTTCCCACTATAAAACATGTACATGTCGTGTGGTACCTTTAAAACTTTGCTTCTGTAAAAGTCAGACGCAAAGTCTTCTGACAAAATTTCAATTAGAGCGTGTTCTATATTCTTCTGACATCAGCTGTTTTTATTACGAGAAATACGTTCTAAGAATTCTATGCCGTGACGAAACAAGGGCAACACCTAATGCAAGCATTATCCGGCCAAACTTGATATTTTACAATACCGCTGTATGCATGTTATTTTAGACATTTAATAGAAATTATGCACATAAACACATAAATAAAACTTTAGTGTTATATCCTGACTTAATATCTTAAAATTAAATGAAACAATTTTTAAAATTGTTGAATTCTTTTACGGCGCAAACAAACATGTTTGTGACGGCAGGATGCCATTTTGAAACCTACGGCCTACTTTGGTGTCTGCAAAAACTACACAAAATGCGTAGACCAGCTGTGGAAAAAACCAGAAACTATGTCAAAAGCAATTAACATTTACGTTTGTGACCGAATATTATTAACCTTCTGTAAAATTGTTGTTTTTGACAGACATGCACAATTACATATGAGTTGACAAGTCAGATGTAAAAAACATGTCGTGTATGATAGGCTTTGGCTGTAAATTATTATATAATATATTGCCCCACGATTTATTTCGCTGACATCCCCAATAGTTGTGCCTGCAGTTGAAATCGCCTCCTAAAATATATTTATAATTTACTTCGGTTAGTTTCCGAAGATCAGACGAGAACTTGACTTTTTTTGTATTATTCGACCCTTGTGAACCACCTGAAAAGTAACAGGAGTAAATGTCTATAAAGTCATTACCACATTTAACTCTAATTCCAACGTTTTCAATTATTTGGGTATTCTTGGGTGGTAAAAGTTGATGCTGGATGTTTTTCTTTATAAAGATAGCTACACCTCCTCCGTTTGTTTGTCGGTCAAACCTATAACAGTAATAGCTTCTATTTTTTATTGAAATTTTATTGTTTAACCATGTTTCACATACTAAACAAATATCTATCTTGTAGTAAGAATTTTAACGAACATTTTTATATTGCTATATTAAATTGAATTAAGATTCTATAGGCTAATTGTTCGAAATTTTTTTAATTTAAATATCAGAAAGACATGATAAATATTCCAAGGCACAAAGGCAAGTCAACATCAGTTTTTGTTATTCAACTTACACAGCAGAGCAGAACAGCTGTTTTCGAAAGAAGCAACCCTTTCATCATCAGTGCTCATGTGTATTGTGTTTGTCACCACTTATTAGGTGGCTTAGTTGAATGTGATAACAGTTCCTATTTACACAAATTTTATTGTGAAAAAGAATACGAGAACTGTATCAAGCTGATGTTAACATGTTATTGTTATAATACCCGTGTTACCGTTTGATTATTTTTCTTCATGTCCCATTTTTCTGAATTTTTTGTTCCATCATACCTAAGTCAAACTTTTTTGGTTTGAATTTTATACTTAAGTACATGTGAACGTTTTTCCAATTTATTATTGGTAGCTCAAGCCATAGCTTAAATTTGTATGTAGTAAGAATTTTAACGAAATTGTTGTTATAATTTGTTGTTGTAACTTTATTGTTAGACTGTTGCCTGCGACTTCTAGGTTGAGCTCTCAGGCGAATTTGCTTATACATTTCCCTACTTGGACACTCAGGTAACATAGCTATATGTGGACCCTTACAGTTCGCACACTTAATAGTAGTATCTGAACATTCAGCAGTTTTGTGATTTCCAGCGCATCTGGCACAAAAAGGTTTAACTTTACACCTACTGGAACCATGGCCATACATCTGGCAGTTGTAACATTGAGTGTATATATCCGATTTTGACAATTTTATTAAATCGTTAGTTATTTCGATGTTGAAGCAATTAAGGTATATGGAGGGTATATTCAAGAATGATAAAATAAAGATTACGCCTTGCGCATGATTTACCGTTTGATGACGTATTTGTTCCCTCGAAGATATTGCCAAATGTTTTTATATGCAAAACTAATACTTTCTCGTACAAAATTAATATTTTATGCTATATTTGGCAACTCTTCACACAATTTACTCAGAGAGTTTTCCAACAAGCAAACTAAATTTGGATATATGAAAGTGCAAGTTTTGTGTTATATTTTATAATAAATTGTTTATATTTTAAAATAAATATATTAAAATAATAATTTTACCCTTAAAGTGTAAAAAACTTATTTAAACGTGATTTTTAAAGCTCATAACCTGTAAACAAAAAACCTAAATTAAAGGGAAAAGAGAACAAAAAGAGCAATCATGAAATGTGCAGTGGGCAATTGCAAAAAAAGTAACAGCAAAAAAACAAGTAAGAAATAACTGTGTTAAAATGTAATATTGTTATAAATTTTTTTTTTTTGTTTTCAAACAGCTGTGTCATTTTATAGTTTTCCAAGAGATGAAGCTCCAAGGAAATTATGGCTGATATTTTGCAAGCAAAAAAATTTGTTTTGAATGGGGAAAAAAGCAAAATAATTAGCACTTGGGTTCAATATTTATATAAAATAACTATAAATTAACAATTTCAAATAAAAAAAGTGGAAAATAAAATATTTTTTTAAAATTGTTTATTATCAAACAAATTTAATTTGAAAAATCGCAATTTGCCCCACTGTTCAGTTTTTATAATTATATAATAGTTCTCCAGTTGAATTATTTTAGACAATCAGAACACATGTAGAGTGACGTCAGAGTTCCATCATGCGAAGAAAAGTATTTTTATTTCAGCTTGTTGGCGTAATCTTTATTTTGTCATTCTTGGGTATATTCACTTTGTCATTCCGTTTGTAACGCAGCGAAATATCCATCTGATATGATCAGTGATGAAATCTAAGACGATCTGAGCAAGTCCGTCCATCTGTGGAAATCACGATTCAGCCCAAACGAAAAGAGCTAGACTCTTGAAATTTGGTATAAATATATCTTGAAGAATAGCACAGGTTAAGTTCGGAAATGGGCTAAGTCGGGCAAGAGGGAAAAAAGTTCCCCTAAGAAGAACTAAACCAAGCTCTAAAAAACAACTTAATTTTTAAAGTTTTTTTTGTAATCTTATTAAGCAAATGATATAATTTTTTTTATAGAAGGTCCAACGCGTTGAACTTGGAGCCATAAAATAAAAATAATAATAATTTTTGGACTCCGCCCCCTTTAGTGGGTTATTATATGCAAAACAGTGTAAAAATTTAACAAATTGTTTTACTTAAGCCTACATTCTTTAAAAATAAAATTATTAAGCTTTAATGACGAAACTGATACGTAACCTGGTACTACTCTGCCCTATCCTCTCCCCCCCCTTTGCCCCATAAAAATAAAAAAAAAATTTTTAATTTTGTATATAATTATCCCGAACATATAATTTTAGAGTTTTATGACAAAGGTGAAATGTCATGTTTAACTGCCAGAGCGAACCCGCCAAAATACAGTTAAACATTTTATATTTACTTACTAAATATTTGGAGGGTATTTAAGATTCGACCCGGTTGAATATAACGTTTTTACTTGTTTTAATTAGGCTTTGGTTTATTTATATTGCATTAAAATAAAAAAAAGTTCAGTTATATACTCGTATGAAGTGTGAAGAAAATTGTAATTGTTAAAAGAAAGAACGATAAAAAAATCGGAATGAGTGGAAAAATGTTCTTTAAAATAATTTGTTGAACTGAAAAGTGCAGCATAAAGATCTTTTGAAAAGGAATAAACAAAAGCGTATTTATGATAAGGAATATGTGGGTATGTGCAAGGGAGATAATTGCAAGAAAATTACTAGAAAAATGAAAGAAAAGTGTCGTTCAAAGTTTTTTTGTAACTGTTCCTATTATACAGAAGATAAACGAAAGAAGATATTTGATTTATTTTAGAATATGAAATGGAATCAGAAAAAGGTTTACGTAACCTGCCTTATTGATTATTGTCGTTGAATCATCAATACTTTCTTGACTACGAATCTATTCCTAAAAGATATTCCTCAATACGGCCAGGTGAAATGTGTATAAATTTCCTTAAAATATGGTAAATTTGTATATTTTACTTTTGACGAAAAATTGGAACTGTTAACATGATCCGAACTTTGACAGATGATCCCACTGCTATTATTTATAATAAAACAAATATAACAGATGAATGTGAACGGCTATTGTTTTTCTAACTTTTTATTTCAATATAAAAAATTGTAATAGTAAACAAAAAAATTTACAAAAGGTTTTATTTGAAAATCCAACCTAAATCTGTCATATTTTCTTTTTATCATAAAGAGTAGACCTGTGTCGAATAGACTGTGTCGAACTCTTTCATCCGCTCGTTTTTGAAAAGACCCCTATCGTAAAAATTTTTTCACTCAAAATGTGTTCCCTTTTCCCCAAATTTCAATCGTGGACAACTTTTTCCCATGAACTGCTTTCGCTTTTGCTAACAATTCAAAGAAGAATAACATCCCTGCAAAATATGTATATTCAAACAAATTTTCCCTTATCATGAATATATTTCTCCCGCGTTATATTTTCCCTTTAATTTGTTCATTTCTTTTTTGCTTGGGAGCTGCATTCATCATGTAAGTATTTATATCTTTTTATTTAGATATTAAGTTTGTAACTAATTATTTTAGGTCTAGAATTGTAAATAAAGTACAAAGCGATGTCATGCTCAATAGAATGCAAGAAAATAGGTCTATTGCTTGTGGGTTTGTAAAAGTTTCAAAGGATGTTGTTGCTGAATTTTGGAAATCACTTACGGAAGAGTTAAAAAGCGCTGGTCCTCCCATTAAAAATACTTCGGAATGGAAAAAGGTAATAACATTTTGTTCATAATATGGTATATACCTTAAAACATCAATAATTTCCCCAACAGGTATGGATAGACCAACAGAGATATGTCCGGCACAAAGCTGCGGCGAATATGAAAAACCAACGGGAGACAGGAGGAGGGCCAAGTCAGACCAAATCTCTATCAGCGTATGAGCAATGCATATACGAACTGGTTGGCATGAAAGAATCTGTAGAGGGTTTGGAAAACTGTTCAATATTTGGTTTGCCACTGGTTTCTGACGGCAATGAAAAATTAGACCAGCCAGAAACACCGCAGATAGTTGAAGTTTGTACTGACGCACCCAGTTATTCGAAGCAAGTAACACCGCCACCACAAGACCCTACCAATAGTGAACAGTCTTGTGAGAAAAAAGCGTTCTCTTTTAAACGGAAAAGATTACAGCCACAAGAGAAATCAACCACAGTTGAGCTAATTGCAAAAGAAGTTTTAACCCAGCAAAACTTGTGCTCCAAAATCACTGAAATAAGAGAATCAATAGAAAAACATAACAAAGAAATTGAGATTGCTATAAAAAGGGCATACCGCGCCTTAGAAAAAAGCAACGACTTAAGGTCAAAAAAGTTTAAAATGCTGGAACAGCACCCTGAAGTGATGAAACAACTCCGCGTTAAAGAAGTGGAAAGCACGATATATAAAAATAATAGAAATTGAAGAAAATAAACTTAAAATATTCGAGAGAAATAAGGTAAAGTTATAACATACATACATATATATATTCGTAACTTTTTAATATCAAATAAATTTTTATCTCTTTGATTATAGGATTAAGAGCTGAACTTTTATTTTTTTTAAAGATCTCCACGAGGTACCTATCTATATATTCACATATATATAGCAACGTGAATTGAACTGTGAATATATCTTAGTTTTATATTTATATGTTATAGTTATTGAACTGAATTTAATTTTTTGTTTAATGTATGTAGTACAACTGCCTACTTATTTGAAATAAGCTGTGAATTTTTTTTTACTTTTTAAGAATATTTTCCATTTTTGTATAATGCTAGAGTTAATGTCGACGTCGTCGACGGCGTCAAATGTCAAAAAAAAAGTTGAATCGTATGAAATTGTATGAGAGCAGTTAATCTCAAGGCGTTGCAACGCCGTAAAAGTTCAATCTATTTCAACTTTTTCGGCGTTGAAACGCCGTCAACGGCGTCGACATTAACTCTAGCATAAAAATAAAATACATTTTTAGTACATAATAATGAAACAATTGAAGTTGCTTGTTTATTGGTTTTTATAAAAAAAGAATAAACATAAAATAAAACTAATTTGTAAGGAACTTATTATTTTTGAAGTATACAAAAATATGTGTATTTCACAGGGAGTTTGCTATATTATTACGAATGTTTTGAGCAGTCGAAAGATACGTGTTTCGTTCAAGTGAATTTGTTGAATCTTCTGTAGGGATTTCAGTTGGTTCAAGATTGTCTATTATATGACTATGATATTCGCATTTATATGTTAAGCAAATATTGTGTAACGCAACACACACTTTACTGATTTTAACTGCCTTCTTTGGCTCATAAAACACCGTTCGATCGTTCCACTATATTCCTGCATTTAGGATGTACATCGTTAAATTTAAGCTCAACAGAGCCTGATACTGCTGTCCTATATGCCGTTAACAACCAAGGCTGCAGGGGATATCCAGCGTCACCTAGAACAAATTTATACGAAATTAAGTGCATAATTTTTTTTTATTTATACAGATTTATTTACTCACCTAATAACCACACTCGAGAACCTTTTTGTAAATAGATTTGTTCCATAATACTTTTGAAAAGACTCGTATTCCACACGAATGAATCGTGACATGCTCCTGGACGTGTGGCATCAACAAATCTCACTTTCATTCTGCTGTCACATATCTGCAAAACAATTATATATGATATTAAAGAGATTAACATTTATTTTTAAAAAGTAATTAACCAGTGTGGTATTTAAGCTATAGTTTCCTTTACGGTTGTAATATAAGTGCTTATTTTACTTTGGGGATACAATGTTGATGCGTGCCATCAATACATCCCACTACTCCAGGTATCCCAAATTTACGGTAGAACTCTTGAGCTGTCACTCGAGATTCTTCGTCGGTAGGATAAGTTATCCACTTGGCACAAAGATTTTGTTCTAAAACATTTACCACTTGCCACAGCACTTCGCAGAAGGTTGATTGCGCCATTCCAACTTCATAGTCTCTGGCTACTCCTTTCTGATAGCCCCCCTCTGCAAAGAACCGCAAGCTGGCGAAAAGTTTTATTATTGGCGTAATACCAAACCATGGCGTAATAAAAGCAGGTGGCAGCGTAAGGGCTACAAGTACAACAATACAACAACATAGGTGTTTTTGTTTGTGTAATAAAGTTGAGATTGTCAAAAGATATAAATGTCCAAAGCGTAAGAAAAAGAAGCATTTAGAATTTAAGAAATAAAATATCTTGCATCACGCCAACATACAAAAGTGAAGAAAAAATAAAAAAAAAGATTTAATCAAAACACAATATTTTCTTGTGACCTGAAATCGGATATGGGTCTATGTATGGGTCTATATATGATATAAGTGATCACTGCATATAAGCAAACGCTTTGTGAATTGCTTTTGGCACAAGCTACTCCACTTTTCCATTGTTATGGAGCACTTATGTAGGCACACGAAAAAATGAGCTGCCATTACCAGGGACATATTTTTTTTTGCACAGCTCACAAAAAGGCATATTTTTATAAAATTTGATAATTAACTTTGACCAATTTAAGAAAAAATATATAATTCCACTATGAAATGCAATATAATTGCAATATTAAACGAATTTGTTCCATATATGTATATTGAAAACACTTTTAGAAATAAATTTTGAAAATAATAGAAAAAACGACTGTAGCAAACATAAAACACCTTTTATTGTGTTTAACTAGATTGTTATTATTATTATTAGTATTTTTTTTTTAGTTCACTTTTTTCACAACAATAATTTAATATATTGAATAAACAGTTTTTATTCATTTATCAGCTCTGAACATAAATATAATTACGCCGTTCTTTGACAGTTTAAACTCACAACAAACAAAAATTCAATAGGAGCAAAAAATTGTTTACATTCCTAACGATGCCAACTGGTTTAGTACGCCCTGTACCAAACGATGTCTTTGAAGATGCCAAAGATCTATTAAGCTCTTCCAAAATATACAAAAATGCAGCTTTGTTCACCCTATAATGTTGGATATATCTAACGCAAAAAACTCAATTTATAAGTAAAATTTGTTGTAACATTAATTAAATTACAATGCATCTGGTAAATCCAACGGGTTGGATGAATCTCGCAAATTTCTACGAACAATGCGATGTTCTCTGGATTCCTCTTCTTGTAGTGAAATTAATGCTCCTATTCTAAACATTTTTATTCAATTAAACTTTTACTTAATTTGAAATTTTATTTAAAATGCTATATGGGTGTTTATTTTGCAACTCAATTACTTTGATTTCTTATGTTATTTTTAGCTTCTTCCATTTTTATACCCTCCAAAAAAGAATTTGGAGGGTATATTCACTTTGTCATTCCGTTTGTAACGCATCGAAATATCCATCTCAGACCCCATAAAGTATATATATTCTTGATCAGTGATGAAATCTAAGACGAACTGAGCATGTCCGTCCGTCCGTCTGTGGAAATCACGATTCAGTCCAAATGAAAAGAGCTAGACTCTTGAAATTTGGCATAAATATATTTTAAAACTTAGAGCAGGTTAAGTTCGAAGATGGGCTAAATCAGGCAAGAGAGAAAGAAGTTCCCCTAAGAAGAACTAAACCAACCCAGAAAAACAACATAATTTTTATAGTTTTTTGGTCATTTTGTTAAGCAAATGATATATTTTTATGTCAAATACGGTCCAACGCCTTAAACTTGGAGCCATTAAATAAAATAAACATATTTTTTGACCCCGCCCACTTCAGTGGGCGTTATTATAGGCAAAAATAGCATAAAAATTTAACAAATTTTTTTACTTAAGCCTACATTCCTTAAAAATAACACTTTTAAGCTTTAATGACGAAGCTGAGACTAGACCTGGTACTACTCTGCCCTACCCCCTCCTTCCCCTTCGCCACCTAAATGACCCTACCAAAAAAAATTTTTTTTTTTAATTTTGTATATAATCATCCCAAGCATTTATCTTTAGAGTTTTATGACTGCCGATTTCTGCCCTACCTCCCCACCCCCCTCTTCCTTTGCCCCCTAAATGACCCTACCAAAAAAAAAATTTTTTTTTTAAATTTTGTATAGAATCATCCCAAGCATTTATCTTTAGAGTTTTATGACTGCCGATTTCTGCCCTACCCACCCCCCCCCCCCCTCTTCCTTTGCCACCAAAATGACCCTACCAAAAAAAAAAAATTTTTTTAAATTTTGTATATAATCATCCCAAGCATTTATCTTTAGAGTTTTATGACTGCCGATTTCTGCCCTACCCCCCTCCCTTTTCCTTTGCCCCCTGAATGACCCTACCAAAAAAAAAAATTTTTTTTTTAAATTTTGTATATAATCATCCCAAGCATTTATCTTTAGAGTTTTATGACTGCCTGTTGCTGCCCTACCCCCTCCTCCCCCTTTGCCCGCTAAATGACCCTATTAAAACTAAATATACATATTTTTTTTTTATTTTGTGTATAATCATCCCAAGCATTTATTTTTACAGTTTTATGTGTATCTGTTTCTGCCTTACCCCCTCTCCCCCTTTGCCCTCTAAATGACCCTTTAAAAAAAAAGAATTTTTAATTTTGTATATAATTATCCCAAGCATTTATTTTTAGAGTTTTATGACAAAGGTGAAATGTTTCCCCCACAGCCCTTGCCAGAGCGACCCCGCCATAATACAGTTTTTATAAGTAAATATGTATATTATTGATCAGTGATGAAGTTTAAGACGGTCTAGCAATGCCCATACGTTCGTCTGTGGAAAACATGATATTGTATATTTTTGAACCCCGCCCCCTTTAGTGGGCGTTGACGTACGATATTTTATAAAGGAACTCTGTCCCACCAAGTTAAACATTTCAAATTCACTTACTAAATATTTGGAGGGTATTTAAGATTCGACCCGGTCGAATATAACGTTTTTACTTGTTTACATTCACTTGGAACTGATAGCGAGAACAATTTTTCACGGTAGTATCACGATAGCTTTTTTCCCTTCGAGGGAATTGCAAATTTCATGGGAACAAAAATCTCAATATAATATAAATGGGTTTGATCATACATTCTTGTCGAAAAGGAGGGAATGAACGAGTTCGACAGCAGTCTAATAAAATGTTTCGATGTAGTTATGTACATGTTTTTGTTTGATAAAAATTCAATACGAAAATATTTAAGTAACATAACATAGCGAAAAAGCTTATAATTAAAATATTTTGTCAAAGTATAGGTGAGTCTGTTAATTTTATGTTTTGAAGAAACTTTTTTCCAGGTAGCTTACTTAAATATTGTTTTAAGCTTTTTCCCCTCCTGTAAATCGAAGAAAGTGTAGTTACATTGTTTTTCGGTTTATATGACGATATATGTATGTATGTATGTACATTAGGGTGTCCCAAAATATTTTTTTGTCAGAGGATCAAGCATAATTTGAAAACTTATAGGGTCCACTATTTTTGATTTTTTTTTTAGATTTTTAGGAAGAGGTTTAGAGGTCGCGCAAATCAAATCTTTGTTAAAAATCGGGGTTTTCGACCTTTTTTCAAACTTGACTCATAACTTTGTCAATCACCACGTTGATTTAATTTTTTGACCAAATATTTCTAAAGAAAATTTTCCAAACTTTATATCCATATGCAAAAACTTTAAGTTTCGGCAATATTTTAGTCCATTACGATTCCAGATATTAAGTATTTTTGCAATTTTTAACAAATTCTGTAAAAAAACGGTTTATTACTTTTCAAATTTATATGGAAGGTATAAAAACTAGTGAGGCGATTTTGAAAACGGATAAGTTCTAAACAATTAAGAAAAAGAAAAATGGAATTTGGTCCTACAGTTCCCGAGTTACACTATTTTTATAGTTTGTAACTTAAAAATGGTGATACATTTTTCATTATAATTTTTGTATATTTCCATAAATTTTTATAGTTGGGTCTTTAAGGAGATTTCTGCGAATAAATAAAATATTATTTCATTTCAATTTAATCCGCCGTTTAATTGAACTTATCCCAATATTTTCAGGGATTGAATGAATGAAAGATCTGGCAAGACTATAGCATTGGGGTTTTAACTGCCGTTAACTTCTGACATTTATTAATCTAAATCGTTACACGCTATAATATTGTCATTATACGATTTTACATAACATAAATTTTTGAGTTAGCTGCCCGACAAATCAAATAGAGAAGTTCTTTGTATATATAAAAGTTCTCGTCGACGTACCGGTAAGAATTTTTTTCAAAATAGATATGAATTTTATTCAAAATAGATATGAATTTTGTGAAAACAAGAAATGTGTAGCTTGTTGGAAAAATGATTGATGCCCTTGATCCCTCGAAACCGCCGACAAAATTGCAAATTTTGCAAAGATTTTTTAAATTACATCTAATCGAAAAATATACTGTCACAAAGAGTGCCAGAATAATAGCAAACAATTTTAAAGATATGTGGGAAACAAGTCAAGAGGTACGTAACATTTCTCGTGAAATCGTATAATTACACTCGAAGTGGATAATTTGAAATAAGAGTAAGTCTAGAAAAAACGAAATCGAGAAGAAAAAACGAGATAATTTTTTGCGCGACATGAAGGGCTTGTTTGGAAAAGTAATTCAACCTTCCAGAAAATCTAGAGAATTAAACAGAGTTCTTACAACTAAATCAGAATATCTGGTAAACAAGGATAACTCCAGCGTTGATAGCGATGGTTCGGATGATTCAGTATATGAACCATCGGACGAGTGTTCTGACGATTTAATGTATGAACCAACAAAAAAAGTGGTCCATAAAAAAGTTTCAGCTTCCTAAGAAAATCAAAAGCTTTGTGCAAGTCTCGACAGAACCGGAATTAGTTGCCGTAAAGCTTCGTTTATGTTAAATTCCTACTCAGATCCTAGCCAAAACATCGCAAAAATTGCATGCTCAAAGAGTTCAATTTGGAGGGAACGTATTAAGCAGCGACAAATTATTGCAGATTCCATTAAAAAATCGTTTGAGACCTCAAATTATATTACGGTACATTGGGATGGAAAAATAATGCCCGACTTAAAGAATAAAAAGAGAAAAACTGACCGGCTCTCTATTAGTGTAACCGGAAATTCGGACCCCAAACTTCTAGGAGTAGTACCATTTCAATCGGGAAGGGGAGAAAATCAAGCTGATGCAGTGTTTGAAATGCTTAAAACCTGGAATTTAACTAAAAATATCCAATTTATGTCTGCAGATACAAGTTCCAACACTGGACGCCGAAACGGTGCATGTACTTTACTTTGCCAAAAACTAAAAAAAGACCTCATATTTTTGGCATGCCGGCATCATATGTTGGAGCTCGTGGCTGGATCAACCTTCAAAGGGCTTAATATTGAAGAGCAGACCACATCACCGCAAATAAAAATTTTCGCCTCACCCCAGCACAGGTGGGAGTCTATTAACAAGTCCAGTTTTTCCGACTGCATAAATCACAAAATTGTTGAAAATATTATTCCGGAACCAATACGCGAAGACTTAAGCAATTTTATTAAAGGCCAACTTGAAGACACGCAACCAAGAGAGGACTATAAAGAACTACTCCATCTGAGTCTAATCTTTTTGGGTGATAAATCTATGCCCTACCCAACAGTAAAAGCTCCAGGAGCTATCAATCGGGCTCGCTGGATGATGAAAATTATATATTCTTTGAAAATATGCATTTTCCGAAACCAGTTGCAATCTTATATAGACAAATCAACAATTGATGCCTTACTTGAATTTAGTTCATTTATTTTAAGAATATATATAAAATATTGGTACCTCTGCCAGTGCCCTCGATACGTTCCTCTCTGAGCCTATTAAAGGAATTGGATAGTTATAAAATTATTAATAAAGCAGTTGCACAAGCCTCGCTTAAAACTTTTCTAGGTCATTAGTGGTACTTAACTCCGAAATTGGCTGCCTTAGCGTTTTTTGATGAACGTATCGACACCAAAACTTTGCGTTTAATGACAAAAAAAATTTCAGATACTCCATGCAGCGATTATGAAGTAGCAAATGTAACTTTAACAGAAGAAAACTTTAGAAATAAGGAAATTCAACAATTCATTTCAAAAGCCAATCTAACTTTTTTTGAAGCTTGCAATATTTCAATCGATTTTTTAAAATAGATCCAGAGAATTGGAAAAGCAACAAGTCATTTCAAGATGCAAAGAAAAAAGTTCAACATTTACAAGTGGTAAATGATGTCGCAGAACGAGGTGTGGCTTTGACTAATACTTATATTAATGTCACAACTTCTGAAACTGATTTCCAGAATTTATTGCAAGTTGTAGAACTACATCGCAAGAGCCTCAATAAATGATTTTTCACAGAGCAAAACAAAAGTTGGTTTTTTAGTTGATTGGGTATGATTGGTAACTGGCAAACAGCTTATAAAAACATATACTGAGTATAAAGATAAAAACGGGTATAACTCAGAAACGGTAAGAGCAAATTTAAAAATTGTTGTATTTATATTAATAAGAATTAATTTGTCTTTCAAACTGCATCATTAGTTTTTTTCGCTTTCATTGAAACTTAAAAACTTGTAAAGCGTTATTACAAAATTTTTGAAAAAATTACGAAGAATTGTTTTTTATGAAAACTCCATTTGCGCGACCTCTAGACCTATTCCGAGAATTCTTTAAAAAAACCAAAAATACTTTACCCTATAAGCTTTTAAATTTTTATTGAGCACTTATGAAAATCAGAAAAAAAAAATTTTTTGGGACACCCTAATGTACATAGTTAATTAATTTGCTATTATATTTTAACTATAGACTTTGCAAACGTGTATACATTAGGCTTATGCAGAAAATAAAAAATTTGCAAAACACGAAGGGCTCACTGGGTTTTCATATGCAGGAAAAAATTTTAAGACAAACTGCGTTTTTACTTTTTTGATATCTTAAAAAAAAGTTCCGCACCAAATGCATTTTCTACAGCAAAAATGTAGATTTTTTAATTCCAAAAAAATCTCATATTTCCGTAATGACAAAAATTTTTTTTGGTAATAAACCATCTACTAGTACCCGAATTTTATAGATTTTAGTGACTTTTGCCTTCTTAAATACTTTTAAGTTTGGTGGTGGAAAACTAATTGTTGAAATAAAAAAAATAAAATAGATTCACACCGAACACATTTTCAAAAGTGCATGGTTTATTACGCTCATTCTTTTGTAATACTCAATTGCTTCTTGAGAGTTTGTGCATCACCTGAACAAAAAATACGAGTACGTATAATACAAAAACCCTAAAAATGGAATATCAAAATTTATAATTTTACTGGAGCATTTAGGTTTAATTTATATTTTTTATTTATTTCAATATATCACTAACCGTCGAACAGAAAATTATGTCTTTGATAAATATGTTTGTAATTTATAATAGAAGAGAAAATATTTGGCAAAGGCATAATTTCCAGAAATCGTCTTTTTAAATACAACAATAAACTATACAATAAGGCTTCCGAATTGCAGAAATATTTTTTAACTTTTATCAAATTCAGAGCTTTTAAATATTTTTAATAAAATCACTTCATCGACTGACTAAATGGCGTTATTAATCGATTTATCCAAAAATTGTCATTTTAAAATTATGCAAATAAGAGTTTTTAATTAACCTGTAAAAAACAAAGCATAAAAAAAATATTTACACCGGTATTCATAAAATTTAAAATGAGTTTGAAATGTATTTTAGTACAATTTTTCAAAAAAAAATTTACTTAAAACAGATTTCAAATACATTTTATTTTTTATGAATATGTGGGTCGATGTTTAGGTACAACCTTCTTATTATTTGGTAAATATACACACGAAATTTCTCAAATATTACTTTAAATTAACATATTAATTTAAATTAGTGCTCGACAGTTTTACAACTACAAGGTTTTTATAATCATTTTTATCTGTGTTGGCTCTATTGTATGCTTCATAGCAAACCAGCATATGTTTAAACAGATGTTGGTTCTAATTTTTCCTTCTATTAGGTTTGTTCTTGGAATACTATATTTCGATCTGAGCTAACTGTATGCGAAACGTAATTCTCAGTAATCTTTTATTGTGTTATGTTCAATTTATTTCAAAATAGGTTAAATCAAGTTTATAAAAATAAACTATGTTTAAATTAATAAAATATACACATGTATGTGCAACTTGCGAAAATAACATATTTAAAGATTGGTTTAATGTCCTAACATTTATATATATATATATATATATATATATATACATATATATATATATATATATATATATACATATATATATATATATATATATATATATATATATACATATATATATATATATATATATATATATATATATATATATATATACATATATATATATATACTACATATATATATATATATATATATATATATATAAATGAAATTTATTTGTTGGTGGTTAAGCAATGTCTATATGCATTTCATTGGTGCTTTACCAAATCGTCAGTAGACTTTAACCACAGATTTGAAAAGTTAAAAACCTCTTATCTTATGCATATACTTCCGAAAACCATCTGAGAATTCACAACTTGTAAATTACAAATTATTTTCAAAAATAACAACAGAACAAGAATAGTAGGTCTTGAAACTCATACAAAACTAAACCAACAAATAGAGTATATTTGATATGAATCTATTTTATTTTTCTACACCTTTACACAATCAGAAATCCATTGGATAACAAGAAAAAATTTCATAATAGTATATAAATTATGTATGAGTTTTTATTAGTCGAACTTTCTTATGTAAATTGTTAATTTTATCAACGGGCTTAAGTTCGAATCTACAAGACTGCAAACCATTTTTTATTATTTTATTAATAAATGAATTTGTTCAAATTCTATTTTATTAATACAAAGACGATTTGGTAAAGCACCAATGAAATGCATATAGACATTGCTTAACCACCAACAAATAAATTGCATTTATATATTATGATTTTAAGAATTTCGTGATTTTAACAGCAAATGTAATATGTATATCGTTTGTGAGCTCAGACAACAACTGAAAAGTATGTGGTCAGTTAAGTCCGGCATGTTTTGAAGTTCAATAACGCCCAGTTGTGTAGTATCGCTTCAATTGCTAAACAAAACGGTGAATTCCCGAATAAAAGCAAACGCACTTCAATTAAATAATATTTGTATCGAGTAGGCGTAAGTACATATACAAGTGAAAAAATAAGTGTTATTAAAAGAAATAAAGCGATAAAACAATCAAGTTTGTAAAATAATATCAAAAATAAATATGAACACAAGACGACAGGAGCAGTTGTACCTTCTCGGCTATGATGCCTGCCAAATAATCGGTGCCAAATTGCCTTCAAATGTAAAAGTTTTGCGTGTTTTATTTCACAATATGCGAAAAGTAAAACTAGACTTGCGTGCTAGTGCTTCCCTTGTAGTGAAAGAGGTAGAAGTTTTATGGAACAAGGCACGAATACCACTTAGAGCTTTTGACAAATGTGTCCCAAAAGATAAAGGTTTGTATTTAGAATGGAGAAACTTGCAAAAAAGTTCGAAACGCCGGACATTACTCCAGGAAAAACGCGAAAAAGACTTCGTAAATAAATTTTATGATTTGTTTGATGTCGCACATGCCGATGCATTGGATATTATCACTCTGGCAGAAGATAATCTTTTTTTTAACAAATCAAAGAAAACAGGGAAGACCTGGTGCAATGATAGGTTGTGACTCCAACTTGGCGAAAAGAAAAGGCAAAATCGCTTAGGGAAGAGAAAAAACAACGTTTCCACGAGAAACATACAGTCGTATTGCAAGGTAAATATTGAAGGTGTAGTGCGATTTCAGTCATGTCTTCACTTGCAAGTCCTCAGTTTGAATCTATTATATTATTCTGCAATATTTCTTATAAAATTTTATAGATCAATGTGAAGCCGTCCAATGGGAATGAAGTGATGAAGAGACTATAGAAGATTGTGAAGTGCAACAAATTCCAGAGTCAGCATATGAAATAGGTCCTAGTACTTCAAGAAAAAAACGAGGTAGACATAATTTTATCACACCACAGCTTGTGTCAGTATTAGATAGGTGCAAAGTAAGTGACCGTGACGCCGTTCGAATTCTTATAGCAACTGCGCAAGCATTGCAACATAACGTTAGCGATTTAATTATAAATTGCACTTCAATTCGCCGATCGCGTACAAAGTTTCGATTCGATGCAGGAAAAGGAATCATCGAAACATATCGTGTGCACCCTATGAGTGGTAATGCAGTGGCCATCACCTGTTTTCGCTGTGTTGAGTAGGTAAATGGTTTCTTTGTTTTGTTGTCTCTTTTTGTTTACGAATATGGGAAGGCGGGATTTTTGTTTGTTTATATCTGTGGAAATTAATGTAAATAAGGAGGAAGGAGTATAAAAGGGATTCTGGATAGATGGAAGAGGCCCATTTTGAAGTCGAATTTTTAAAGATATAGTTTTGCTGGAACTTTTGGTGTTGTTAAAGTTTGTTCAAGTTTGAGAATATAGTTTAAATAGATCAATTTGTGGAACAGAAAAAAAAGAAACGCCGAAAACTGAAGTTTTAAAGAGAACAATTAATTGAATAAAATAAAACAGAACAATTTTGTTTAAAAAAAAGAAATAAAAGAAACATTGCCCCTTTTACGTGAATAAAGTAAAAGGAGGAAGCCCTGAAATTAAATTGAAAAAGAAAGTTGGAAAATAAGAAAATTTAATGAACGAAAGAAAAACAGTGTAGAATTAAAACACTAACGCTTTTATCCAAGAAAATGAAACCAAAACTGAACCCTAGAGCTTGAAGTTTGAAACAAGAAAAAAGGGGAACAAAACCGATTTTGCTTGTAAGAGAAACAGTGTGTAATACCGCTGACAGACATAGGATTTCTATACCACATTAGTATTCTATACTACATGTGTGTCAACCTATACTACAATTAAACCACAAACTAAAGTGGTTTATATCTGGTTTCAATACTACGAAAATATACGTAGTATACTAATATATTAACCCATTTTAACCTTTAGCTTTGTTCAATAAGCATTGGGGAAACCCAGCCACAAAATCAATTGTCAGTTCTTTTAATGACAGTTGTATTTAATTTTGTTTTTTGTAAAAAATGGAGCCGAAAAGAAAAATTTTAGGAAATAAAGATATAAATATTTTAATAGACGTATGGAAAGAGCACATTGGTGAGCTCAGAGGTGTTCATCGAAACAGCCACGTGTACCAGTCTATGTGTACGCAGCTGGAGAAACAATACAACATCCAACTGAAGCCTCCTGAATTACGCACGAGATTAAACAATCTCACAAAGAAATATCGGTATTTATAAATGCATACGTAATTTTTTAAGGAATGTTTTAAATATCAAGTTTATTTTAGTGCAGAAAGAGCAAAAACGTGCAAAAGTGGAAGCAGTCCATCACAGTGGCAATATTATGAACAGGTTCATAATATTATTGGGTCCTATAAATCTATCAATTATAAAGAGCAAATGGACGAAAGCACGGGTTCGTTTGATTGAAATTTATTTATATTTAATTTTCAGAAAATTGGCTAACGGAAGAAATAGATGTATTATCTGAAGAAAACTCATATACAGAGGTTGATGAGATAGGTTTTACTCAATGCTCCCAGTTATCAATTCCTTCAGACAGTACTCCTGGACCAAGTTCATCTAAAAAAAGAAAGAAAAATACAGAAGTTTTAGATGTTTTACAAAAGGATCAAGAAATAATAGAACATTTTTTAAAGCAAACATTAGAAAATGATCAAAAGACAATTAATTTACTACAAGAAAATAACAAGTTGTTAGCTGAAATTTTAAAAAAATAAACTTACCTTTATAAAAATGATTCATCAGAGCATTTCTAACATTAATTCGATGTGGTTGTTGTATCACTTCTTCTGTTACATTTTCTTGAAGCCAATTATTGTTTATATTGTCGTTGTTATTGTTACATATATTGTGCAGAATACAGGCAGCTTTAATAATGATATTGACGTTTTTCATTTGAACTTCCATTCCTCTTCCAATTCTTCTGAACCTGGCTTTAACTTGCCCAAAAGCATTTTCAACAACACGGCGAACGGAAGAAAGTCGTTTGTTAAAAAGCTTTTCCTTCACATTCTGGCAATTGTTATAGGGAAAGGGTTTCATTAACAACTTGGACAATTTAAATGCGGATTCGCCTACATGCAAACCCGGAACTTGTACACCCTCTATTATTTTGTTGTAACGCTTAAAAGTGTTATCTGTCTCGTGTATCATTTTTAGTTGCGACGCTTCGAAGATTGAAGAGTCGTTGCTTCGTCCAGGAGCGCCCACATTTATGTACGTAAATCTGTATCGATGATCAACACTTGCAAAAAGTACAACAGAGTACCAACCTTTGTAGTTGTAGAAATCGATAGCCTCACTTTTAGTGGGTTGAACTTCAATGTGAGATCCATCGATGGCTCCATAACATTGAGGAAATCCCAATCGCTCAAATCCGGATAAAATTTCCGTAACTTTAGAGGCTGTTCTAGGATATGCATCAAATGCAACATTTTTTAAACATCTACATATTGCCTTGCAAACATCTACAACAATTTCTCCAACAGTCGATCTGCCAACGCCAAATAAAATAGCAATAGTTCTGTACTCTGATGAAGAACCCAATGCGTACAATGCTATGCACAACCGTTTTTCCAGAGAAATGACATATCTCCAATATGTATCTTTTCTGTGCAAGTGCTGCAACGAATTCACTAGATACTCAAAGGTAGATCTATTTACGCGAAATTTATTTTTGAATGAGTCATCGTCCAATTTCGCCACTTCAACTTCCCAGAAGTTCAACGCCTCCACCTTATTAAGAAAAATGTCCATGAATATGTATAGTTATAATGGATTTATAAACCATAGACTTACACGTGTCCAAAAACGCCTGTACTTCTTTTTTATTATATTAGAATGAAAAAAGCATATTCTTCTCTTAAGGCGATTGTACATAATTAAAGAATAGCGAAAACAGAATTTCTTTTTTCGCATAAAATATTGAATTTTGTTGTTATTATTAACAATTATGCTAAAAAGTTTTTCTTTTTCCATTTTTTTTATTACACGAAAATAAAAACAAAAATATTAGTATATATACCACATGTCTGTCATGCCAAAGTAGTATCAAAAACCATAGTATTTATATCATGGTATACAAATCCTATGTCTGTCAAGGGTATAAGACCGCAGCCGTAGACATCCTAATCCAAGATAGCCAACCAGAGTGGAAAAGGGGTTGTTCATCAGCAGCTAAGAGCAATAAGGAGGAAGCCAGCCAAGACATATACATCTCGTCCACAGGTATCGTGCCATTTATTTTATTACCCGTACAGGACTGAAACTGTGACGGACGAGTTCATACGTATATGTACATAATTTTTGGTAGGAGTTTTTTGTGGAGGGAAAATTTTTTTTTCGCGGGACTTACCCTTTGCCGCGTTTTGTTAAGAAAAGGGCGCGAAGAGTTAGGTGAGCACATCGGAACGGTCGCGATTGTATTAAGTTCCGGCATTCCTGAAACAAGGTTCCCCAACATTAAATAAATATATATATATATATATATATATATATATATCGTTTTTTTTAATTGGTACATGAGACGACCGGACGTTTAAATAGGACACGCTCCGTACGGACGGCCGTACCCTAGACGGAGTCGTTTTTTTTTTTGGTTAAATCAGTTGTTTAAAGTAAATTAAAAAAAAAAATTCGTTAATATCAATTCTTTTGTTTTTTTATGAATTAAATATTTTCGCTTAGTTTGTATACATAATTGCTTGTTTTTGAATTTTGTTTTAAATTTTTTTTTCTTAATTACTTTGTTCATACGTAATTTCATAATTTGCTTTCATTTGAATTTGGAATTTTCGTTAATTAATTTTGTATTTTTATAAATAAAAATGTATTTCCTAATTAGTTGAAAGTTTCAGTGTTTTAGCATGGCAGTCTAATTTAATTTTATGCGGTAAGTAAGGGGAAAGAAAGATACCAAGGAATCGTTTTTGGGACATCCAATAAAGGACAATGAGATGTCACGGAGGAGCCGTGTGGTTCCTAAGGGGAGGGTGAGTTCCTGGCAGTCTAGCCACCAGAGGGGTTCATTTGGTTTGTATGTTGTGTAAGTGTACTGAAAGGGAGTAAACGTGTGTATGCTTCGGGCTCTATCTCTTAAAAAAAGGAATTATTATTCATTTGTGCACAAAACAGCTTGCACCACAATGCTGTTTATATATATATATATATATATATATATATATATATATATATATATATTTATATATATATATATATATATATATATATATATTTATATATATATATATATATATATATATATATATATATATTTGTGTTGTGGATTTACTAGGCTGACTGGCAAGAACCCCACCAAGACGGCGAGCTCTAGCTGGAGCAACCGCCAGAAAACCAGCGCAGCCGGCAGCCTGGTAACCTAGCATCGTTTTTATCGGTTAGCAAGTTTTGCGGCGAAGGTGCAGACACAAAACAGATGACACATATAAACATTCAACATGGTCATCAGATAATACACATCATTTACATTATCTATATATTATAAACATTTAAAAACAAAGAAATTAAGGCGGTGACTGTTCACTGGGATGGTAAAATGTTGCCATCATTGATGGGTAGTGAACACGTCGATCGTCGGCATCCCAGCGATAACTTCAGGTACGGGAAGACAGCAAGCAACGGCAGTCTTTGACTTACTCAAAGCATGGGATCTCGATGAAAAAGTGGAAGCCCTGCGCTGCGATACCACCGCATCAAACACAGGACGAATACAAGGCGCATGTGTGCTTTTAGAACAAACACTAAACAAAGACCTTCTGTATTATTCATGTCGTCATCACATATTTGAAATACTTTGACGGAGTGTAGTTGATGCAAAAATATCAACATCTTCGGGTCCTAGTGTCAAAATATTTCATAGATTTAGAGATGCCTGGACTAAAATAGACAAAAGTAATTTTAAGTCTGGAGTTGAAGACTTACATGTGAAAAATGTTATTGGGGATACAAGAGTTTACATTGAAGAGTTTAAAATATATGCAACCACGGGAAGATTACAAAGAGCTTCTCCAATTGGCGGTAATTTTCGTAGGCGGGTCACTTCCAAATTTTTCATTTCGAATGCCTGGAGCGTTCCACCATGCACGTTGGATGTCCAAAGCAATATATAGTTAAAAATTTACTTATTTCGGAACCAGTTCATTTTGGCTGACTGTGAGTTGAAAGGAATTAGAGATATATGTGTTTTTATTATAAAAATATATTTAAAAGTTTGGATCAAAGCTGCCATTGCCGCAGAAGCTCCTAACCAAGATTTGACATTGCTAAAAAGTTTATATCTTTACAATTTAGTTGATGAAAATTTAAGTCGGGAGTTAATTCGAAAATTCTGCAATCATTTATGGTACCTATCGCCAGAAATAGTAGCGCTTTCATTTTATGATACTCAAATTTCAAACAAGTCAAAACGACTCATGGTTGCAGCGCTAGATCGAGCCCATGAAGATGACAACAACAAAATTACAATTCAATTCTTCCTCATTACATAGAGCAGTACGTTAATAAAAATATTGAAGATTTTATCTCGCAAAAAACTTTAAATTTTTTCAACCGATATTGTATCCCAACGGATTTTTTGAAGAAAGATCCTAGGGAATGGGAAAACGATAAATCGTATAAAATTGGCTTGGAAATGGTTGGTAAATTGAAAGTTGTCAATGATACTGCAGAAAGGGCTGTAAAGCTTATGGAAGAATACAATCAAGTTTTGTCGCGTGATGAAGAGGAGAAACAGTTCATAATGCAAATTGTAGCTGATTATAGGAAACAATATCCAAATGCAAACAAATCGGTTTTATTAAGCATATGAAATAACTTAAATTAATATATTTAAGTACGAAATTAAATTAAAAAAATAAATAATTTTGTTTGAATGTTAAAGTGTAATAATATGAATAATATGTAATTATATGAATGTTAAAGTGTAGTAAAAACTAAATTAAACTACTTATTCCTTTTTTATAAGTTTAGTGAATCTTGAAAATACATTAATGGTTATTTTATAACAATTTATAAAATTTTTACAATTTGTGGGTGGATGCGGCACGCCTTCTCCTGATGCAATCTACATAAAATTTTTTGTAAAATACTTTTTTGTTACGGAGAACATTTATGAAGGGAGTTAAGGTGCTATTTTGCTTTTTTTTAAATAAGGTGCACCCTAATGTACACATACATCAGAGTACTTCAAAATCACGATTTTTCTTGATTTTGTTCAGCACGCAAATTTTTGTTCATTGTAAAGATTAAAGAAAAATTCAATGATGATTAAAAATCATTTCATTCTGATGTATACATCAAATTCTGATTATGAGTAAAATTAACAAAATCATTTTATGAGCAAGATCGCACAGGCAAGAGAAGGGCTTGCAGTAAATTCATCGTGTCCAAACGCTCTTATTCTCATTAATTCACACAACATGTTTGAACCGACCGTCTCACAGTGTAAGATTTTGCTAATCTAGGAGGACTTAATTCAATTGCAGCTAAAGTTTAAGAGATATAGGCTTGAAATTCGGAAGATAAGAGAAATATGTTCGTTTAATTTAGTGTTGAAAAAAAACAATAGTTTTGTTTTTAATCGAACTTATTTTATTGACTCCACGAATAGGAATGAATGATATTTTACAAAATTCTTAATATTAAATACAGAAATAAGTTTACAATTAAACAAAAAATAGTTTTACAAATTTCTTAGAATAAACAAAAATGCAATTATCAATATTTCGTAATGATTTTGTATTTAAGGGGTTCATGACCATAATTAAGTACAAAATCTTGAATAGTTCAGCATTCTTAAAAATTAATAGTTTTTGTTAAACAGCAAAAGAACTTAAATTGTTTATAAAAAATATGCTTGCATGGATGTTTGTATGTTTCTGTGTTTGTTTGAGTCTTATTTTAAGTATTGTTTATTTGTTGACAGAAATGCATAAAAGAAAGTAAAATGTTTTAAGTGGAAGTATGCATGTACATATGTATATGCAAGTATGTATGTATGTACATGCAATTGCTTCTTTATATTATTATTTTATGTGGGGATATCGTTGATATCGTAACTCCCCCTCCGTTAGATTGAGGCTCCGACGAAGAAACGATGTAAGTTCTTTTATTGTTTTTTACATAAATTATTACTACAGCACAAATAAAAATTATTAGGATTCCTATATTGCTCCCAGTATTTATTACAGTGCTTGTGAAGAGTTTATATTTTACATTTTTTATTGTATCATTAAAGTGTATTTCATCGAGATTTAAATTAGGAAATGTTACATTGTTTTCTTTGACTTTAAAAATCAACTTATTTAAAATAAAAATTTCTTTTATATTTATTCTGTAATTTTCATACGTTCTTAAATTAGTTTCAACTAAGCAATTTTCGAATTTTAATAAAAATGTTTTCAAGTTTTTAAATTCAAGTGAATGTTTACAATTTGAAACGATTTTATCTTGATAGTTCTTAAATATAAGTAAGCCTGGATAAATTTCTTTTTCCTCTTGATAATTCATTATAGTCATATTACATTTAGGTTCTGCATTTTTCACAATATTTGTTAAGCAATTATCATTTATTCTTGTTAGTTTTTTGTATTCCAATGTGTTTGATTTATAAATTTCATCTTTATATATTAGAACTCTATTTTCATCTAAGATTAAAGTTTTATTGTGATTATTGGGTAGTGGTTCAAATATAACTTCCGCAAATGTTTCGTTTAAAAACTTTGGGATGTTTAATGTTAAAATTACTAAGTTTTCTCTATATGCAACGGATACTTTAGTGTGAAGGTATGATTCTGTCCTGTTTATGTAATTGAACTCTTGGGTCGTCAATATGTCTGAAGGAATTATTCCTAGTTTAGAATTAAATATTACGTGTCCTATTTCGTTTACGTGATCTATGAGTAAATTTACATCATTATTGATTTGGAAAACATTTTCTAAAAACAAAGTTTCGTCTTCTAGGTTGAGAATTTTATTTTGAATTTCTGTTTTGAATTTGTTTATATATTTTTGAATAATTTTCTGTTGATTATTAATATGATCTGTAATATTCGATATTTTATTTGATATGGAATTTCCTAGATACGTCATTTCGTTAAGAGTGATCATTGTCTCTGTATTACTTTTGTCCAGTCTTTGAATTTTGTCAAGAATTTCTTTTTCGTCATCGCTGTCCATTGTTCCTGCAACATATTTTAGTCCTTTCCCTATTGCATTTATTAGTCCTCGTTTTTGTCTAAAGTTGGGAGTTAAGTTTTTGATTTTTGTTCTACATATGTCCATGCTTCTATTAACACTGTCCAACAGTGGTGTAACGTTCGTATACGTGTCTGATAGTTTAAGTATATTGTCTTGCAAAATGTTAATTGTTTCTAGGTATTGAGTTGTATTGGTAATATGTATTATTTTTAAATAGTTTTCGATTATTTCTACGTCTTTCAGTTTGATTGGTAGGTATCCGTGATTGGTTGTCAGGTCTTCCACCTCTAAGTATTGTGTTCTTACGTTATGTAGTATTGTTACACTTATAATCATGAAGAGAATCATCTGAAAATAAAGTTTTATGATATTTTTTTTTTTTTTTTTTTTTTTAATTTTCTGAGGAAATTTCGTTTTGAAATTTTGTTTTCCTTTTTATATGCGATTTATAATATTTATGACCTCGATCTGTTATGACATGATCATCATCTAACCGTGACACTTTTATTTTCCTAAATTTCGAATGATTTTTCCCACCTCTTTCATCTTTTAAGTAAATAGGTCCTGTTCGTATTTCTACGTCCTCACGATTTTTGTTAAGTTTTTCTAAATTTCTCTCTTTCATTTTTATAATTTCTTCTCTGATTACAGGGTATTCTTCTCGATTAATTATACCGTTTTTAAAATCTATAGGTTTCCTTTTTGTAGTAGAATGAATTGTATTATTATAATAATTTATACTTCTAAGTATCTTTTCTTCAACTGTTTCTAGATCTTTTCGGGGGTCATGTTTTAGTAATCTAATATGTTCATTCAAGGTGTTGTGGAGTCGTTCCACATCTGCATTAGAAGTATGGTTATTGTTTGACGTATAGTGAATTTCGATTTCTTGTTCCTGTAAATATTCCAAAAGGGGTATTGCTTTAAATCCTAGCTCATTATCAATAACAAGTTTTTTTATTTTTCCCACAGACGACAAATATTGAGCCAATGCAATTTTGAATTCTATCCAAGACCTGTTTTTTATTTTGATTGCTTGTGCGTATTTGGAGAACTTATCAATGAATGTCAGGAATAGTGTTTTCTCTAAGCTGTAATAGATATCTGCGTGTACAATTTCACCTGGGTTTTCTGGGGTTTCAGTTAGTTTGAACTTTTGTTTGATTGGATGCCTTTCGTATTTTTCTTTATTGCAAATATCGCAATTGTTTATAAATTGTGTGATTCGTGTTTTAAGCTTTGGGTGGTATACTTCCGTTTTTAACTCTGCAAAATTTTCATTAATACCTCTGTGGTTGTTCTTTTTATGTTCTCTTTCTATTATTGTACTAAGTTCATCTTCATCTAGGACATCTCTTAAAATTTTCTTACTCAAGAGGACTTTAAATCCGTTGTTGGATTCGAAGTATTTATGTACAACATTTTTAAAATGTTGAAGTATATTATTATCTCGAATTAGAACCGCATTGGTTTTTTCTGGATCAAAATGATTTTTCAATATTGTTATTAGTGTTACTTCATCGAATTCTTTAGCAGAAATTGTTTTTCTTTTATTCTGAAAGATAGTTTCATTTTTTATTCTCATTGAACCGGAATTACTTTTGTTTAAGATTATTTGCCTTTTGTAGAAATTCAAGGGATTGTTTGTTTCTAAAACTACATTATTGGTTAAGGATTGATCACTTGTAGAAGGATTATCTTCGGCATTTAAATTTATTTCTATGCGGGATAGTGCGTCGGCATTTCCGTTCAAAACACCTTTTTTAAATTTTATCTCGTAATCGTATTCTTGTAACCGTAATCTCCACCTTACTAGTTTCGAATTTGGTTCTTTTATTGAAAATAGCCAAGTAAGTGGCCTATGATCAGTTTCGATAATAAATCGCCTACCGAATAAGTATGGACGTAATTGTTGTGTGGCCCACACTATTGCCAACAACTCTTTTTCTATAGTGCTATAGTTCTGTTCGTGGTCATTAAGCGTTCGGCTCGCATAACATACCGGGTGTCCTTCCTGTGAGAGTACTGCGCCAATTGCGAAGTTACTTGCATCTGTTTGTAAAGTAAATGTCTTACTAAAATCAGGGTAAATCAAAACCGGTGAACTGATAAGCAATATTTTTAATTTCTCGAAACTATCTTTATATTCTGGATCGTTCACATTTATTTTACAATCTTTTTTCAAATATTTTGTCATTGGTCGGGCAATTTTCGAATAATCCTTAATAAATTTTCTATAATACCCCGCTAAACCTAAGAATTGTTTTATTTCTTTTGCAGTAACAGGTAAAGGGAAGTTTTTTACGCACTCTATTTTTTCTGGATTTGGCTTAATGCCTTCTTCAGTTACAATGTGTCCTAAAAAATTTGTTTCTCGTTTCAAGAATTCACATTTATCTAATTGTACTTTTAGATTAACATCTCTGAGTCTCTGAAATATTTTAGTAAGTGATTCCAAGTGTTCTTGGAGTGAAGTAGAAAAAATGATGATGTCATCCAAGTACACCAAACAGATTTTGTTAATAAAGTCAGCCAAAACATTGTTCATTAATCGCTGAAAAGTGGCAGGGGCAGTTTTCAGCCCAAAAGGCATACGAAGGAACTCGTAATGCCCCCCTTCGACGCTAAATGCAGTCTTTGGTATATCTTTTTCATGTATTTCTATTTGATGGAAACCCTTTGCGAGATCCAGTGTTGTGAAATACTGACATCTTCCTAATTTCTCCAATATCTCATCTATATTGGGAATTGGATATTTATCATCTACTGTGACTTCGTTTAACTTACGATAGTCAACTACTAATCGCCATTTTGTTTTACCGCTGGCATCCATTTTTTTTGGTACTATCCAAACTGGTGCTGAATACGGTGAATGGCTAGGTCTAATTATGTTATTGTCTAACATTTCTTTTATTTGTTTTTTCACTTCTTCTTTGTGAATATAAGGATAACGGTATGTTTTTGCTGCGATTGGAATGTTATTTACAGTTCTAATTTCATGTTTAATAGCGTTAGTGAACGTAAGATCTTTACTCTCTGTGTAAAAGATTTTTTTAAATTTATTTATTATTTGTAATAGTTTTATTCTTTCTTCATTATTTAAGTGATCAACTCGTATTTGTTCCGAAATATTATGTTGTGGGGTTTCTTCACCAATATTATAAATACAAAAATTTTCAGTAGTGACACTTTCAGTTTTACATGGTTTAAATTTTACCATCTTTGGGTATTCTCCATTAAAATTTATAGTAGCGTTAATTTTATAATTCTCTGCTTCATACACACCTTCTAGGATTTCTATGTTCTTATCAGATGACAGTACTTGATTCTTATATACTAGTCCCTCTTTACATTCTGTGGGTAATTCAACCTGATATAGTCCTTGTTTTTCAAAGTAATATTCTACCTGTAATTGACCAAATTTCAATGGGACTTTTTTCTCTCCTATGTTTATTTCATTATCTTTTAAATTTATTATTGCTCCTAATGGTTTCAAAATATTATTTCCTAATAGTCCATCATATACATCGTGAAATTTGCAAACAAAAAATTCAACTAATACATTTTGATCGCCAATTTCTTCAAAAAGAGGAATGCGAACCTTTTGATTTATTTTAATAAAATGTTGTAAAGTCCTAATATTCGTGTCTTCCATATGAACATTCCATTTTGGGTGGCATATACCCGGATTAATAATTGAATGGGAAGCACCTGTATCGATTAAAAACTTTAAATACCCTAATTTAGTTTTTACTGTTATATGTGGTAGTTCACTTTTGAGGCCGGAAAGTGAAAATTTTCACATGTTTGATTTATAGGAGTTATTTGAACAGCATTCACATCCATAGGCTCTGGTTGATCACGTCTTTGGTAATTTGTATCTGAGTTTGATCTATTAAAATTGCTCCACTGTTGATTTGGATTGTAATTAGATCTATACTGTTGGTTTGTGTTTGGTCTTTGTTGATTACCTGTATTTTGATATTGGTTATAGTTAAAATTAGTTTTATATTGTGGGCTTGTGTAAGATCCTTGATTGTGATTTTGGTTGAAGGAAGTTCTAAATTGGGGGTAAGATTTTTGTTGCAAAGGATTATTGGTTTGATCATATCTATGATTTGAATTATTGTAATTTTTATTTCGATTATGATTTGGAGGTTTCACAATTCTATTTCCATAGTTAGCGTAACCTGATTTAAATAATATTTCCATTGCTTCTTCCAAACTACTTGGGTTCCTGCAAGCCAATATAGTTTTCATCGGCTCTGGAATTTTTTCTTTGAAGATATTTAGAGCGGATCTCATATTATTTTTA
This sequence comes from Linnaemya tessellans, assembly GCA_951800035.1. NCBI lineage: Eukaryota > Metazoa > Arthropoda > Insecta > Diptera > Tachinidae > Linnaemya > Linnaemya tessellans. Next base: position 76,742,778 of record OX637536.1, read on the forward strand.
GCTATTACTTCTGTTCCTGGATTGTCTCCCATTATGATACTTGTTTTATTATTTAGTTTTCTTAGCCTATCTTTGATGTCATTATAAAAATCAGATGTGGTTGTTTTAAATACTACTGATCATATTTGATCGTATAATTCTTCTATACTAAGTCTTTCACCGAAATTATTTATTAATACATCTTTGATGTCTGCCCACGATTTAACATGAAAATTTATTTCAATTATTTCTCTAGCTTTGTTCTGTAACCTACTTTTAATAATATCGGAAAACACCAATTGGGACATTGCATCGTACTGTGTCAGTACGGGGTGTATTCTTTCTACTAAAGTTATAAAATTGTATAAGTCATTTCTATTTCCGTTAAACTCGGGTAGAGTTTTTAGGTATTTAATTGGATCAATTGTAATGGAAGGTGGTTGTGCCATGATTTAAAGGAGGAAATATCTTTATGTCGAGAATTCGGAAAATATATATATCAAACACTTGGAAAACACTTTTCACTTTTTCTTAATTTAATTAATTTAAAAAAAATTTATAATAATCACAAAAAATTTAAATATTCTTTTTTTTTTATTGAATTTTCAAAAACTAGTCTTAAAATGAATACGTATACTTTTAAAAGTATTTATATAATTGACTTACATTTAAAACTTTGAAGGCTGTTGTAGTGGCCTTGGACTTCAGTTGTTGTTTCTTTGGGCTAGTTGTCCTTTATTTTCAATTGAATGTTGTATGATGTTTATGATTAAGTGTATGATGTTGTTTCTTCGGAATTGTTGAGAGAATGTTGTTTGCAGTTGAATGTTGAATTATGTTGTTTCTTCGGAATTATTGTCCTTGTTGAGAAAAATGTTGTTTGCTGTTGAATGTTCTTCTATGGATATTGTCTTCTTGTGTTGTTTTGTTGTTCACTTGTATGTAGTTATGATGAATATTATTTTTCAGTCACTCTTTCTTTTAGGATTTCATTTTTTTAGTCAAAATTTTTTTTTTGTTATATATGTATCTAACCTTAATATGTTAAGGATTATAAAAATTTTATATATACATATATTAATATATATTTTTTTCAGTCACTTTAAATGAAGCCTTAATTTTTTAAGGACTTTATTATTTAGTCACTTTTTTTTTATTGAACCTTAATATTTTAAGGATCTGAAAAAAAATTTATTTTGTCACTTTTCTTTTTTTTTTTTTATAGGACCTTAATATTTTAAGGATTTTTGTTTTTTCGTTTCGCGGTTAATTATTAAAATAAAGAAAAAATAGAGCTTTAATATTTTAAAGGATATTTTTTCCCGCGTATCCCATCCTCGTCGCCAGAAATATGTTCGTTTAATTTAGTGTTGAAAAAAAACAATAGTTTTGTTTTTAATCGAACTTGGTTTATTGACTCCACGAATAGGAATGAATGATATTTTACAAAATTCTTAATATTAAATACAGAAATAAGTTTACAATTAAACAAAAAATAGTTTTACAAATTTCTTAGAATAAACAAAAATGCAATTATCAATATTTCGTAATGATTTTGTATTTAAGGGGTTCATGACCATAATTAAGTACAAAATCTTGAATAGTTCAGCATTCTTAAAAATTAATAGTTTTTGTTAAACAGCAAAAGAACTTAAATTGTTTATAAAAAATATGCTTGCATGGATGTTTGTATGTTTCTGTGTTTGTTTGAGTCTTATTTTAAGTATTGTTTATTTGTTGACAGAAATGCATAAAAGAAAGTAAAATGTTTTAAGTGGAAGTATGCATGTACATATGTATATGCAAGTATGTATGTATGTACATGCAATTGCTTCTTTATATTATTATTTTATGTGGGGATATCGTTGATATCGTAACTGATAAGCTTTAAATTTTAATGTGGAGGCTCAGATCGAAAATGAGGAACATTGGACAAAAGCCACTCCTCACTCCCATATAAGCCCCACATTTTTTCTAGAATTAAGCCTAAAAAAAGTATTTTTAATAAACTATAGTTGGGGTACTATAAAGGTTATTAAATTAACTATTTTTTTACTATAGAAATATTGAATAAAATAAATAAAAAAAATATTTTTTGTTGTTGTTTTCAGGGTTGTATTGCCTTATAGTATTTAATATTGTATTATATCTTTTATTTAAACAAAAATTGCATTTACTTGTAAATTTAGTAAATTTAATCTGAATGAGAGCTTTCTTCAAAATTTTGATGGTCCAACAACAACGCAAGCACTTCCGCAGATAAAGTTCCATGCTGGGTTTTTGGAGTTAAACGCAAACTAGCTATGAATGGATCCGATGATATAAGCAGTCTGTGCAATAAATCTCTATTCGTGTCCACTCTTGATGTTTTTCTGGTAAACAATTCGCGGTAATTTCTTGAATCTTTATTTCTAGACTCTTGCGCTTCTTCGGAAAAATTGCCTATGGGGAGAATGCAGGAAGAGATTATATCTTTTCCATGATACAAAATTTTGTGCACAGTAACTGGCATGTTGAACCATGAATATTCCGATAAATAAAGTTTTATAGTTTTTGTCGTGTAGCGCTGAAAAGCGTGTATATTAATGGGGTAACCACTTCCTATACAAATAAGTATTGCGCGAAACCTCTTTATAAGATCGATATTTTGATTCCACAATACTTTGTATAGCCTTTTTTAAGTTTGTACCTCTTGATGGGGAAGCGTTTGATAGTTCTTTCACAAGATCGGCTGCGTCCCTTTTTCCGCAAGATCGAATTTTCAGTTCAGTTGCCATTATCAACTGATCTGCTGATACATTAGATATAAGTTCTTGACATTTTCGTTGTTTCGTTTTAAGACAACATTCTGAGAATTCTTTTTCTTCTCTTCCGACATTGAAACTTTTTTTAGAAGTTGATGGCGCAACATTAAGAATGAACTCTGCAGCTTGAATTGTTGTTTTAAGCCATAAAGCATTATCATTCATAAATCTTTCCCTAACTCGTCGAGATTTATCCCATCTCACTTCAAAATCGTAGCATAGCTTTCGTACGCGTGCTTTTAACTTTTCATAGTCCACATCTCTTCCAAAAATTGTTAAAACGAATTTTAAAATCACTTCAAACCTTTCACGTTTGATGTTATTTAACCAAACATGTAAAAGTTCCTCGCGCGATATTTCAGATATATTAAAAAACGATAACTTTGGGCAAAATATGGGCAAGATTTTATTCTTGGAATCAGTTTCTGGGATGCATTCGATGATCCTCCTTATGGTGCCAACGCAGAATCCGATAGAATATAAAAGTTTTAGTCTATGAAAAGTTGAAAATTTTTTTGTACTTACTTACTTTATAACGTTTTACGAAGTAAAATTATTTAAATGCTCCACTTAAGTTGTTTTTTCCGATTTATTGAAAATTTTATAGATAAACTATTGAAATTAAAGAAAAAAAACTTTTTGGAAAAAAAACACGCACGATTTAATTCTATCCACTTTTAATTTGATGACGGTTGCAAGCTGGCAATGTTTGTTTTTAAATACATTTCAATAACACCTGTTTGATAGCCGCCATCATATTAACAACATTTTTGTATTATGTTTTGTGTTTATTTTCGTAACAATAGTATATTTTTCTTACATCTACGAAAATTTGATTAAATTTGGAGCACCTTTTTTTTTTTATTTAGTCCCCCTAGATTGGGAAAATCTTACACTGTGCGTCTGTGTGACTTGAGCAATATGATATACGAACAATGCAAGCAACATAACCAATTCAACACTGATACATGAGTGGAGGTACAGGTTTAGTATTTATTTGAATTTGTTCATCAAAAACAAAGTTAAAGGGAATACACATTGGCAAATGCACGGTGGTTTATGGGACTTTTTTCTTTACAAAATTGAAACAAATGAGAATGTGTGCACAAGTTTAATCATTTGTTTGTACGCCGAAATACACATGTAAATATGACAAAAGGGAAAAAAAATTTTTTAAGTCAAATTTCCAAGAAAGTTTACACCTTGTCGCCTCGGCGTGAGGGAAAAAATATAATACGGTCCATATTAAGTGAAATAATTATGGAAAACGAATAAGTACTGGAGGGCTACTTATGCTGCAGAAAATTTGTGCTTCTCAATTTTAGCTTAATAAGAAATACAAATTAAATTACACAAAAAACACCACTGTAAAGGAGAACAAATAAAAATAAACAAAAATAATAATAAATATTATTTGCAATATCGAACTGCAAATAAAAATAATATTTTCTTAAAAAAATTTCCTATTTTGTCATAAACAACGCGAATGGACATCATAAACCACTGTAAATTAAAATAAAAAAACAAGCGTGCCTTTGTTGATAGGAATGAACAAATTCATACACAATGGTTTCTTGCTTTTTGTACTTTAATGTTGATCAAATTTTTGAGCGTTGAGCGGAATAGGCAAGTACACAAGTTGACAAGTTTGATTCGACCTATGATGAAAATAAGCAAGTGTTCAACTTGCATGTGGTTCGATTGCCTTATAATGAACAACGCATATAAAAGCTTGTGCAAGTTTGATTACTGTTTTTATTCCTAGCTTAAAAAAGATTATTGTTGTGAGTAAGCCGATGTGTTTAGCATCAGAACCAGCAAAGAGGCATATGTTCGGTTGATTTAAAATCAACAACAAAAGAGAGTGTGCGGGCAAGTTTGATCATTTGCAAATAAAAGACAAGTTTTTTGTGCCTTTGTTATTGTTGAACGGTTTTTTAATCAACAAGTGAAGTTCTCTGATATACATATAAGTAAATTTTTTATATAATTATATTTTTATGGTATAAATATATACACTGTTGGGAAAAAAGTTTTAAAAATTAAACTTAAAATGCATATTTTACTAAATTGAAAACAAATTAACCAAAAGATTTGAACTTTTTATTTTTACCATACAATATATTTCAAAGTATTGAAAAACATGCAATCTATTTACATACATATGTACATGTGATTTTATTTTGAATTCTAGTTGAAGTAAGATTTTTTCCCAAAAATTGTGACCGTATTATCTCTAAAAAATCTGGCAGCTACGTATGTATAGTAATGAATTAAAAAAATCTTCAAACAAAAAAATACATGCATGACTGTTGACATGCTAGAACAATTTACGGTTTGGCCAAAGTTGAAGATGTTGCCTCTCTTTATTTGATCATTTATATTATTTTCTTTTTGTTTTGTGTCTTTTGATTTGATGTACGTGTTTTTAGCGTATACTAAGAATATATAAAGCGGCATGGCCACACATCAAACTGACGCTTCAAACTCTGCTTTTCTTTGATAGTGTTAGTGAAAAAAACTCACACGTATGGTTTGATGTGAGTTTGAAGAATATCAAAACAATTTAGATTTTCACTCTCAAACTGAATTTTACCAACACATACACAAGTTTGAAACATCAGTTTGATGTGTGGCCATACCGCTTAAGTGTGTTTGCACCTATCCAAACTTATTTATATACAAACTCGTATACACAAAACAGTAAAATTAAAAGTGTACAACCTACAACCACATAGCTTCGCCAAACCAGTTCTAACGAACATGCCGAGTCGTGAATAAGTTATTTGTGTTTACAACAACAAAAGAAAATGAATAAATGAATTTTCTGAGTTTTGCGAAAAATTTTATATTTTTTTCATACAAACCATCTCCTGAAAATTTCGAATCGAATAAAAAAAAATCAGTCAAATCGCTCCAGCCGTTCTCACGCCATAACATTACATACGTGAACCATTTCATACATAGATTACCTTTTTATTGACAATAAGTTAATTGAAATTTTTATATGAAAATTTAGTCTCAATAATGGCTTTAATTGTTATACATAATTTGAATATGGCGTAATATGTGAACACCATATAAGTGTTGCCAAAATTCCTGCGTATCGAATTTGACTAACCTGAAAACCGTCCACATCCTCAAATTTTTTAGACATACATAATCACCTACGCTATAAACTTTATTAATTCGACCACGATCCTTCAATTTTTTATTATATTTCTGGCATTTTTCTATTCTTTTGGAAGCAGTTGTACCTATACTCCTATGGACTGTATTATTTAATATGAATTCGATGTCTGGTAAAACCTTGGCTAAACTATACATTGTGCTGTCAATCATTGGCGCCACACTACGATTGACCTTCACTACCTGGCTGTTAGCCTGTGGTGAACCTGTGGCAATCTTAATATGTTTTATATCGTAACTTTCAACAAAACTTCGAAAATCCCTACGGCCTACTGTATGCATGGAAAAAAGAGGATAAACACCTCTCTTATATTGATAGTACAATCCGGATACAGTCGCATAAATTTTGTAAACCCATCTATCACAAGAAAAACGTACTTTTTCTTGTGATAGATGGGTCTTTATATTCACCGGGCCAAAATGATCTATGTGAACCGTTTCGAAAGGTATATTACCTTTTGGGATGTTTCACCTATCTTACCTACACACCTTTCTTCCTATTCAGGTAGCATAAAGGGATCAAATAATTGGACCCAAGTGGGCTGAACTCTACTTCCCCTTCACCAGCAACCTATTAACATATCCTTTGGGATGTTATGTAGCATGCCCTCGTGTTTACCACCCTTTTGAGAAAAAGTAATACATTTTAGACAATTACCAATGTGATCCTTTATTTTTTCCTTTAGCTTAGGAGTCCAGTACGATCTAAGTACTATTTCAGCTACATTATTACAAGCCACATGGCTCATGTCATCATGGTACATGCGTAAAATAATATTTTATCACCCACATTCCTATAACAACTTCACTTCTCATCGCATAAAAACTGTCTTCCTCTTTCTATAATTGCGATCTTATCTCATTAATTTTCTTATCTTTATATTGACAAATTTTTTTGTCGAATTTATTTTCCTCTAGAACTAAAATGTATTCCTGCTCAGGGCGTCTAAATGCTGCATTCTATCTCCGTTTCGATGCTCTAATGTAAGTGTGCCCAAAAGTTCCTTATGGAGGAGTAAACACCAATACATTGAAAGAAAACCTAATTTTTATTCAATATTTCTTGTTGTAAAAACAAATATACATATACAAAACGATATCATACGATAAACAAAAAAAAAAAAAAAACAAAGTCTTCACTGATGATCGCTGTCGTCAATGTTTACCAGCAAACCTTACGAAAGTGTTGTTACTTTCCACTTGCTTTTATAGAATGAAACAAAAAAATATCAGACAAAGTTGTTTGTGTATTTCGTATTGCTAGTGCTGGGTGCTGTATGTGAGTATTAAAACACACAGCCTATAGCTAAGCGCTTTTACAAAAACAAATGAGCATCAAGCGCATAGGGCCTGGGCACTATTGCTCTAATGCAGACATGTGCAGCTAGTACTCTTTTGAGTCATCGTGTTTTCACACCGATAGTAGCTTCATCGTTTTTTCACACCAACATGTCCGAAAGCTTGCTGCTTGTTTACCGATTCAAAGTCAGTTGCTATTCTGCATTTGACAAAGAGACACCGTATCGCTCTGCAAGCAAAATTATTTGTAATAAAAAACAAAAAACAAACAAAAACAAACAACTGCACTTAAAAAAAAATTGACGAATATAAAGAAATTTTTATGTTTGTAAATGGCAAAAATAATGCGCAATGCCTGATTTGTGATAAAATCTTCACACATTTAAGATTTTATAATTTAAAAAGACATTTCATATCCATTCATAAAAATATTAATGAATTGGATGAAGAAAAAAAATATGAAATGTTCAATTCCCTGCAACAAAAAAATGCCCCTCCTCTAAGTCTGACAGTTGAAGAGAAAAAAACAACTAAAGAATGCTTCAATTGCCGCTGGGTTGATGTTAGCAAAACAATGTCGTCCTTTTGAGGATGGAGAATTTTTCAAGCAAATGGCACGAGAAATTTTCAACTGTTTTGGGGAAAAGGGAAAATCAGCCTACGAGCTGATAGAAAATATTCATCTTTCAAGATACACAATAGCTCGTAGAACTGAAAAAATTAGTAAATATATTTTTAAGTTTACGTTGCAAAGATTGAAAGACTGTGAATACTTTTCCATCTGCCTTGATGAGAGCACAGATATTACTAACATTAGTCAGTTGATTATATGCATTAGGTCAGTTGATAAAAATATGGAATGCTTTGAAGAATTTTTTAGTTGTTTTGCATTTCACGGCCATGTGAATGGCGAAACCATTTTTGATTGTATTAAAAATAATATTCTCTTAACCGAAAATGGTGATAAGCTAGCTTCCATATGTACAGACGGGGCAAAGGTAATGATAGGAAAACAAAAAGGTCTTAAGGGTCAATTGATGAAAATCAATATTCACATTCCTAATTTCCATTGCATAATACACCAGTCTGCACTTTTTGCAAAAAAATTAAATATAGTGGAAACGATGGATACAGCTTGTAGAATAATAAATAAAATTAAAGGGGGCCATAACGCCCTCACGCATAGAAAATTTAAGAGTTTACTGGAAGAGCTACAGTCATGTTATGGAGACTTATTATTGTATACAGAAGTTCGGTGGTTGAGCCGCGGGAAAAGCCTGGAAAGGTTGTTCAATTTGAGAGATGAAGTACAACTGTTTTTAGAACAATCGGAAAAAAATGAGTTGAAAGAAATGGCGTCTTCTCTGAAAGATAAAAATTTTGTTTCCGATTTAGCTTTTTTGTGCGATTTAACGGGGATAATAAATGAATACAATCTGACTCTTCAAGGACGAAACAAAACTATATTCCACCTAACAGAGTGCTCCCACCGCTTTGAACGCAAAATTAAAATTATACTGTCTCAATTGCGCAACAATGATACCAGCAATCTTCCTAGAACCTTTGAAATTCTTGCGGAGTATCGTAATGACGAAAAAATAGCACAGTATACAGAAATAGTAGCTTCTTTGGTACAAAATTTTGCAGATAGATTCGAAGATTTCAAATCACTTAAAACTATGATTGATATTCACAACGACCCATTGACTGAAAAAAATGTTGATAATTTGGAATTAGCCGCTGAATTAGAAATAATAAAAAATGATATAAATTTACCGCTAGACACTGGAAAATCATTTTGGAAAAAAATAAACAAAGAGAAGTATCCTGTTATTAAGAAGGAAATACTTAAATTATACTCCATGTTCGGGTCCACGTACGACTGTGAAGCCGCTTTTAGCATTTTAAAATTAATTAAAAGTAAATATCGCAACAAATTAACGGATGAACACCTATGTGATTTATTAAGAATAAAACTTTACGAGGGGGAAATAATCATTGGAGATGTTGATATTTGATTTTTTTTTAAGATTTAGTTTTAATTTTTAATTTTTTTAATTTTAATTTTTTACTCAGTGTACTACTTTTGTTTTCTCTGCTTTTGTTCTGCTTGCTGCGTTCAACTTAACACAGTCGCAAAATTCGTAAAACTGATTTGAAATGCGTTTGTGTCAGTTTGCACATGTCTGCTCTAATGTATAACTAAAATTTTCCAATTCTAGAGTCCACCTGGCTATACGAGGGTTTGTTTCCTTCTTATTTTTGTTAGTGAATTACAATCCGTTACAATTTTAAACGTAATTCCCTGCAAATATATCCTAAATATTCGCAGGGCGTAAATAATAGCTAGGGCCTACAACATAGACACAATACTATGACTTCATGACAATATGACTAAATAGCACGAAGTGTGAATACCCCAATTTGGGGTATTTTTATTTATTAGCATCGGACTAATGAAATTTTATTTATTTTGTAAACTTCTTTATAACACTATGCGACAAATGAAGACCTTTTGAAAAGTGCAAGGTCGTTACTATGTGGGTTCGATGCTACTATCAAATTGTAATGAAACCCTATACACAATTTGGCCAAATTGGTGACCGTTTTGTTTTTATGGGTCTCCAAAGTTCCCCAATATTACCATGATGCCATAAAAAGGTGTCGTCAGTTTTTGCCAAGTAGCTAATCAGCACTTGAAAAAATATCGCTTCACTATGTTCGGCAAAAATATAACCAAGAGTAGGTTGAACATTTTTTGCTAAAATTTTATGACAAAAATGTATTTTATCTTAAAGTTATATTAAAGAAAAAAAATAATTTTTTTTCAATTTTTTTATCTAATTTTTAGGAAATCCTGATTTTTCGTACACGCATCATGGTAATATTGAGAAATTTTGGAGGCCCTAAAAACAAAACGGTCACCAAATATACCAAACTGAGTATAGGGTTTTACTACAATTTGATAGTAGAATCGAACCCATATAGTCATGACCTTGCACTTTTTTCACTGTAGCACAGTGTAAAAAGTGTTTATTTCAAATAAATATACATACCTACGTATATATTAGCTCATCTAGATCTATATGGCCTGGGTACTCTCTTGTTCTTAGTTGGTCGTCCACATGTCTATCGGATAATCGATTGCGTACTTTGCTTAGAATTATTTTTATGGTAGAAAATGCTGTTTCATAATTATATGTGGTACCTGTAACGTGCCGTTACAAATACCCCCAACCAATACCACTAGTAAAGTATGCTGGTTAGTGTATTTATAGCATGTACTCACAATAAAACACATTGCTTAGCAATACTGCATACACAAGAACAAGTACACTTACCTAATAACACAACCAGCACAATAACACAAGAAAACACATGCACGCTCATACATACATAACAACAACCAAGCAAATAACATTGCTAACCAGCACAAAACAAGTAACACAAGAATACACATGCACGCACATACATACATAACAACAACCAAGCAAATGTAGGTAAATAAAACATAACATTGCTAATAATTCTCAGTGGCTTCATATGATAACAAGGATAAGTAGACAAGGTTTGCACACAATCCGGGAGCAATTAACGATATCGTACGAACGATAATTACAAGAAGAATATTCTTGAATTGTCGTCCGAGAGCTTTACCGATTCTTCTTCAAGTACTAATATTTAACCAAATTAATTCGTAGTTTTGCCGATTGCAAGCCTCCGAATACTCTTGTAGTCGTACTAATCCGTAGCCGAGCTCAAGCCTCCGAATACTCTTGAGTTCGTAGTTTTGCCGATTACAAGCCTCCGAATACTCTTGTAGTCGTACTAATCCATAGCCAAGCCCAAGCCTCCGAATACTCTTGAGTTCTTGCCTTCACTAATTAATAACCCGAACCATTACCGACACCGTCCGAGCCGAAGAGGAATATTATCCGAATAAGCACCAGAGCCCTACAAACCGTAGCCGATCCGTACCGAATACTACAAAGTTCGTCCCTTCGCCAATTACTAAACCGAACAATTACCGATTCCGAGCCCGAACAGAGGACGAATATTATCCTAATAAGCACCAGAGTAATGTCGCAAAGACACCACCGCAGCACCTATAATTTCAATCTAGCCCAATAGCTTTAAGATAATCTAAATAGTTAAGTTTCGTTTCAATAAACATTTGTTCCGAATATAAACATCACGTAAAATATTCGTGTTTTATTTCAAAGGAAGTAGACCTTTGATACGAACCTGGAGTGACTGAGTCATACCTCAGCTGGAAAAGTAAACTACGTTACAATGGCGCCCGAGCAGGGACCCGATTCAAAAGCCGAAACCAGTGATAAAACCTTAACTACAGCCACCAACGGATTTGAATCAAGTCAGGAACAAAGAAACGAAACTTTGCTACACACTGATTAACTTAGCTGGGTTTATCTTCTTCGGAAAGATAAATTAGTAGAGGTCTGCCGAGAACATGGTATTTCGATCACCGACGGGGCGACTGTGAACCAACTTCAGAAACAACTAAGCGAGTTAATACGAGCGAAACGTCAACGTCATCATGGAGCCATGAACTCATCCGCAAACGAAGCGGAAGTTATGGCAACGATCCGCAGGTGGAAACTAAGTAACAGTGGCGGTGATAATTTAACGGAGTTTCTCGAATGACTCGAAGAGCTAGCAGAGTGTTACGGATATCACCATAGGCAGCAGCTTTTCACACTGCTAGAAATCCTGGAGGACAAGGCGTTGCAATGGTATCGTATTAAAAGGGACCAAATAACGTCTTGGAAAGCCTTTAAAGAACAAGCTATACAGTTCTTCCTACCCAAGCGATACCTCGCACAATTAGAGGAGAATATTTACAACTGAAAACAAGAACTTCGTGAGAAAGCCAAGGACTACATCATGTCGTTACAAGCGCTCATCCGACAACACCCCGACCTCAGGCAACGCGACCATATTTATCGCATATATGATGGGTTGCGACATGACCACAAATTATATATCCGCCGAAGAGATTTTCGCACTGTAGATGAGTTAATCGAGCTCGCTGACGAGTATGGCCTACTCTGAAGAGAAGAAGGAAAACAGGGAAGACCACAACCGAGTCACTACGTGGACCTACCGACAGGTTCAAAAACTTACAAACGCGAGACATACTGCTGGCGCTGCAAACAACCTGGCCATCGGAGACGGACTTGTACTAACACGCCTCGCTTATTTTGCTCCCACTGTGGCCGCGACAACATTATGTCGCGAAGTTGCCAATGTACGTCACCCGAAACAAACATTAGCAATCGGTACTTTATTACTGGATCGACAGGTACTTTATTAATGGATCGACCACCCAACTACTAGCATCCACATTGGACAATCTAGCCGAGCCCGTTATACTAGGTATGGATTTTCTACGGCGACGCCAGGCCACTTTATCACTGAAAGGCATAGAAATAAAACCTTCCGCATCCGCACCCTATACACAATTTGGCTACACGGCGATCCTGCCCAACGACCAGGACAAAATCCAATTGGAAGAATACCAGCCTGTTGGTGGAACAGTATAAGCACCAAAATATACGGTCGCGCCAATACAATCTGGCCCCAGACCCCTCTCAGTGGAAGAATACAGGAGAAGACAAAATAAAAGAATTGAAGAAAGACTAACCTCCATCCCGGTTACGACAAAACCAAAACATAAAAGAGGTGGCAAACTAGTCAAAATACGCCGCAAATTGGCAGCATTAAGAGCTACCGTGAATGCTGATCCTCCTCCATCGTGGGATATAGCATCGGAACTATGGATGCAAATTGAAGCGTACCAGGCATTGTTGGATTCCCGACGCAACAAACAAAAGCAACTATAACCACACACACTTTGTCTACACAAAAAAAAAACATTATAAAGATGAACAATTATATATTTTTATTTAGGAATAAAAATAATAAATTAATATTTAAAACTACAATATTAATAAACACTTAAGCTAACTCTTACAAATAATTGAAAAAACTAAAAATATTAAAAACGCGAAGAAGCAAATATTGGAATCAATGTCAGCTGTGAATAATTGACAGCACAACATCCCTGTCTCAGTAAAACAAAATTCTTTTACTCGTAATATTAACAATAGATGGCACTACTACTTTTGTTTAAATAAGGTGTTGCCAGTAAGAACTTTTTTTTATTGAATTAAGTGTTGCCAAAAAGAGAAATTTTTGTGAAACATTGGTTGTATAATTAATATATTATTTTTAATGGAACAAGTTAAAGATTATTATATTGAAATAGAAAAATTAGAAAAGAACACAAAAAAGAGCAAAGACAGAATTTACTCCTCTAGCAATAAAATTGAAAAATTATCGCGCTTAATTGAAATTAAATTAGAAATTGACAGTATTTGTAGTCGTTTGCAGGAAGAAGAGACCAAATCATTTATAACTAAATTTAATGAATTGTACACAAGAGTGTTGAACTTGGTGAAAGATATAAGTACTCAAAGAAAGTACAGATCTAACAGGTAACTCGGACGCAGGTGTTGCAGGGGAAATTATTAATATGGCACAATTCGATATTGGAGTTGTGGGCAAAAACCTTAACGTTTTTAAAGGTTCATATGAGGTGTTAGAAGATTTTATAGTGCAAACAGAATTATTGCATGATATTTTGAGAACAGAAGACCGAGAGATATTCATAAAGTATGTCTATAATTTCAAATTAGCTGCAAATGTCAGGAGTGTTTTGGGACTTTCCAACAGACCGACTACGTTTAATGAATTAAAGAAATTATTGGTTGATGCGTACCCGAACCCAAGAACTCTGCAACAAGTCTTAAGTGAATTAGGATCAATAAGACAAGGAAATTTAAGTATATCAGCCTTTAGAGAGAAAGTTACATTGTTGGCAGAACAATTGAGCGATTTTGAACTTAAGGCAATAGAAAATCCATCGCAGGATACAAAAAACGCAATATCTAAAATGAGTGAAAATATGGCCTTAAATGTGTTTACAAAAGGTGTTAATGTGGAATATAAAAATATATTGGCAGCAACTAGTCCACAAACTCTCAGCAAAGCTGTAGAGAAATGTATTACAGTGGAAAGAAACATGCAAACAAATGATAATAGTATTTTTAGAATTAATAGGCGTGAGAATGAACATATGTATCAGAGTACTTCAAAATCACGATTTTTCTTGATTTTGTTCAGCACAAAAATGTTTGTTCATTTTAAAGATTAAAGAAAAATTCAATGATGATTAAAAATCATTTCATTCTGCTGTATACATCAAATTCTGATTATGAGTAGAATTAACAAAAGCATTTTATGAGCAAGATCGCACAGGCAAGAGAAGGGCTTGTAGTAAATTCATCGTGTCCAAACGCTCTTATTCAAATTAATTCACACAACATGTTTGAACCGACCGTCTGTGTGACTTGAGCAAAATGATATACGAACAATGCAAACAACATAACCAATTCAACATTGATACATGAGTGGAGGTACAGGTTTACCCCCTTATTCATAAAAATTATGAGAGTCTAACAACAGCGTAATAAAACGAAATTTTATATGAAATAGGCTCTATTACACTCTTATAAAACTCTCATAATTTTTATGAATAAGGCAGTTAGTCTTTATTTGAATTTGTTCATCAAACACAAAGTTAAAGGGAATACACATGGACAAATGCACGGTGGTTTATGAAATTTTTTTTTACAAAATGGAAACAAATGAGAGTGTGTGGACAAGTTTGATCATTTGCAAAAAAAGGGTTGTGTTTTGTTTCTACTTAAAAATAAATGTTCTATTTTTTATTATTTGTACTGTTTTTGTATCATGATGCACTAATTACACTGTTCTCGAATTTGACACTTTAACCAACAACAGGAGACCCAGGTACTAACCGCTTTTTAGCTCTAATTTTCTTAAATCTTAAAATCTTACAAGCGGTCCAAAAATCTTGCTTGTGGGATTTTTTAATTTAAATTCCTTAATTTCAATTTGTATTTCACAATTTTAACTTAATAAAATGTACAAATTATATAACACAAACAAAGTTCCTGTAAAGGAGAACAAATAAAAATAAACAAAAATAATTATTATTATTTGCAATATCGAACTGCAAATAAAATTAATATTTTCTTACAAAAATTTCCTATTTTCTCATAAACAACACGAATAGACATCATAAACCACTGTAAATTAAAATAATAAAAAACAAGCGTGCCTTAGTTGATAGGAATGAACAAATTCATACACAATGATTTCTTGCTTTTTGTACTTTAATGTTGATCAAATTTTTGAGCGTTGAATGGAAAAGGCAAGTACAAAAGTTGACAAGTTTGATTCGACCTATGATAAAAATAAGCAAGTGTTCAACCTGCATGTGGTTCGATTGCCTTAAAATTAACAAAGCATATAAAAGTTTGAGCAAGTTTGATTAATTCCTTTATTCCTAGCTTAAAAAAGATTATTGTTGTTCGTCAGCCGCTGTGTATAGCATCAGAATCAACAAAAAGGCATATGTTCGGTTGCTTTAAAATCTACAACAAAAGAGAGTGTACGGGCAAGTTTGATCATTTGCAAATAAAAGACAAGTTTTTTGTGCCTTTGTTATGGTTGAAGGGTTTTTTAACCAACAAGTGAAGTTCTCTGGTATGTATGTACAATTCGCAAAGAACGTATGGGGATTATACAGGGTACAGAGGTCAGGTATATCCAAACCAAAATAGTAACAGAAATAGCAACAATTATAATAATGGATTCTACAATAATAATACTAATTACAATCGCAATGGATATGGCAACAGCAATAGTAACAGTAGCAATAATAGTGTTACAAAGTTTAAAAATAGATTCAAATATAACGACAATGTGGCTATATGTACTTGGCAGCACTGTCAAACCATCTCTAGTTGTCAAAATGTTACAACCCTGGTCAACACCATGCAGATAATATTTGAATTAACGGAAATGGAATATTCCGGATACATCGTTGAGAATATACAAGATCATTCGAGGCTGTGCAATAATAAGTGTAAACAACAATAACAAAAACCCAGCAACATCAATGCTAAGAGATGATGATGTTATTCTTAATGATCTTGTACGCAAGTATTCGCTGCTAATAAAAACTAAACATGTACATCAATATACACAGCAACATGCCCACATAGCACAAGAAGAAACAAAACTACACAACACACAGAACACTCATACATACAACCACACATAGTTACAATAAACAAAACACAAGACAGCATTGTCATATATACAAACACACGTATATAGCTACATGTTAAGTAAAGCACAACCAACAACAATAATGACCAGATGCTTCGCGAAGTTACCAGACGACGTCATTTTGCTATATAAAGTCGCTGCCAGTGAACAGCGGGATCAGTGTGATTTTAAATCTAGACGTGTTTACATCGCTAAGTGTTTAGTAGTACAAATACTCGTGTTAATAAAGTAGTAAATAAAGTGTTGCCGTATTATATTTCTAAAATTAATTGTCTGTGTTTTTAATTTGATGCAATTAAACGAATCCTTGAAGGATAAGTAAAAAGCGTTTTTACGAAAAGGTCTAAAAACGTAACAATTGGTGTCAGAAGTGGAATTGCAAAAATAATTAAAAAGGACATTGCAATATAAGGAAAAAAAGGACATTAAAAAAAATAATAATTATGAAATTTGATGAACTGAAAGTTGAACAGCTAAAAAAGGAGCTTAGTAAGCGGGAATTACCAACAGCAGGTAACAAGGCTGAACTGCAGAAGAGGCTGATAGATGAGTTTAAGAATCGCGGCATGGACATCGGGACATACGAGTTTGAGGACAAAGACGATGTAGAGGTATGTCCTCCTGCTACGACCAGCAGCATGGACATAAATTCAATGTTCGCTGCTATGATGATCCAGATAAAAGGAATCAATGATGCACAAACCGAAATAAAACACAACTCAAAAGTCAGCAGTGAAAAGCTTGTAGCCGAAATAACTGAAATAAAACATAACTCTCATCAGATGCATGAAGCATCAAAGATCAGCACTGAAAAGCTGGTAGCCGAAATACAGGGAGTGGAAACAAAACTGTTGGAGTCAAATAGAGCCACGAGCGAGACTCTGGTAGAGGTTTCTGAGGCCATTAATAGGAGGGTGGATTCTATTGAGAACAAATTCTCAGAGCTGGCAGAGAGAGTCCAACATCTAGAAAGCGGTGGCCTAGAACAGCATGCAAAAGAGTTCGAAGAAAAATTTCATGCTCTAGAGGACAAAGTGCATAACCTCGAGCGTAGTGGCGGGACAGTACGAGCAGTTGCGGAGGTTTCTGCGCGAATAAAAGCGCCATGCTTTGACGGCAGCGTACCATTGGGCATCTTTAGATTCCAGTTCGAGACGGTTGCTAGCAGAAATGGATGGGATGCTGAAGAAAAGGCCATAGAGTTGATTTTGTCCTTAAAGGGTACAGCCGCAGAGGTACTTGAGACCGTGCCAGTAAGCAGCAGAAACAACTATAATGAAATAATGGCAGCATTGCAGCGCAAGTATGGTGGTGAGCACAAGCGCGATTTATACAGAATGGAATTGCGATGTAGAGTTCAAAAGCCTAACGAGTCTCTACAAGATTTCGCAATGGAAATCGAACGGTTAGTGCAGCTCACATATCCAGGCGAGAGTCACCCGTTCCTGGACCACTTTAAAACTGAGGCGTTCGTTAATGGCATTGGCGACTCTGATGTCAAACTAGCTGTGTGCGCAACGCAGAAATCTACTTTCGCTGAGACTGTTTCATTTGCGCTGGCTCAAGAGACTGCAAGGATGGTTTTCAAGCCACAGATATGTAAAGTGCGGAATGTGGAGGTGTTGCCCGAGGAGGATAACAGCCTAGTCGCTAGTTTTAAGGAGGCAATGCGACAACTGTTGGCGGAAGGTGCTACCAAAGAAAAGCCTAAATGCTATAACTGCGGAAAAATTGGTCATTTTCAGCGCAACTGCAAAGCACCAAGAAAAAGAGGTAGATCTGTTTCGCCACCAAGAAACAGCAAACGGGTGAACCAAACAACAGCACAAGAGTCCCCGTTAAACTAAAACGAGCTGGCGCTAAGGGGCAAGAGCTAGCTCCCACAAACGAGGGCCCCACAATCTCCATATCAGTGATGCAGCAGAAAAATAGCAACCTTACTGCGTCTGGACACATCAACGGGGAAAAGCACGTACTTACCATAGACACAGGGGCGTCGCAGTCAATAATAAGGCCCGATATAGTAAAGGGGAAATGCGATCGTTTAAGCAATATACGGCTACGTACAGCTACTGGAGAGCCTGCCACTGTCTATGGTAAGATTGAAGTGAAGGTGACTATAGCCAACATCAACGTGAGGCATGTGTTTATTGTTGCCGATATTGTCGATGAGGTAATTATTGGAGCCGATTTTATGATTAATCATGGCATTAATCTACACATGGGGCAACAGCTGATGATTTGGCGTAATGTGGAAATACCCCTTGATGTTGGGTATGACAGCAAGCCGCAAGTAAGAAAAGTATATGCTATTGAGAGTCAGACGTTACCGCCGCAGTCTGAAACAGTTATATGGGCGCGTATGAAGGGAGATTGTGAGGACAATCGGTTGTGGGTTGTAGAACCAGCAGATCTAAAGAGAGAGCTTATAACAGCAAAAGCTCTAGTAAAAACTAGTAAAGGAGGAATAGTCCCTATAAGAGTACTTAACTTGGCAGACCATGAAAAAGTCATCAAAGAAAATTGCGATATTGGCCAGTGTATTCCAGCAGAGGCAATAATAAACTGTGAGAGGAAGATAGAGCCTACCAATTTGTCCGCCAAAGAACGTGAACAATTTGAGGAATACGTAGGAAAATGGGTAGCAGGACTGTCAGCGACAGAAAGAAATAAAGCCAAACAGTTGCTAAAAAGGCATGCCAGTATCTTCGCCATGGGAAACCAAAGTCAGGGTAGAACTGCATTGGTTAAACATGAAATAAACACAGGCGAAGCTAGGCCGATTAAACAGCCACCTAGAAGTGTACCCCTAGCAAAGCGAGATGAAGTCAAAGAGCTTGTAAGAGAAATGGAGCGTGAAGGCGTAATTGAGCCATCTTCTGGTCCTTGGAGTTCGCCAGTAGTCTTAGTTAAAAAGAAAGATGGCAGTACTAGATTCTGCGTAGACTACAGGAAGCTCAATGACATAACCAAGAAGGACAGCTATCCGCTCCCCAGAATCGATGACACTTTGGACACGCTAGCTGGTACGAGATGGTTCTCTACGCTAGACTTGCGAAGCGGATATTGGCAAGTGGAGATTGCAGAGAAAGACAAGGAGAAAACTGCCTTCAGCGTCGGTAACGGATTATGGCAGTTCAAAGTTATGCCATTTGGTCTCTGCAATGCTCCGGCCACATTTGAACGCCTAATGGAGAAGGTACTGAAAGGACTCCACTGGAAGACATGCTTGGTATATCTGGATGACATAATCGTGATGGGGAAAACTTTTGATGAACACCTCAAAAACATGGCAGAAGTTCTTCAACGGATATCATCAGCTGGATTGAAACTCAGCCTGAAGAAATGTGCATTGTTCCAGAAAGAAGTGAAGTATTTGGGGCATCGTGTTACAGCAGACGGAATCTCAACAGATGAAGATAAAATACAAGCAGTAAGGGACTGGCATCAACCTAAAAATCTTCATGAATTGCGCAGCTTTTTGGGCCTTTGTACATACTACAGACGCTTTGTGCCAAATTTTGCCAGTGTAGCTGCAAGCCTGCATGAGCTGACAAAGAAGTCGAGACCATACCATTGGGGCGAGCCACAGGAAAAGGCATTCCAGAAACTTAAAGGATTATTGTGTACGTCACCAGTACTAGCGTATCCCATACCTGGAGAAAAATTCGTGCTGGATACTGATGCGAGCGGCTATGGCATAGGGGGCGTGCTATCCCAAGTAGTTAATGGCACTGAGAAAGTCATAGGATACTATAGCCGTGTACTCTCAAAACCTGAGAGGAACTACTGTGTGACACGACGTGAGCTTCTGGCAGTATTGGAATGCATTAAACATTACCATAAGTACCTGTATGGTCAACACTTTACATTAAGGACTGACCATTCTGCACTGAGATGGTTATTGCAGTTTAAAAATCCTGAAGGGCAACTGGCAAGGTGGATTGAGCGCCTGCAGAGCTACGACTTCAGTATTGAGCATAGAAGGGGCACAAAACATAACAATGCGGATGCTCTTTCAAGAAGACCCTGCTGTTTAGAGTGTAAACATTGCGTTAGAACCGAACAAAAGGAAGGCGTTGTTGATGTTCGGCTAATGCACATCGACTCTGATGAAGACTGGTCAGCGGCACAGAGGGACGACAGTATACTGGGGAAAATTATAGCAGCCAAAGAGGAGGACAGAAGACCGTCCCGGAATGAAATTTCGGCTGAAAGCCCACTCGCCAAATCTTATTGGGCTCAGTGGAACAGCCTCAAGGTAATAGAAGGGTGCCTATACCGCGTATGGGAAAGTGTAGATGGCAAAACAACTTCAAATTTGGTAGTTGTGCCATGCTCCAAGATAAGTAAAGTTTTGCAAGAATTTCACAATGGACCTAGTGGCGGTCATCTTGGAGTCACAAAAACACTTGAGAAACTGAAGCAGCGTTTTTATTGGGTTGGATGTCAACAAGCCGTAGCCGATTGGATAGCAAACTGCCCACAGTGCATAGCAGCCAAAGGCACAGTAAGAAGAAGCCGGGGACAGCTACAGCAATACAACTCAGGAGCACCATTCGAGCGGATCGCAATGGATGTAGCAGGTCCTTTTCCCGTCACTGAAGCCGGAAATCGTTATGTTCTTGTGGTAATGGACTATTTTAGTAAATGGCCAGAGGTATATGCCATACCTAACCAAGAAGCAAAGACAGTTGTAAATGCATTCGTCAACAACTGGGAATGTCGCTATGGTGTCCCAATAGAATTACATTCCGACCAAGGAAGGAATTTCGAGTCTGCCATATTCAGGGAAATGTGCGAATTATATGGGATAAAGAAAACCAGAACAACGCCTTTGCATCCACAGTCTGATGGCATGGTAGAGAGGTTCAATCGCACCTTAGAAGAGTACCTGCGAAAAGTGGTAAGCAACCATCAGAGGGATTGGGACGAGCACATTCCCAAATTTTTGATGGCATATAGGTCAGCTGTACACGACTCCACATCGAGAACGCCAGCTAAAATTATCTTCGGGACGGAATTAAAACTGCCTGGTGACTTGGAATTTGGTGTTAAGCCAGCGGTAGAAGAAGGAGCCACTACGTCCCAAGAGCAGGAGAACTTAAACGAGCTGCATGATTTCGTGCGTAATAGAATCAAGATGGTCAGTGACAAGATGAAGGCTAGATATGACCGCGCAGCAAATTCAGAGGGATTTATAGAAGGTCAATTGGTTCTACTTTATAACCCACAACGGAAGAAAGGATTGTCCCCAAAATTACAGACTCACTGGGATGGCCCGTATAAAGTGATTAAGAGAGTGAATGACGTTGTGTACCGGATACAGAAGCACAATAGCCCAAGGTCGAAAATGAAGATAGTACATCTCGAACGATTGGCGCACTATGGAAGAGGTGATTGTATGCCTATTCGGGTCGAACAGGCTTAAGTGGGCGGCAGTGTTACAAAGTTTAAAAATAGATTCAAATATAACGACAATGTGGCTATATGTACTTGGCAGCACTGTCAAACCATCTCTAGTTGTCAAAATGTTACAACCCTGGTCAACACCATGCAGATAATATTTGAATTAACGGAAATGGAATATTCCGGATACATCGTTGAGAATATACAAGATCATTCGAGGCTGTGCAATAATAAGTGTAAACAACAATAACAAAAACCCAGCAACATCAATGCTAAGAGATGATGATGTTATTCTTAATGATCTTGTACGCAAGTATTCGCTGCTAATAAAAACTAAACATGTACATCAATATACACAGCAACATGCCCACATAGCACAAGAAGAAACAAAACTACACAACACACAGAACACTCATACATACAACCACACATAGTTACAATAAACAAAACACAAGACAGCATTGTCATATATACAAACACACGTATATAGCTACA
Organism: Linnaemya tessellans; assembly: GCA_951800035.1. Taxonomy (NCBI): domain Eukaryota; kingdom Metazoa; phylum Arthropoda; class Insecta; order Diptera; family Tachinidae; genus Linnaemya; species Linnaemya tessellans. The sequence goes on from OX637536.1 coordinate 76,765,196, forward strand.
TGTTAAGTAAAGCACAACCAACAACAACAATGACCAGATGCTTCGCGAAGTTACCAGACGACGTCATTTTGCTATATAAAGTCGCTGCCAGTGAACAGCGGGATCAGTGTGATTTTAAATCTAGGCGTGTTTACATCGCTAAGTGTTTAGTAGTACAAATACTCGTGTTAATAAAGTAGTAAATAAAGTGTTGCCGTATTATATTTCTAAAATTAATTGTCTGTGTTTTTAATTTGATGCAATTAAACGAATCCTTGAAGGATAAGTAAAAAGCGTTTTTACGAAAAGGTCTAAAAACGTAACAATAGGTACAGAAATAGTGGTAATAATGCGAATAGAAATTTTGCAACAAGAAGTAGTGATAATAATATGAATTCCTCATATAGAAATGGTAATAACAGGAACAATTCGTCATATAGACCCAGTAATAGCAGACATAACCAGGGAAACTAATAGCGCCGGATAGCAAAGATTGTTATCCAGGAGGGCAAAAATGTTTCAAAATATCAAATAACACTGATAATTCGATAACAATAACTTGCAGTACCATAAATAAAGAGCTTAAGTTTTTGGTAGACACTGGAGCAGATATTTCTATTTGCAAGCGAGGTAATATAGAAAACATAAATGAACGTAACATATCATCACTAAGTGGTATTACTTTAGATACGATTGAAAGTCTTGGCACCGCATATTTAACTTTAGAATTCGATAATAAGCCGATAACACACAAATTTCACATAGTTGAAGATAATTTTCCAATCAATACTAATGGAATCATTGGTAGGGACTTTTTAGAGAAGTATAAATGCAAAATTGATTTTGAAACATATGTGCACGTTAACCTTCAATATAGCTGATGAAGAAGTTATTTTACCAATTACCCCAAAACGCGTTTATAAAATTGAAATATGTATACCAGCACGCTCAGAACTGATAGCACCAGTCATCATATGTACGAACAAAGAATTATATCCGGGAATTTTTGTAGGAAATAGAATCATACCATCAATAGGTCTACAACACATAAAATTGTTGAATACAACTGACAAAGATGTAGTTTTGAATGATTTGAAGTTAGAAACGAAGCCATTATCAAATTACAATATATATAATTGCGGCAACAATATGAGTACAAGTAAAAACAGAGCACAAAAAGTTTTAGAAGATTTAAATATCGAATCTATAGATCCGTTAGCTAGGCAGTCCTTAAAAAACATAGTTACAGAATATAATGATGTATTCCACCTTGATGGTGACAAATTAACAACAAATAATTTTTATAGTCAAAACATTCAGATGGCAGATTCTTCACCTGTTTACATAAAACCTTACAGATTACCTGAGTCACAAATGGGCGAAATAAACAGACAGGTAAATAACTTATTAGAAGATGGTATCATTGAACCATCTGTGAGTCCTTATAATCAGCGTGACCGTTGAGAAATTTCGTAAAGTGGCACAAAAAGGGGATTTTAAAAATAAAAGTGGCACGAAAAAGGGGATTTTTTTAAAAAAAGGGGCAACTATTTAAAATCCAAAAATTCAAAGTAAAAATACGATTTTAAGTTTATTTTATTATTTTTATTAAAGAATAACTTTTGTTAATATATAATAACTAAAAACAAAACGAAAACATTCACAAAAAAGTTAATTGTTATTACAACTTTTATAAAGTTTTATTTAAAATTTATACATAAAAAACAATATAACAATTCAATAATATATAATTCTATACATAAAAAATGTTGTTTAGGTTTTTTTATATGAAATTTGACAAACACAGCATGAAAACAACCAATCAGTTGACCTCTTGCACAGACCTGTATTATTGGATCATGGCTGTATGTATGTACTTTGTTGCAAACACTTTAGCGTTCGTATAGGTTGAAATACGAAATAAACTGTCATAAGAAATAATGCTTACAGAAGCAGAATGATATCAACAGATATTATGGTATTTCTAAAAAGGGGCAGAGTATAACAAAAAGTAGCAGATTTAGCACATTTTAAAAAAGTGAAACTAAAAGTACTACATAAAAGTACCAAAGTGATACTTTAGTAGCACAGACGGTCACACTGCTTATAATTCTCCATTATTGGTGGTACCGAAAAAAATCAGCAAATGACACAAAGAAATGGAGATTAGTAGTTGATTTCCGGAAAGTAAATGAAAAAATAGTAAGCGACAAGTTTCTTTTAACAAGAATCGAAGATGTCCTAGACAAGTTAGGTAGGGCTAAATATTTTTCTACACTGGATATGACCAGTTCATTTCATCAAATCGGTTTGGATAAAGAATCAAGACCGATTACTTCGTTTTCTACCAGGAATGGTCATTTTCAATTTACTTGGTTACCCTTTGGACTGAAGATATCGTCGAATAGTTATCAAAGGATGCTTACAATTGCATTGAGTGGCTTGGATGCGGAAGCGTTTTTGTATGTCGACGACGTTATTGTTTTTGGTTGTAGTATTCAACACCATCACGAAAACTTGATAAAAGTCTTTGAAAAATTGAGGCAGTATAATTTAAAACTGAATACGTGTAAATACTGTTTTTTGAAAACAGAAGTAGTTTATCTAGGTCACCTTATAACTGATAAGGGTATACGTACCGACCCTGCCAAACAAGAAGTGATAGAAAACTATACAGTTCCCAAAAATGTAGATGAAGTCAAACGTTTTGTAGCGTTCTGTAATTACTACAGGCGTTTCGTTAAAAACTTTGCTGAAATAGCTAGATATTAAATAAACTACTGTTTTTAGGTGGGACAAAGGTTGTCAAAAGTCTTTTGAAACATTAAAATCAAAATTAATTAACCCACTAATACTCCAATATCCTGAGTTTAGGAAGCCGTTTATATTAACTACCGATGCATCTAATTATGCACTTGGAGCAGTTTTATCACAATGTGAAATTGGGTCAGATATGCCCATATCGTATGCGAGCACATCGTTGAGTAAGCATGATATAAACAAGCCAGTTATAGAAAAAGAGCTGTTAACTATACATTGGGCTATAAACTTTTTCCGTCCGTATCTTTATGGTAGAAAATTCTACGTAGTGACACACCATAGACCCTTGGTATCGTTATTTTCCCACAAAAATCCATCGTCAAAAATGACTAGAATTAGGTTGGATTTATGTGACTACGATTTCGAAATATCGTATAATAAAGGCAAGATGAATAGCAATGCAGATGCCTTGTCAATGATAGTATTGGACAGCGAAACATTAAAAACGTTAATCCCTACCGAAAATGTACAAATGCGTAATGATATATTAGTGATGACTCGAAACATGAAAAATAAACAGGATACACAAAAAGATGTTGAGCATAGAGGTGGCGTCTCCAGTAAAGAGCCTGATCAACTTTTTATTTGGGAATGTACTTCAATCTCAGACATTAAATCGATGAAGAAACTTAGGTTTGAAGTAATGAATAAAATTAAAATACCTCAAGTTGTAGCAAGTGATTTAGAGGTGGTGATAATCCAATAAACACAAAGCTGTATTTGGAGAAGCTACTATCGAAATTATTATCAATAAATGAAAAAGAGCTAGCATTAAATGCTCATGGTGAAATTTTCAAATTAGTAACAAAGGAACAGTTTAAAGATACGTTCAACGCATTAAAAAGTAAAAATAAAGCAAATTTAAGAATATTAATATATAAAGAACCGGTAAGGGTATATGATAGGAAAGTACAGGATACTCTCATTAATGAGTACCATAGTTCAGCTATAGGAGGACACTTAGGTGTAAGGAAAACGGCGCTAAAACTTAAACAAAAATACATATGGAAGAATATGGGTAGGATGATTAAGCAGCATATATTGAATTGTAAAGAATGCAAAATCAATAAGCAAACGAAACACACTAAAGAAACGATAACACTAACCGATACGCCAGGGACTAGTTTCGAAGTGTCAATAGACACGGTGGGTCCCATTAGATTCTCAAATAATTTTAGGTACATACTAACAATACAGTGCGATTTAACAAAGTATGTTATTGCATGCCCCAATGAGACGAAGGATGCTAAGACTGTTGCAAAGGCTCTTGTAGAAAACTTGATTTTAAGATACGGACACTTCAAAATTCTTAATTCAGATAGAGGTACTGAGTTCGTAAACGAGTTAATGGCGGAAGTATGTAAGCTACTGGAAATAAAACAGATTTTCATCACTCCATACCACCATGAAACTCTTGGATCAGTTGAAAGAAGTCATAGAGTACTGAATGAATTTCTCTTAGGCTTCTGTAAAGATAATGAATGGGACCATTGAATACCTCATTTCTGTTTTGCGTATAATACAACACCGCATATAGACACAAATTACACTCCATACGAGTTAATATTCGGTAGATTACCAAACTTTCCTAATGATAACTTATTACATTTTGAACCAATCTATAATATAGATAATTATTCGAAAGAATTAAAAGCTAGATTAAAATATTCTTAGCAAAAAGCAAAAGAGTTACTGGAGATATCAAAAGAGAAACGCATTGAACAATTTGTAAAATTTAATCCGTTAAATTTGAATGTAGGAGGTATGTTCTTAATAAAAACATTTAATAGGAAAAAGAATCAACCACCATACCATGGTCCATATGGAATAGTACAAACTAAAGGAGTAAACTCTGTCATAGATCTAGGAAGTAAGTTAAAAGAAATACATAATAATTTAAAAAAATATTAGTAATATGTTATAATTGTAAAAATTATAAAAAAACAAAATTAAATTTTAACAAACACAAAATTCTTCTTGTTTCAACGGAGTGACGAAATATTGAAATTAAAAACTAAACTAAAATAAGGAGACCTTAAGCTTAAAAATATCAGAATACAAAAATAACAAACATAAAATTGTAAAATTTTTTCTTAAGGGGTAGGGTGTAGTGTACCCCTATAGTCGTTAAGTATCATAAGTTAGTATATGCACTTTCCCATAGGAATGTCACTCAAATTTTAATTCAAAACAATAATAATAAAAATAATACTTGTTACAAAAAATAATTTTCCATTTTTGTAAAACAACAATTATTAAATATTATTGTATTATTGTAGTTTTAAGGATACCGTTAGTTAGGTATAAAAAGAAAAAATTTATTGAATATAGAATCAATTATTAAACAGCCTTAAATCGGCATTATTTAATTTAAGCATTCATCTGCTTATTTTTTTAAAAAGGCATAAAACTGCCTGCCTTACAGCGAGGCAACTTGGAGGTGAATGAGCTATTAACTGCCGGGCGAATTGAACCCTCTTGTAGCCCCTACAGCTCCCCCATAGTGCTAGTCAAGAAAAAACAGGGTTCATTGCTCATGTGCATAGACTTTCGGCAGATTAATGCGGTAGCCGAACCAGATGCCTACCCATTACCACAGATCAACTCTATTTTAGACCAGCTGAGGGAGGCTACGTTTATATCCACCATCGACCTAAAAAACGGGTATTGGCAGATACCCCTGGCAAAATCATCACGGCAGTATACGGCATTCACAGTACCAGGGCGCGGCCTATTTCAGTGGAAAGTTTTACCCTTCGGGTTACACTCGGCCCCAGCAGCCTTTCAGCGACTTTTGGACATAGTCATCGGACCAGAACTACACCCCCAGGTCTTCGCATATCTAGACGATATCATCGTGCTAGGACGTACGTTTGAGGAGCATTTGGACATATTAAAACTAGTATTCTCCCGACTAATAGCAGCAAACCTACATATAAACTTCGACAAGTGTGAATTCGCACAGACCAGTCTCAAGTATCTTGGTCACGTTGTCTGTTCCGACGGCATTCATACCGATCCAGAAAAGGTCGCTGCATTACGAGGAATACACCCTTCGAGCATTATTCGGGAACTCCGTCGGGTGTTAGGCATCGCGTCCTGGTATCGACGATTTATTCCCGACTTCGCAACGATCGCTGAACCCATGACACGCCCACTAAGAAAACGAAACCCCTGGCAGTGGGGCCCCGACCAAGAAAATGCCTTCGAAACACTGAAGATGAAACTGACCGAAGCACCGATACTCAGTTCCCCAAACTTTGAGCTACCTTTCTACCTGCAAACCGACGCCAGCAAGGAAGGCCTGGGCGCGGTATTATTCCAACGCCACGGAGATCAGGAAAGAGTTATTGCCTACGACAGCCGAACGTTAACCCACCTGGAACGAAAATACTCGGCCACCGAACAGGAGTGCTTAGCTATGGGGCATACGAAAAATTAGACCATACTTAGAAGGCTACCATTTTACCGTGATCACCGACCACCAATTCCTAAAATGGCTAAATACTATTTCCAACCCGTCCGGTAGGTTAGCTCGTTGGGCCCTGAAGCTCCAACAGTTCAACTTCGCAATCGAGTACCGACGAGGAAAACTCAACGTCGTGCCTGATGCCCTTTCCAGGGATCCCTTGCCTTATAATCCAGCAGATCCATTATCCACCATAAATTCAGGGAAACCAAATTGGTATGATAAATTGCACTGTAAACTCCAGACCGCCCCAGAAAACCTAGCCGATTACCAGATAGTGGATGGCCGCCTCTTTCGCCACGTCCACAAATCAACAGCCCTAACAAACACGCCCGAATGGAAGTTGTGTCTCCCTCCGAACGATGTTGGCCGAGTACTAGCCGAAGTACACGATGCCAAGACGGCCGGACACTTAGGAGTCTATAAGACGACGCGCAGAGCGCAGGAAAAATATTTCTGGCCAGGTATGACCCACGACATACGGTCATATGTTCGGTCATGCCGAAGCTGTGCCCAGTTCAAAGTAGAACAAAAACGCAAAAGCCGGACTCATGGCGACAATGCGCACAGCACTACCATGGGAGGTGGTATGTATGGACTTCGTGGGGCCTCTGCCACGCTCATCATCCGGACGACAGTGGTTGCTAGTGTTCATGGACAAGTTCAGTAAGTGGGTAGAACTCAGCCCTCTGCGGACAGCTAATGCAGCAGCCGTAATTAACGCCCTGAGGGAGAAAATAATCTTCAGATTCGGCTGCCCTGCAGTACTAATTTCCGACAACGAAGCGCAATTTACCAGCAAACCACTTGAAAATTTCTTAAAAACATGTGGAATCCGACAACGGTTCCCTGCACCCTAAAGAGGAAAAATAAAATAATAATAATTCATATCAACAGAACTATAAAAGGCTCGCCACACCACCGTCACTTTACCAGTATCATTATGAATCACAAGCCAACCAGACCGATACCCCCAGGAAAAATCAGGGATTACTTGCGCAACACCAGCATGCCCAAACGCATTACGGAATATGTGCCGCCACCCGAAGCTCGACCAAAAATCATAGCAGTGGAAAAATCTGCGATTGCTGGAGGTGCTAACCCGGAGGCCTATATGCTAGCCCAACGAATATGGCATCAAAGGAGCAAGCCTGCACCAGTTCATGCGCTAAACGACGCCAGTCAACCGCCTCCGTTAACACATTTGACGTCACGGCCATCAACACCAGCCGTATACACCCCAGCCAACCACCAAGACCAGATGCCACCACTGACACCTCTAACGTCAGACACCATTCCAGAAGAACCAAGAACGCAGAGGGAACTGGACCTACACAACGACGTCCTCAGCCTAAGCACCCCCGACATTAGCGAAGACGAGGCGGACGATGACCCCTTTAGATTTAGATTAAGATCAGCGTACCACAAACTGCCAAGAATGGACGCTGGATGATCTACCCCAAAGGATGACCGAAAGTAGCGGTTGAAACAAAAAAAGGAATGGCCCACTTAATGAGCCAAGGGAAGACCAAAACATTTCCCCTGAAGAGCTAAATCAACGGTGGTGTTGACAATGTTAATGGCTATAGAAATGGAAATTATATTTAAGTTTCAAGAACATATAGGAATTTTTTTTATTATTTTTCTTACTATTCCAAGAATTATATTTCGTTTTGAAAGAAAAGAAGAGAATTGTAATAATTTGTTTTATATACCAAAATTATATTTAAAAAATTATATTTAAAAAAAAAACAAAAAAAAAAAACATATTGAAGTAATATATATGTATAAGTATTCTTACCCAGACCATCTCAAGCGCATTTTTTTCCAAAGTAGGAAGGGAATGTATCGTATATTGAAGTAATATATGTATAAGTATTCTTACCCAGAGTATCTCAAGCGCATTTTTTTTCCAAAGTAGGAAGGCAATGTAACGTGCCGTTACAAATACTCCCAACCAATACCACTAGTAAAGTATGATGGTGAGTGTATTTATAGCATGTACTCACAATAAAACACATTGCTTAGCAATACTGCATACACAAGAACAAGTACACTTATCTAATAACACAACCAGCACAATAACACAAGAAAACACATGCACGCTCATACATACATAACAACAACCAAGCAAATAACATTGCTAACCAGCACAAAACAAGTAACACAAGAAAACACATGCACGCACATACATACATAACAACAAACCAGCAAATGTAGGTAAACAAAACATAACATTGCTAATAATTTTGAGTGGCTTCATATGATAACAAGGATAAGTAGACAAGGTTTGCACACAATCCGGGAGCAATTAACGATATCGTACGAACGATAATTACAAGAAGAATATTCTTGAATTGTCGTCCGAGAGCTTTACCGATTCTTCTTCAAGTACTAATATTTAACCAAATTAATTCGTAGTTTTGCCGATTACAAGCCTCCGAATACTCTTGTAGTCGTACTAATCCGTAGCCGAGCTCAAGCCTCCGAATACTCTTGAGTTCGTAGTTTTGCCTATTACAAGCCTCCGAATACTCTTGTAGTCGTACTAATCCGTAGCTGAGCTCAAACCTCCGAATACTCTTGAGTTCGTGGTTTTGCCGATTACAAGCCTCCGAATACTCTTGTAGTCGTACTAATCCATAGCCGAGCTCGAGCCTCCGAATACTCTTGAGTTCGTAGTTTTGCCGATTACAAGCCTCCGAATACTCTTGTAGTCGTACTAATCCGTAGCCGAGCTCAATCCTCCGAATACTCATGAGTTCATAGTTCGTTGTTTTGCCGATTACAAGCCTCCGAATACTCTTGTAGTCGTACTAATCCGTAGCCGAGCCCAAGCCTCCGAATACTCTGAGTTCTTGCCTTCACTAATTAATAACCCGAACGATTACCGACACCGTCCGAGCCGAAGACGAATAAGCACCAGAGTCCGACAAACCGTAGCCGATCCGTACCGAATACTACTTAGATCGTCCCTTCGCCAATTACTGAACCGAACAATTACCGATACCGAACCGAGGACGAATATTATCCTAATACGCACCAGAGTAGTGTCGCGAAGACACCACCGCAGCACCTATAATTTCAATCTAGCCCAATAGCTTTAAGATAATTTAAGTAGTTAAGTTCCGTTTCAATAAACGTTTGTTCCGAATATAAACGTTTGTTCCGAATCACCTAAAATATTCGTGTTTTATTTCAAAGTAAGTAGACCTTTGATACGAACCTGGAGTGACTGAGTCATACCTCAGCTGGAAAAGTAAACTGCGTTACATACCAAAAATTGAATACAATTTGTAAATTTATGTCTTCAGTTTTTTTTGATGAACAGAAAGTGATTCAAAAGCATTTCGACCTCTATTAAAAGTAAGCAAAGGTTTTTCTTTGCCCCACACACAATCGCATGTGTGTTAGTGCTCATCACTGGTCTATAACTCAATGCAATGTACCTTGATTCACAACCGATTCGCTTCGAGAAATAAAATATAGAAGGAAATTTCCCACCCCCTTTTTCTGAAATGGAATTGCCCCAATTCCTATACTGCTAGCGTCACAATGTGGTTCTGTTTGGCTCCTTGGATCGCAGATAGACAAAATAGGCGCCTCTACTAATTTTCCTTTTAATATTTCGAAACATTCTTCTTCCCCTTCACCGAACTGGAAATCTGCATTTTTCCTAACTAAATTATAGATAGGCTGAGCGAGTATTAAAAATCTCTAATAAATCTCCTAAAGTAGGAGCATATACCTAGAAAACTCTGAACATCTCTTACACTTCTCGGAGTCGGAAAATCTACCACTGACTCAATATTTTTATCGTCTGGTCCAATCCTATTTTTCGAAATTGTGTAACTTAAATATCTAATTTCGGACTCCAAAAACTTACATTTATCTATCCTTTGCTCTAATTTATTTTTTACTAACATTTCAAAAACCATTTTCAATTTTGCCATATGTTCGTCCACACCTTTAGTGGCTATCATCAAATCATCAATATATAAGTATTGCAACCTTACCTTCGCGAATTAGATCACTAAAAACTTTGTTGACATAACGTTGAAAAGTGGAGGGGGAGATCTCTAACCCAAAAGGCATTTTTCTACAGCGTGAACCTGATGAGGACATACGGCAGCCAAATGACACTTCGCAGCACATATGAAGTATGCACCAACCTTTTTTTTTGGTTTACGGCACTCGTTTGCTACATGACCCAGTGAGTTACAATTATAGCATCGAATGATAAAGCCACATTATGAAGAGCTAACAATTGTATTTCTAAAGCATTGCTATTAAGCATATGACCGCAACGTATAATTAGGTATATAACGTATAATTAGGTATAGAAATATTGCTCAAATGACTCATCCGATTTCCATTTTCTGCTCTCGAATTCTCGTTTCAGTGTAATGAGGATTGACCTGTCCTCAAACAACGATTTTATATCGGTCAAAAGTATTTCAATGGGAATCACAATCAAATCAAGACGAGAGTGCATCCAGAGCACTAAACTCTGTCTTTCATTTTGTTTGAAATGAGCGCTCGAATATTGTTGTCGTCTAAATTATGACACATTTTGATATTTTTAAGCTGAGTAGAGTAAGTGCGGGTAATATGGTATTTGTTTTTTGATTACCAAGTTTTTATTTTTTGTTCGATTAAACTATGATTTAAATATCCACATGCTACATGTGTTGTGCATCCAGGAATATATATGAAAAAAACACTAAATCTACAATTTCAGAGATACTTGAGAAAATAGTTCAAATCCCATTAAAGACAATTTTAAAAAATGTGCTGTTAATGTGGTACACCATATGCTGGTAAAGTGGTATAGTGTACCAAAAGTTGTGTGGGGTACGCCAAATGTTTTTGAATCCAAAAGAATACCCATTTCACTATCTCGGACAGACTGTATAGCTTTTTCCATATTTTCTGCTGCCCATTTTCTTATTTCAAGATAATGTGGTATATTAACCAAATTAGGTGACTCAACGTATATCTTAATAGCTGCACTTGTGTTTACTGTAGACATTTATTTATTTAAAAATAACGGCTACATATATAGAGCAATTGCGTACATTATTTGCTTATTTAGTACTTACCAATTATTTTAATCTTTCACTTAAAAACTTTAATATACGCCTTTAAACCAAAAACTTATTTTTTAACTCCAACCGAAAAAAAGTCGACCGCGCGCAAAACCTAATTTTTTTAACTGATTCCAAGAATGGCTACCAAATCTAAAAAAGATCCTTGCTCTCTTAATTCTCTGAGAGCAACAAACTATTAATACCCATACCTAAATACGGGCGGAAAGCGGGACGTTTTTTTCCGCTGAGCGTTAACGCTGAAATGCCATACCTAAACAAAAGTGGCAGCGTTATGTAAAAAAACAATAAAAACAGGGTTATCAAACAAACAAATTAAACAACCCTGATTATTTTAACAGCTGGACGGACGACATTTGTGATTTTGTTACTGAAATTTTGTACAAATTACAAACATGCATACATATGTATGTATATAATCATATTGTAAATATTTTCTTACCACCATTTTCTAATACGAAGTGCACAAATTTTTTCTATCATTATATATTTCACTTTTGTAAATCTTTGCTCTTTTTCTCTGGTTACAATTCTCTTCTTTTGCAACCAACTTCATTAGAAAACGTTCTGTCAAAATCGGATTTTCCAATAGAAAAGCGTTGCCGCCGCGTCATTTCGGTATGCTCCATACAAAATGTATGGACATGAGAACTTTTGACAGTTAAAAAACGCTTGCCGCCCGTATTTAGGTAGTGCAGTAAGCCTGTTTCCGTTATTATTATATTGTCAGTTTAAGAAAAAAGCTACTATACCGCATTACCAGCTTATACCATATTACCCGCACTTACTCTAACACATATTTCAAAATTATCTCGTTTTCCATAGAAGTCGGGAAGAAGATCTTTAGTCACAGTAAAACTGCCTTTTAAATTTTTTTCTACTTCAGCCCTTCAAACTTGTGTATGTGTTGGTAAAATTCAGGTTGAGAGTGAAAATCTAAATTGTTTTGATATTCTTCAAACTCACATCAAACCACACGTGTGAGTTTTTTTCACTAACACTATCAAAGAAAAGCAAAGTTTGAAGCGTCAGTTTGATGTGTGGCCATGCCGCTTTATGCCCAGTTTTTAACTTCAAAATTAAATCGTATTTAAACTTAAGTTCTATTTAAGTACAAAATTCACTTTTACAGTCCATATTTAAATACAACTTAAATCACCTACCAGGTCTATTTAAATACAATTTAAATATTTCATGCTACCATATGATAATGACAGCTGGTTTTCGTTTTGCATGCTTTGTTGAAAATATGTAATTTGATAAGTTTTCTTAAAACGTGATAAAGATACGAATATATTGAAAATTAATTGATACAGCAATATATAATTAGAAATAAATTGGTGTCAAATAAAAAGTGTGGTATTGCATTATAACTTATATAAAAGCAATGAGTTCTGATGAAGAAGATATGTATGATGCATCCTTCTTTGAAAAGCTAAAGAAAAGCTTATTGAGGCGTCCACGTACAATACGGGCACGAAGAAATCTGTGTACACTATTCTACAGCTTATTGGCAATCACATAAAAAATCCAACCACTTGGTAAGTAATACCTTTATACATCACCTTAAAAAGCAGAATTTGAAAAATAATATTCCTATTTTAGGAACTATTCTCTTAGTGAGGAGCATATGCTTTTAATAACTCTTAGAGTTTACGCAACTGGTGGAATGTTGCGAACGATACGGTGTCTCTACGACAACAGTTTCCAATGTCGTAGGTAATGTTACACATTATATAGCTTTGTTGAGAAGTCGGTTTATAGTATTTCCAAAAACGGAAGAACAGCTTTCAAAAAACAAAAAAGATTTCTACGACATCGCAAAATTTCCTCATGTTGTTGCAGCACTTGATTGCACTCATGTGAAAATTATATCCCCAGGTAAGTTTGCATTCATATACATACATTCATATGCACATATGTATGTATATACATACATATATATTATTTCATATGTGGAGATGATGCTGAGTTGTACAGAAATAGAAAAGGGATTTTCTCTTTTAATGTCCAAACTATGTGTGACTCGCATTTAAAAATTCTAGACATAGTAGCTAGATGGCCTGGATCTGCACACGATTCTAACATCTTAATTAATTCAAAAATCTATTCTAGATTCTGCGATAATGAATTTGGGGACAGTCTTATAGTGGCTGACAGTGGATATCCCAATAAAACTTTTATAGTAACACCCTCATTGGATGTTAAAAATCGCGAAGAAAATCTCTATAATGAGTCACAAATACGCACACGCAACTGCATTGAAAGAAGCTATGGGGTTTGGGAAAGAAGATTTCCTATTTTGTCTTTGGGCATTCGCCTTAACATAAACAAAGTAGAAGGTGTTATTGTTGCAGCTGCAGTTTTACATAATATATGTTGCATAAATAAGGAATGCGAGATTTTACCGGTATCAGACAATCTACAATCAGCTATTGATTTTGTGAACAGTGTTCCACCTACCGTTTATCCAACAAGTTCTCACAAGAACAATACTACACGTCGCAATTTAATTAACAATTATTTTAAAAATTTATGAACTTTAACATTTATTAAAAAAAAGTATCAAAAATTCAATTACAGTAACTAAAAAAATTACAATCAATTAACAAAACAAACAACAAATAAATAAAACCATTTTAAAATTTAAAAAATTAGTGTTCTTAATATTATAATAAAGTGTAAAAAGACGGACCGATTTGGCGCTGTAGAGCGGTACTTTAATTGCAAGTTCACGCAAACATTTAGGAACTACAAGGTACTAAAAACAAAATATTTAAATATAAAGGCGACTGCAAAGCAAAACTTTGCATTTGACAAACGCCAAACATATGAAACTGGTGGTGGGCCCCTACAGAAAAGTGCTCAACTTTCTTCGTTTTCCATTTTGGAAATCTTCAGGCGTAGAAGAGCGATTTCCAGCTCCAGCTTTTCGACTTCAAGGCTATGTACTTCTTTTAAATTTCTAATTGCTGTTTCTCTAATTTTGCAGCAGCTAGCTTTGTCCAGGAGTCAACAGTCTCTTCCTTTTCTTTTTTTATGGCTCTGGTGGTTGGCTTCTTCAGCATACGTGGTGTATAATTTGCCCAAGATATATCTGCGGAAACAAACATTATTTATAAATAAAAATACATATACATATATGTATGCACATACATATGGAAAATAATTTGTAAATTGTAAATAAATTTCAAATTTTTTTTATCAATACAAACATAACACTTACCTGTATTTTGTTCCTCTATTTTCACCTTTGCCTCCTTGCTCTCTCCAACAGTAGCATCTAGATATTCATCAACGAATTCTATTTCTGTATATTCTAAGAGAACGTACATAAAAGATTTAAATGGAATATATGTATATTTTATATGAAGAAATAAATCTTACCATTTTCGTTGTTGTCACAGTCATATGCCGAGGTCTTTCCTAAAATTTGCGTCCCTTGGCATATTTCCAAAATGGTCTCATCAGTCTTGGTAGTTGCACTTTTCTGTAGGGGCCCACCACCAGTTTTGTATGTTTGCCGTTTGTCAAATGCAAGGTTTTGCTTTGCAGTCGCCTTTAATTTTTCTTCAGCGCCTAATCGGTCTGTCTTTTTACACTCTATTATAGTGCCGTGTTTTTTCACTGTTTCTAACAAATAATCCACTTCGGAGGCTGTGAAATTCGGGCTTCTCTTTTCCATTTTTTTACGACAAATATTTTAACTTTATTTTACAAAAGCTTTTCACTATTTTAAGCCAGCTGTTTATTAAAGAATCGGTTGATAAATTTTGGCATATTTTTGGTGGTACCATACTTTTATCATAATTAAATACTAAAATTATCTTCATACTGAAAAACTCAACACGTATTTAAATAAAATTTAAGTTTATGAAAAAATTAACTAATTTTGTACTTAAATACGAAGTCAAAAACTGGGCATTAGTCTGTGTTCATATGAGTCATGTTTTATTGACATGATTGCTACTTTAATGACAAGAGGGACGAGGGGAAAGTAATGAGTACTCATGCGCATGTACTGCCAGTACGTTTTGCTTTCTCATTAGTAATTTTAAGTCTGAAGTTAGTTAGAAATAAATTTTGACATGTTATTTTATTTTAAATTTCTTAATGCCCTGTGGGTTTGTTAGCGAGAAAAGTGTGCCAAAATGCCTTTAAAGTGGAAAAGAGAAAACACCGAAAAATTTATATATGCTAAGCAGCAACATCCTTGCCTTTATAATATAAAATCTGCCGAATATTTAGACAGAACCAAAAAAGCCCAGGCCTACAACCAAATTCTTGAGGATTTAATTAAAAACATCCCAAAAATTACCCCTGCAAGAACAGAATATGTACAAGAACTGCGCATGATGAACCGTTCAAAAAAGTCTGACATTTATGTTGCCAAACTTTGGTGCTTCAGTCAGCATTCTTTTTTAGTATACAACACAAAAATGAGAACAATCGGGGACAATATGGAGGTAAATAAAACATACACATAATAAATAGTATTGAAACTAAAAAAAATTTTCTTAGAACAATAACACAAGGGTGAAGAATACTTTTTTGAAGAACCGATTGAAAGTGGTTGTGTAGAACCAATCGAAAGCTTTTCTGGAGAACCGCCCAAGAAAAAAAACAAGGTAACACTATTTTACATATATGCAACTGTTACCACTTTTACAAGCACGTCTTATTTGCAAATTGTAACTAATTCACTGTTTATGCGGGAAATTGCATACAGAACTTATGTTATTTTTAGTGATGCCAGGTGACGAAAATATGATACCTGATCATAAAAAACACAAAAAACGTTCATGAAGTGGCAACGTTTTACTTTTTATTTTACAATAAAAAAGTTATACGGCAATATTTTTCTTTTTTATTTGCAAATAAGACGTGGGTATAAACGTGGTATATATTATTGTAAAAAATTAGTCTTTCTTTACCGTTTTTATTATGTAAATGGATTGAGAAATGATCTTCTTGGTTTTAGAAAAACTATAAGTGATCAGAAAACAGATAAAAAGTTTGCTTGGTTGGCTACGATGGTACCAAACCTAAGGGAAGAAATTGACCCTGATGATCAAGCTGAAGCTGCTTGGGTCCAGTACCTGATGCGAAAACTTACGACAAAAAAGGTTGAAAGTCAATGTCAATCTCCTTATTCCAGTACTTCTGCAAAAGATATTTTAGAATTTATAATCTTTTTCAGATTAATACGATCTCATGTGCAATATTGGTGCATTCAAAAGTGCATAAATATCTTTATTTGTGTTTTATAATTTTTGTTTAAATGTGTGATAATTATAGATTGTTACTTTTTAATTTCTATGAATTTTTTTATATTATGTATGAATTTCTATTATATAATTATATATAATATATATAATAGTGAACTTTATTTATGTAAATTGTATTACAGGATGTTAATTTTAGATATCAGCAGCCGATGGCTCTGGAAAAAGCGGAAGAGATATATGGAATATTGAGAATATTAATCGTCAGGGTTGGGGAATTTCGTACTAACCAAAAAGTGGTAACTTGTAAAAATGGATGGGAGAACTTCTCATATTAAAATTTCGTTTAAAATATTGGTTAAATAGTTGATATTCCTACTAACTGGCCCCACTTGAAACAGTGGAAAAATTTTACAAAGAACGCTGATGGGATGGCGTAGCGCCCTCGAAATCAGTACTGATCAGTTCTGCTGGTTTAATGTCTATGAAAAATATTCTTAATATTCCATTCTGAAAAATAAATAGAATGTAAACACATTCATTTATTAAATAAAAATAAAAAACAATTTGCAGTTTCGCAGATTTGAACTTATAGCCTCTTGAGAAAATTAACATCCTGTAATACAATTTATAAGAATTAGATTTCAGTTTATTTAATAAAAACAGAATTTAAAAGCGATTTAATGAGGTTGTAACTTTTTAATTGACAAACAAAATACAGATTTTATATCCAGTCCAGTTTTCCTTCATTATTAAAATATACCATAAGTTGTTGTCGAACAGCTTCTGCCTCGCCCTTTTGCGGATTGTATAGGTTATCGCTATTACTTTCTCGACTTATGGAATGTTATGCGCTATTGATATATGTGTCGCTCGTTAGTATTAAGAAGTTGTGCAGTGCGCAACAAGCAAACGTGATCTTTTCAACTGTTTCCACTTTCAGATTTATGTGCGTTAAGAATACACGAAAGCGATTTGCAAGTATACCAAAAGCGTGTTCAACAACATGACGAGCTCGAGTAAATCTTGCATTAAATACTTGCTTTTCCCTGGAATTTTTTTGATATGGATATGGCTTCATTAGATGAGTTTGCATAGGCAATGCATCATCTCCAATAACGACATAAGGAAGGCACCTTCCGTTCCCAATTAATGAGTTTGATGGTATTTATTTGCCATCTTCCAAAATTGATCTTATTTTGCTTTGCAGAAAAACTCCAGCATCATTGTTACAATATCAACTTAAGTAAATTTGCAATTTGCATCCACAAGGGCTAATAAAATTATAGATTTGTTCCCTTATAATTATGATAAAATGCACCATCACTTCGCCGTGGTCGGAAGTTTATGTGCTTCCCATCAATAGCCCCTAGGCAATTGGGGAATTGCCATTTTAATTCAAATTCCTTTGCAATATTCTTCCATTGTTGATGGCTTCTGGGGAACTGCTTTAAAAAATTTGTTTATAAAAAATGTATATCGATGGCTTAATATAAAAAAGGCCCACCTTCATTTTTTTACTTTAGAGGAGAAGGAAAAAATAAGAAAAATGTTGATGCAATTATTAAAAAAAAGATGCAACATATTTTATTGGAAAGCTATCAAAACCTTTTTTGTATCATAAATTTTACGGATTTTATTAAGTTTTTTCCTTCTCCTGTAAAGTAATAAAAGATCGAGCTAGGCCATCGATTTATAAACAAATTAAAGCAGGAAACACTCTGTTCTACCTTTACATACATTGCGTTTAGTTTCTTCCAAATGGCTTCCGTAACTTCAGGTATTATGCCAGAAATAGATGCCTTCGAAATTCTAGACTTTGGTATGTTTCTCCTACAATATTACATCAAAATACATAATTTATAATTGTTTTTTTCTTAAAGCTACGTAACTTTTCACAAACTTACCGGTGGCTAGAAAACGCAGTGTCAATGCCAACTTTTCAGCAGCTGTTATTGATTCTCTAATTAACGTATTGGAACGCTCTATATCTCCCTGAATTAATTGTAGTAGAGTTTGGAACTGCAATTTCGTCATGCGCAAGTAATTTTTGTGTGAAGATTCGTCACTCAAAACAGCTCTTTAGTCAGGAAAGCAAACGAGCCCCGTTCCTTTTTGGCATTCCTCCAAGGTTTTATCCATTTTCTTTTAGCTCTTTTTTTTGGTTGGAAGATATGTGGCTTTTCCGCATAATTCAACTAGTCCATAAGTTCAATAATTACATAGCTATGTATATGGGAACAAATATACATCCCGTATCATGCTCCTATTTTCATGAAATTTTTGTCATGGTTAATACTCTTAAATCTAAGAATTATGGTAAAAAAATTTTGGAGCGGACGCTCTTAGTTTGGGAGTTATAGGCCTCCAAAGTCAAAAAATATATATGCCTATAACATCCTCCAAATTAACGCTACATTATTGGTATGGATATCTTGTAAATACCATTCAAACTGTATATAACAGTCTAAGATTGTACTGATTTGGAAAGGCTAGGGGTTAAAAATGCAATTTTTTATATTGATTTTTTTACATAAGTACCGCTAAATCGAAAACGAGTCTATATAACGGTATTTTATTTTATACTAAAATTAATAAAAGCCATTCGCACATTCCATTTGACACCTATATCATAAATAAAGGGTGTTTTTATGAGGTTTTTTTATACGAATCACTCTGTTGTCTGACAGCTGTTTTGACAGTTTAAAGTGACGTCTCTACTCAGAACAACGCTTCCAAATCGTGGAAATTTATTTTCAAAAACAGTGTGCAATTAAAAATGTTTATCCGCTTTTTTACCGCAAAATTCTCTTAATGATGAGGCGCATTTTTGGTTACATGGATATGTCAATAAGCAAAATTGCCGTATTTGGAGCAAAGGTAATCCACACGCCGTTCAAGAATTACCAATGCATCCCGATAAATGTACTGTTTGGTGCGGTCTTTTAGCTGGTGGAATCATCGGTCCTTATTTCATTAAAAATGAGGAAGGACGACGCGTTACCGTGAGTGGAAATCGATACAGAATAATGATCAATGAATTTTTGGTGCCAAAACTTCAAGATATGGATGTAAACGAAATGTGGTTTCAACAGAATGGTGCCACTTGTCATACTGCGGGCGAAACAATGGACTTAATGAGAGAACATTTCAACGACAACATTATTTCGAGAAATGGACCGGTGAATTGGCCTCCGCGTTCGTGTGATTTGACGCCACTTGATTATTTTTTGTTGGGATACCTGAAATCATTGGTTTACGTGGATAAACCAGCAACGATTGACGCTTTGGAAACCAGTATTCAACGTGTCATTACTGAAATACGCCCTCAAATGCTTGAAAAGGTGGTCGAAAATTGGACCTCCAGAATTACCTTTGTGCAAAATAGTCGTGGTGGCCATATGCCCGAAATTATATTTAAATGTTAAATGACAAGAAATTATCTACCAAATAAAAAATTTTTTTTGGCCATTTTATAATTTGGCATGTTTTTATTTAAATTTCAAATCAGCAAGCTCTTATAAAAACACCCTTTATATAATAAGGTATGAATACACTATAGAGGACTTAAAACTTAAAATTTGAAGATAGTTATTTTTGCATTGAATTACACGTATTAAGTACACACAAATATACAATAAGTGTAACACAAAATTTTTTTAATTTTTCTTGTGATTATAGTGGACTAAAAATGTAGTCCTGCCGGGCCTAAGATTTTCTTCCTCATAGTATTTCCTACAACAACGAGCCCTGATAAATATTTTTATCTAAAATAATTTTTATGTTCTACTATTTTATATTAGTGCAAGATTTTCCCCATTGCCGGCCTTCGGCCGGTCTTAAGGATTTTCTCCTCTATGTATGTCGAACAGTGGCTTCGCGATTTTCTGCATTGCCGGCCTTTGGCCCGGCTTAAGAATTTTCTGCTCTATGTATGTCGAACAGTGAGTAAAGATTTTCATATTGCAAAAACTAATGTACAAACATACTTACTTATGTACAAACATACTTACTTACTTGTATATTAGTGCATACTCCTATATTGCAAGTAGCAAAAAAATTTAAAAACAATCTATTATACACTCCTAATAATTAGCTTCTTTTTACATCTGTATCAAATGTTTCAGCGTTCAGTAATATCATATCTGGCGTTATTTTAAGTTTTAATTGCTCTATAGTGTCTTCATTCCTTATCAAATATTTATGATATAGCTGTCAAATGAAAGGTGTAAATGTCTACTATTCATCTTACTATACAATAAAAAACCGTTATATAGACCTCTTTTCGATTTAACGGTACTTTTGTAAAAAAAAGTCAATACAAAAAATATGAATTTTTAACCGCTAGCCTTTCAAATCAGTACAACCTTAGGTTGTTATATACCGTTGAAAGGTATTTACAAGACCTATCCAATAATATCCATGTCAACTATGTAGCGATAATATGAAGGAAGTTATAGGCACATATATGTTTGAATTTTAGAGGCCTATAACTAACAAACTAAAACCGTCCGCTCCAAAAGTTTTTACCATAATTCTTAGATTTAAGAGTACTACCCATGACAAAAGTTTCATAAAAATTGGATATATATTTATCGGATATAAGAACATCTCATATAAGACTAAAAAGATTATAAGAAACATTTTCAAAAACACCAAGTCTTTTTATTAATTTTTCTAACAAAAAAGGTTTCATATAAGAAATACGCTTATAAGAAAATAACTGATATAAGAACATTTTTATCAAACAATAAAGTTAAATTATGTATAGAAAAAGAACTTATATAAGAAACTTCCATCGGCAACACCAAATTTGTGTAGTTAATTCGGGCAACTCTGTTTTCCTGCACTAAATATAGTGTATATTCACAAAATGATGGAAGTTTTACAACAAGGAGACAGCATTTTTATACCCTCCAAAAAATAATATGGAGGGTATATTCACTTTGTCATTCCGTTTGTAACGCAGCGAAATATCCATCTTCGACCCCATATATTCTTGATCAGTGATGAATTCTAAGATGATCTGAGCATGTCCGTCCGTCCGTCTGTGGATTCACTTTAAACTTTTAAAAGTTTAAAGTTTTTTTTTAATTTTGTTAAGCAAATGATATATTTTTATATTAAAGAAGTTCCAACGCGTTAAACTTGAAGCCATAAAATAAAATAAAAATAGTTTTTGGACCCCGACCCCATTAGTGGGCGTTATTATATGCAAAAATAGTGTAAAAATTTAACAAATTGTTTTACTTAAGCCTATATTCGTTAAAAATAACATTTTTAAGCTTTAATGACGAAGCTGAGACGTAATCTGGTACTACTCTGCCCTATCCCATCCTCCCCCTTTGCCATTAAATGACCCTACCAAAACAAAAAATTGTTTTCTAAATTTTGTATATAATTATCCCAAACATTTATTATTAGAGTTTTATGACAAATGTGAAATGTCTCCCCCACAGACCTTGCCAGAGCGATCCCGCCAAAATACATTTTTAATACCCTCCAAGCAGAATTGGACCGCATAAAGTGCATATATATTTGATCAGTGATGAAGTCTAAGACGGTCTAGCAATGCTCATACGTTCGTCTGTGGAAAACATTATATTGTCTATTTTAGAACCCCGCCCCTTTAGTGGGCGTTGACGTAAGATATTATATAAAGCAACTCTGTCCCACCAAGATAAACATTTTAAATTTACTTACTAAATATTTGGAGGGTATTTAAGATTCGACCCGGTCGAATATAACTTTTTTACTTGTTTTAAAGTTATTGTGACAAGAGCGTGTTCATACTGAAGTGAAATTCAGTATTTTCTGGCAATGAAAGTTCATAGAAGAAAAAGTAGCAATCATGTCAATGAAACATGAATCGTATGAACACAGATTCCTTACAGTGTTATTCAGAAAAACTTAATGTAGGTTTATTATCCACTATTAAGGTCGTGTTTTTGAGAGGTGGTTTAAGTTTAAACCTAGTTTAACGAAGTCTGTAACTCTGATATTTCCAGAAAACTGCGATTTTCTTCACCTATAACTTTCATTTTATGGTTTCCAAATGACACTAGGTTTTTTACGTCGCAAAATCTAATATTTATTAAATATTTTAAGTTCATCAATTACGCTTTTTGGCAGAACATTACATTGAGCGCCGGTATCAAGTTCAATATTAGGTATAACTTATCTTTCCAATAGTTAAAATCTCTGTAAAATTCCCTTTTCCTTTTCTATTATTTTTCGCAATACAGCCAATAAATAGTTCGCTGTCGCTGTCATCGTCGTTGTCAATGTCGCTTTCTGTATCGCTTTTTTTTCACAAAAAGCAATATCCCTGTCTTTGGTAAATTTATTTTTTGCCTTTGCTTTGCACATGCTTTCATAGCGATATTTCTTTTTGCATTTTCTACATACATGACGAAAAGCTGGACACTTGCGAACTGAGTGATTTTTGCCGCAATTGTGACAGCCAAATCTTTTGGGTTTATTGAATCTTTGTACCGTATTCACAATTTTATCACTTTCGCCATGTATTTCTGCAGTTTGTTTTTGTGCTAGTTCTGTGGCTTGGCATATTTGAAGGGCTTTTTCCAAGATTATGTCTTCTGACAGTAGTTTGGTACGAATAGCAAGAATGAGTTGATCCCGTAGGAGACTATCAGTTAAGGCCTCGAAATTATAATTTTTTACCTGCAGTCTCAACCTGGTGATATATTCATCCATTTATACCTTTCAAACGTTGTGTTTAGTTTTGGTATAAAATACTTCTCGAACTTTTCTTTGACAACAGCCAGCGTTTCGTTGCTTGCTGGCGGCAAGGAACTGTAAATTTTTATTATATGTTCGGGTTTTTTATCTAGACCTGTTGCAACCTCGAAATTTCCTTCATACTGTTGTTTCCACAGTTTCCATTCCTTGGCCATATCTTTATCGTGTTCTATCACTAATGGCTTCAGCGGTCTTAAAAAATTACAGGTGTAATTTTAGAATGTAGAGTCAAACAATTCGTTTGGTAGTATATTTTCTTGCTCCAATATTACTGTAATATATGAAACCAAAAATAAATTAGCTGTATGTAGAGTTGTTTCCTTCACTGTAGCTGTATGTCTAATACACAATTTTTGACTTCGTATTTAAGTACAAAATTAGTTAATTTTTTCATAAACTTAAATTGTATTTATATACGTGTTGAGTTTTTCAGTATGAAGATAATTTTAGTATTTAATTATGATAAAAGTACGGTACCACCAAAAATATGCCAAAAATTATCATATATTTTATTATAAAGTTAAAATATAAATAAATTATATTAAAATAAAATCATAAATTATATTATAAAGTTAAAATATTTGTCGTAAAAAATGGAAATGAGAAGCCCGAATTTCACAGCCTCCGAAGTGGATTATTTGTTAGAAACAGTGAAAAAACACGGCACTATAATAGAGTGTAACAAGTAAAAACGTTATATTCGACAGGGTCGAATCTTAAATACCCTCCAAATATTTAGTAAGTGAATTTGATATGTTTAACTTGGTGGGACAGAGTTCCTTTATATAATATCGTACGTCAACGCCCACTAAAGGGGGCGGGGTTCAAAAATATACAATATCATTTTTCCACAGACGAACGTATGGGCATTGCTAGACCGTCTTAGACTTCATCACAATTCTCTTTGGAGGCTATAAAAACTGTATTTTGGCGGGGGTCGCTCTGGCAAGGGCTGTGGGGAAAACATTTCACCTTTGTCATAAAACTCTATAAATAAATGCTTGGGATAATTATATACAAAATTAAAAATTTTTTTTTTGATAGGGTCATTTAAAGGGCACAGGGGGAGAGGGGGTAGTTCAGAAACAGATACACATAAAACTGTAAAAATAAATGCTTGGGATGATTATACACAAAATAAAAAAAAAATTATATTTATTTTTTTTAATAGGGTCATTTAGCGGACAAAGGGGGAGGAGGGGATAGGGCAGCAACAGGCAGCCATAAAACTCTAAAGATAAATGCTTGGGATGATTATATACAAAATTTAAAAAAAAAAAATTTTTTTGGTGGGGTCATTTAGGGGGCAAAGGAAGAGGTGGGGGGGGGAGGTAGGGCAGAAATCGGTAGTCATAAAACTCTAAAGATAAATGCTTGGGATGATTATATACAAAATTTAAAAAAAAAAATTTTTTTGGTAGGGTCATTTAGGGGGCTAAGGGGAAGGAGGGGGTAGGGCAGAGTAGTACCAGGTTTCGTCTCAGCTTCGTCATTAAAGCTTAGAAGTGTTACTTTTAAGGAATGTAGGCTTAAGTAAAACAATTTGTTAAATTTTTATGCTATTTTTGAATATAAATTTTTTTTTTTTGGTAGGGTCATATTAAGGGGCAAAGGAAGAAGGTGGGGGGCCTAGGGCAGAAATCGGCAGTCATAAAACTCTAAAGATAAATGCTTGGGATGATTATATACAAAATTTAAAAAAAAAAATTTTTTTTTTTGGTAGGGTCATTTAGGGGGCGAAGGGGCAGGAGGGGGTAGGGCAGAGTAGTACCAGGTTTCGTCTCAGCTTCGTCATTAAAGCTTAAAAGTGTTATTTTTAAGGAATGTAGGCTTAAGAAAAACAATTTGTTAAATTTTTATGCTATTTTTGCCTATAATAACGCCCACTAAAGTGGGCGGGGTCAAAAAATATTTTTATTTTATGGCTCCAAGTTTAAGGCGTTGGACCGTATTTGACATAAAAATATATCATTTGCTTAACAAAATAACCAAAAAACTTTAAAAATTATGTTGTTTTTTCTGGGTTGGTTTAGTTTTTCTTAGGGGAACTTTTTTCCCTCTTTCCCGATTTAGCCCATCTTCGAACTTAACCTGCTCTAAGTTTTAAAATATATTTATGCCAAATTTCAAGAGTCTAGCTCTTTTCGGTTGGACTGAATCGTGATTTCCACAGACGGACGGACGGACGGACATGCTCAGTTCGTCTTAGATTTCATCACTGATCAAGAATATATATACTTTATGGGGTCTGAGATGGATATTTCGATGCGTTACAAACGGAATGACAAAGTGAATATACCCTCCAAATTCTTGTTTTGTTATAGGCAAAAATAGCATAAAAATTTAACAAATTGTTTTACTTAAGCCTACATTCCTTAAAAATAACACTCTTAAGCTTTAATGACGAAGCTGAGACGAAACCTGGTACTACTCTGCCCTACCCCCTCCTTCCCCTTCGCCCCCTAAATGACCCTACCAAAAAAATTTTTTTTTTAAATTTTTTATATAATCATCCCAAGCATTTATCTTTAGAGTTTTATGACTGCCGATTTCTGCCCTAACCCCCCCACCTCTTCCTTTGCCCCCTAAATGACCCACCAAAAAAAAAATTTTTGTTTTAAATTTTGTATATAATCATCCCAAGCATTTATCTTTAGAGTTTTATGACTGCCGATTTCTGCCCTACCCCCCCTCTTCCTTTGCCCCCTAAATGACCCTACCCAAAAAAATTTTTTTTTTAGATTTTGTATATAATCATCCCAAGCATTTATCTTTATAGTTTTATGACTGCCGATTTCTGTCCTACCCCCCCCCCCCCCTTTTCCTTTGCCCCCTAAATGACCCTACCAAATAAAAAAAATTTTTAAATTTTGTATATAATCATCCCAAACATTTATCTTTAGAGTTTTATGACTGCCGATTTCTGCCCTACCTCCCCCCCCCCCTCGTCCTTTGCCCCCTAAATGACCCTGCCAAAAAATTTTTTTTTTTTAATTTTGTATATAATCATCCCAAGCATTTATCTTTAGAGTTTTATGACTGCCTGTTGTTGCCCTACCCCCTCCTCCCCCTTTGCCAGCTAAATGACCCTATTAAAAATAAATAAAAATTTTTTAATTTTGTGTATAATCATCCCAAGCATTTATTTTTAGAGTTTTATGTCTACCTGTTTCTGCCCTACCCCCTCTCTCCCTTTGCCCTCTAAATGACCCTATAAAAAAAAGAAACTTTAATTTTGTATATAATTATCCCAAGCATTTATTTTTAGAGTTTTATGACAAAGGTGAAATGTTTCCCCCACAGCCCTTGCCAGAGCGACCCCGCCAATATACAGTTTTTATACCCTCCAAAGAGAATTGGACCCCATGAAGTAAATATATTCTTGATCAGTGATGAAGTCTAAGACGGTCTAGCAATGCCCATTCGTTCGCCTGTGGAAAACATGATATTTTATATTTTTGAACCCCGCCCCCTTTAGTGGGCGTTGACGTACGATATTATATAAAGTAACTCTGTCCCACCAAGTCAAACATTTTAAATTCACTTACTAAATATTTGGAGGGTATTTAAGATTCGACCCGGTCGAATATAACGTTTTTACTTGTTTTAATCTTGGACCAGCACTCAGGGGATGACCCCTACATATGCAATGCATTGTGGTGGAACTGAAAACGAGGGGATAGTATTGAGAGGAAAGATGAGAAGATAGATAATTTTTTGTAGCTGTTTCAACCTCTTCACTTCGCCTTCGTCGGTCCTGTAGTTCCCAGTTATGTTCAGCTCTTTTGAGTGAGCGCTCTTTTCAGCTCACTTTACTGAACTAGGACGCTCTTTTAGTTCAGTTAGTTCAATAGCTCAGTTTACGTATGTTAGAAGAAATGGCTATACATATCCATCTTTGAACACACGTTTTACAATTTTAAGCAAACAATGGTGGTTGAAATAAAACATAAATTTTCTTTTAGGGAAAAAATATGAAATAATTCATACAAATAAGTGTTAAGTGTTTTTAAAAATATATTAAACTGTTTCTAAACAGTAAACAAAGATTCTAAAAGATCTAAATAGTGGCTGGGGTCAATGATGTAAAGAAATCAACATAAAAACGTACCCAGATTTCCAATGAATTGGAATTCAAACATAGGTATTACTTTTGTTTTTAATTTGAAATACCCAAATCAAAGAAAATCGTTGCAATGACCACCACTTACTCAGGTTGGATATATGAAATGTGGCTAACATGTAGAAGTTGCAGGCACAACAGGATCTCAATGGTAATTAGAAATAAGACAATCATGTATATGTGAACAAATAAAATATTTTATAAAATTTTGTCTTTTTAGTTCATCCAAATGGGCGGATAGGCTGCTAAATGAACTTATCGAAACAAAAAATTAATTCCAAATCAGGGGTACAATTTAAGTTAATCTAAACGCAGTGATGGAACTGCAAGGGTTGAATTTGGAAAGTGTATAAAAATGTAAGTATTTCACTGTGTTTATTACAATTTATATAAAAATGTTCATCAAAATTTGTATAACTCTTTCAGAGTGACGGTACCTACAAAGAATTTGCTGATGAAAAACAGTTCTGTGAAGTCTTCTTCAGTGATGTGCCAATTGTGATGATTTCTCTATCGACATGCTTGAATGGAGAATAGCAAAGTGTTAAAAGGTGTATCAATCGTTCCAGAAAATCTATACGTAGTGGCTATGATTCAGATGACTTCAATATTTAATTTCATGGTTAATTAATTTGTATTACACTTACTAAGAGTAAATATACAAGTGCTTTGCTTATTGTGTCGTAAAGTACATATAATGTCATATGCATTTGAAGTGAATGTGTAATTCTGAAAAAATGAATGTTTATTTTAACAAAAACCCGGAGAGAAAACACAAACAGCCCTTTTCAGGGCTACAAAATTAATTTCAAAAAGAGGTAGCCGATTTTGTGTCTACAAATAATAAAAAATTTATATTGTGAAATGTTTTGTTTCAGGTTGTTTGCAAATTGAGCTCTTTTTTAAAATATATTGTAGCC
This sequence comes from Linnaemya tessellans, assembly GCA_951800035.1. Taxonomy (NCBI): domain Eukaryota; kingdom Metazoa; phylum Arthropoda; class Insecta; order Diptera; family Tachinidae; genus Linnaemya; species Linnaemya tessellans. The sequence goes on from OX637536.1 coordinate 76,793,602, forward strand.
CTTAAAAGGGCTTTTTTTATTTCGATCTTCGAAAAACAGTTTAAATAGAACAGAAAGCAATTTACTTGATTCATTGGGTCTTTTTCGCTGATGGTTTTTTGTAAGGGTCATCTTTTTCGGTTTCGCTTCTGTAGCACGTTTAGCTTTGGGTGCTTTTGGTTTGGTTGCTGGTATCTTCTTACTGGGTTTTGCTTTCATGGTGCCAGTCTTTCTGATGGATTTTGCTTTGCTGCTTTTCGAAGGTGAAAATCAATTGTAATGGGATATTCACCTTTATTTTTTATGTAACAGTTGAACTAAACTTTCCTATTTCTTATTTAGAAACTAATTCCTTATTTATTTACTATAATTTGCTTGAAAGTCATGTCAACTACCGTTACGGAAATACAGCAAAAGAAATTGAAGCTTAAGTGCAATTTTAATTTGTTTACATTTTTTGTAACTGGTTTGTCGCTTAAGCTAAAATTCTCTTTTTCAAGTAGAGTAAAACTAGTGTGAAAAACTGCAAGGATATCAATGAAACAGTTAAAGGAATAATAATTACTAATTTTAAAATAATTTGATTAAATTAACCGATTTTTCAACACATCAGGAATATCTTAAAATAACAACACCCACAAACATGCGTTGTCTTTCAGGAAATTTAGTAAAACTATTAACATTACATATAATAGTCCACTATAAATGTATGTAGCCAATATTAAGGCTATACTTCGATTTAAACCAAGTATAATTAAAAAATACTTGTCCTGTATAATTAACTTTTTTTTTGCAGTTATGGCTCGACACGTATGTATATCACTAGGGTTGTATGTACCCTGCAGGAGATCGAACTAGTATCAAATTAGTATTGTACTAGTACAAAAATCACCAGTACTAGTTCCCAACTGTGAACTTTTCTATACCATGTTAATGCTCAAATTAACATTGAGTGTGTTTGGAAAATTACTAGTACCATTGGTACTAGATGGAAACTAGGGGGTTACTAGTTCTATTAGTACTAGATGATTACTAGTATAATTTCTTCTAGTCGGATACTAGTACAATCAGTTCTGAATTAAGAACTGGTTTATATTTAAAAAAATCCCTAAATTTATTGGTTTTTTAAACCCAATGAAATTTGTTAAGTCTTTGTCTTCAGAAGCAATTTTTAATCCATCAATTCTTAGTTTATAAGAGGATATGGAAAGTTCTTTCAGGGCACACTCAATCCACTAGCACCTTGTACAACTTGTGTTACGTTTGGTACAATACATATATCAGTTTTTATTATTTTAAAAAAGATCGCTGATTTTACATATTTATTAATGAAAAAAAACAGGTTTAAAAACTTTTTAAATTAGCTTTTAGTTTTATTTTTTATTTAAAATGTCACTTTTTTAACACACAAGAAAAATGCGACTTACTTACATAAATTATAAAATAAATAAACTGATATGCAGGGGGCAAAGTCTTCTAATACTATTCTTTGTTTCAAATTTGAATTTGCTTAAGAATTGTAACAATTAAACATTAAATAAATGAATCAGCAATTCCCTTTAAAACATGATCAAAAAGTAATATGAAATTCTGCAAGTCAAATCAATCTACAAATGAACTACTTGAAGTACTAGTACTTTTCTGTATATGTTCAATCACCTTTTGAACTAGTGCTTGCTATACTAGTAATCGTACCAGTAGCTTAAAGACAATTAACGCTTATCCTCCTGCAGGGTACATAATATGTACATACATATGTATATGTTTATTGTTTATAAAAAATTGAGTTGGAATAAATCGTGTTTTATTTCTGCGAAAAGCTTCTAAATTGTTTATTCATTTTTATACGTGGACTACTTTAAATGAAAGAAAACCCAAAATATTTTTAACATCCATAAAATTTACTTTATTTAAATGGGATTTTTGGTAATACAAATTTAAATTAAACGTTAAGTTTTAGAAAATGCAATCCTAAATATTTTAAATAAGGAAATTAGATTGCTTTAATAAAAAACAATGAAATAAATATATTTACTTTCAGATAAATATGCATTAAATTACATATTGTGATGTAGAAAAACTAAAGTCGAAACTTTATTTGGCTTTAGCAAAGTCCTTCTTTCATTTATTATTTGTCACGTAGCTGAAAACATACGCTTACACGGCACTGATGTAGCTACAATGCAAAAACGTTTCATAGCGTATGAGTATACTCTTGGATATAGCAGCTTGCGTTCTTTCCACCATGTTAGAGAATCTTTTCTCCTATCCAGGTATTCCTCGTTCAAATACTTGTCGAACTCTCTAATTCCAGCAGCAAGGTTATTGTCCGATTTCACTATTCTGCTATAGTTTATATCATATTTCTTCCATATATTTTTGTCTCTAGTTTCGCCAGTATTTTCTTCTGTCGAACCCTCGCCTGTTTCGGTGCTGTTTGGTAATCTGATGAGACCGATTCTGTTCCGCAAGATTCTGACAGCATTCTCATATGAACCATCGTTTTTAAAACCAATTCTTTTAAATCTTGGGTCCACAATGGTGCTTTCTGCATATAAATTGTTCCTCTCGAGTTCTCCAAAACTGCGAAAATAACTCGGTTTTTATTACTTTTATCATTTCTTTCACCTGAGTTTTTGATGAACTACAATCCGCTATCTCACATTCTAGGAGATTACATAAAACTAATACTTTTGAGAGTGTAACATTTTTTTCCGCTGAAATTTCTTTAGTTACTTCATAAAATGGCTCGAGAACAGGTATTATCTCTTTCAAAACGTCCCATTCTTCCAGCGGTAAAGACAAATCTGGCCTTGTGAGTGATAGTGTTGAAATCACGGCATCTTTTATGGGAACTATCCTGCTAAGCATTTCATATGTTGAGTTCCAGCGAGTTACTACGTCTTGCTTTAATTTCAGCTCAGGTAGTTTCATTTGTTTTTGTGTTTCTTGTAATTTTTTCATCCCTTGCGTGCTCTTCTTAAAATATTCCACTATTCTCTTGGTTTTAGACACTATATCACTCACTTCCACAAGAGCCGATTGCACAATTAAGTTTAAGGTATGGGCGAAGCAGCTGATCCCTCTCCACTGACCTAAACGGATTGCTGCAGTGATGTTTGCTGCATTGTCACTAACTACCGCAGTTATTTTGTTTTCAATATTAAACTCGGCTATAACTTTTTTGAGGAAATTTGATAGGTTTTCAGCAGTGTGTCTATCACCAAATATATCACATGCAATTAAATGAGACGTTAACTGCGTTTCTTCATTAATATAATGAGCAGTAACAGCGATGTAACTGTCACCAGTTTTTGACGCCCATCCATCAGTGGTTAGGCAAATGGCTGTACCTGACAGAATCTGAACTTTAACCTGGCTCAATATATCACTATACACCGTTTGCATAAGGTTATTTGACAAGGTCTTTCTAGTTGGAAGCATATATCCCGGACACTGCGAAGCAAGCTCGATAAGTCTTCTAAACTCCGGGTCGTCAACAATTCGTAAAGCATGGTGTCCTTTAGCTATCATTTTTAGAACTTGTTTATCTAAAAACTCAGCTTTACGAACAGAAGGGGGCCTACGAAAATACTGCGTAATATTTTGTTGAGGTTGCCTTGGTATAGACACATTTTCTTGAGACTGAGAGCTGGAGGATGGATGCTCTACAAGTAATATTTCTAGATCCGTTTGAACCGGAACCTGTCTTTCCAAATTCAAAGGAGTTAGTGGATGTTTCGACTTCATATGCCGAGAAAGATTGCCATTAGAACCTCCTGCAATACTTAAGCTCGAACTACAATATTTACATTTTGCCTTTTTGTCAGGTTGTTCCGTAAAATGTGCCCAAATAGCACTAAATTTTCTCTTTTCGGACATTTTTTTATTTAACAAATATTTAACTTTTATATTTTCCAAATACTAATTTATCGAACTAAAACCAATCGTTTCTGTTAAGTATAACAAGACGTTAGAGTTTTCAAATACAAATCACGGTGCCAGTGCTGCCAGAACCTTAAAAAAACATTCTAACACAAAAGATAAGCGTTGCCACTAGCGTAGCTGTAGGAAGAATCTAAAGCAACGTTTTTAGTGGTTAGAAAATTTTTTATTGAAATTTCAACGTTGTATGTATTCTTTTACAAGCAAAAACAAATAAATACATTAATTTTTACTAAATAAAAACCTACTCTAAGAAAGTAATAAAAGAAAGAACATAGCTTCATAGGTGAATTCAGAAAATGTCGATTAGGCAAAACTACCGGGCTGTCAAAATCTTATTTTTTTTAAAGCTATTCTTTGCGCCATAAACAAGAGTTGATAAAAATTTAGCTAAAAAATTTGTTAAAGATTCTGTGAAAACAATACGTTCCTAATAATTATGACAACAATCGTTTTATTTTATAAAATCAATATTGTTAGGGTAGGGCAGAAATCGGCAGTCATAAAACTCTAAAGATAAATGGTTGGGATGATTATATACAAAATTTAAAAAATTTTTTTTTTTTTTGGTAGGGTCGTTTAGGGGGCGAAGGGGGAAGGAGGGGGTAGGGCAGAGTAGTACCAGGTTTCGTCTCAGCTTCGTCATTAAAGATTAAAAATTTTATTTTTAAGGAATGTAGGCTTAAGTAAAACAATTTGTTAAATTTTTATGTTATTTTTGCCTATAATAACGCCCACTAAAGTGGGCGGGGTCAAAACATATTTTTATTTTATGACTCCAAGTTTAAGGCGTTGGACCGTATTTGACATAAAAATATATCATTTGCTTAACAAAATAACCAAAAAACTTTAAAAATTATGTTGTTTTTTCTGGGTTGGTTTAGTTCTTCTTAGGGGAACTTTTTTCCCTCATGCCCGATTTAGCCCATCTTCGAACTTAACCTGCTCTAAGCTTCAAAATATATTTATGCCACATTTCAAGAGTCTAGCTCTTTTCGTTTGGACTGAATCGTGATTTCCACAGACGGACGGACGGACGGACATGCTCAGTTCGTCTTAGATTTCATCACTGATCAAGAATATATATACTTTATGGGGTCGGAGATGGATATTTCGATGCGTTACAAACGGAATGACAAAATGAATATACCCTCCAAATTCTTTTTTGGAGGGTATAATAAAACAATTTCGAATCTTGTAATTTTTGTTGCTTATTCTTTTCCGATGGCGGCAGTATGGGTATAGCATTTGTAGGTCTTCTTTGGGGTAAAGAAACTGGTCGTGAAGAGGCCTGTGTGTAAGGTGGTACAAGGTAGTTCCACCTACAGTATTATAATTTTGGTATCCACCTGAATTTGCTGAGCCATCTTGGGGTTGTGTTGCGAAATCTACTTGACCAGTTGGACTGTAATTTATAGCAGTGGCTACCGTTTGTTGTGGAGTATCAATAGGATTATTATAAAATAAGCTGCCCGCGGCAGCAGATTGCTGTTGAGCCAAATGTGCTTGAGCAGCGTAATTGGGTGGTTAGGAGGACTTGCATTTGGGCCTGCCAACAGCATGTTGAGAAAATAACAACGTTTTGCTTTTGCATTCTAAACTCAAAATATTATAAATTTTTAAATGAAAACTTGATGCAATTAAATGGTACGTACAGTAGTATTAACGGAAAATAAGGTAAAATCATAAGTGGGTGTCACAACAAATCTGTGCGTGACAGAAACAAATTAGTTTGTGTTTTGCTATGAGGGTATATAGTAAAGTAATAATTAGCATACAGAATCCATGTTGCAAAAACCTTGTTGATCAGTGTTATTAGTTGTTCTTAAAAAGAGGTTAATTTTAAATAATATTGGCTTGTCTTTGAACATTACAATGTATACTTTAAACAAATAACATTGAAGTATAAATCCACTAAGAGGAGGAAGCTAAAAATGTATATCAATTTTAATGGAGTAGGACTAAATTGTTTCACCGAGGTCAGCTTTCATACTACTTCCAAAATATTAAGTACATTGAACCAACAAAACAGTTTTAAAACATGAACTTTAAGTTTTTGTTTTAAAAATGCTGCGTTTTTATATATGCAGTATTAAAAAAGAATGTTTATGTATCCTTATTAATATACCTACTCGTAATAAATATGAAAGAAACTCTGTGTCTGTTACCTTTTCACGCTTAAATCGCTGAACTGATTTAGATGAAATTTGGAATAGAGATATTTTGAGATCCGAGGAATATGATCCGAGCATATTGTGTGGTCGAAAATTTGTATGGCGATATGAAATTACTAAACTGATATCTATGAAAATTTTAAACTTTGATACAGTCGACTTAACAATGTATTTGTTTTCGGCAATGACCTTATGAGGGGTCAAGAGGGTTCAAACTTTCTAGGGATATATGCAATTGTGAAAGTAATAAGCATGCAACCTTTAAGTTCTGATATACATAGTTAAAAACACAAAACATCATTTATATAAAATACACGTTAGTTAAAGTTTCACATATTCTTCGCGGACAAAGTCGTGAGTAAAAGCTAGTTATTATACCCTCCAAAAAAGAATTTGGAGGGTATATTCACTTTGTCATTCCGTTTGTAACGCATCGAAATATCCATCTCAGACCCCATAAAGTATATATATTCTTGATCAGTGATGAAATCTAAGACGAACTGAGCATGTCCGTCCGTCCGTCCGTCTGTGGAAATCACGATTCAGTCCAAACGAAAAGAGCTAGACTCTTGAAATTTGGCATAAATATATTTTAAAGCTTAGAGCAGGTTAAGTTCGAAGATGGGCCTAAATCGGGCAAGAGGGAAAAAAGTTCCCCTAAGAAGAACTAAACCAACCCAGAAAAAACAACATAATTTTTAAAGTTTTTTGGTTATTTTGTTAAGCAAATGATATATTTTTATGTCAAATACGGTCCAACGCCTTAAACTTGGAGCCATTAAATAAAATAAAAATATTTTTTGACCCCGCCCACTTCAGTGGGCGTTATTATAGGCAAAAATAGCATAAAAATTTAACAAATTGTTTTACTTAAGCCTACATTCCTTAAAAATAACACTTTTAACCTTTAATGACGAAGCTGAGACGAAACCTGGTACTACTCTGCCCTACCCCCTCCTTCCCCTTCGCCCCCTAAATGACCCTACCAAAAAAAAAAAATTTTTTTTTTAAATTTTGTATATAATCATCCCAAGCATTTATCTTTAGAGTTTTATGACTGCCGATTTCTGCCCTACCCGTCCCCCCCGCACCTCTTCCTTTGCCCCCTAAATGATCCTACCAAAAAAATTTTTTTTTTTTTAAATTTTGTATATAATCATCCCAAGCATTTATCTTTAGAGTTTTATGACTGCCGATTTCTGCCCTAGCTCCCCCCCCCGCACCTCTTCCTTTGCCCCCTAAATGATCCTACCAAAAAAAATTTTTTTTTTTAAATTTTGTATATAATCATCCCAAGCATTTATCTTTAGAGTTTCAGGACTGCCGATTTCTGCCCTACCTCCCCCCCGCACCTCTTCCTTTGCCCCCTAAATGACCCTACCAAAAAAAAAATTTTTTTGTTTTAAATTTTGTATATAATCATCCCAAGCATTTATCTTTAGAGTTTTATGACTGCCGATTTCTGCCCTATCACCCCCCCCCCCTTTTCTTCCTCTGCCCCCTAAATGACACTACCAAAAATAAATTTTTTTTTTAAATTTTTTATATAATCATCCCAAGCATTTACCTTTAGAGTTTTATGACTGCCTGTTGCTGCCCTACCCCCTCCTCCCCCTTTGCCCGCTAAATGACCCTATTAAAAATAAATATACATGTTTTTTTATTTTGTGTATAATCATCCCAAGCATTTATTTTTAAAGTTTTATGTCTACCTGTTTCTGCCCTACCCCTCTCCCTTTTGCCCTCTAAATGACCCTATCAAAAAAATTTTTTTTTAATTTTGTATATAATTATCCCAAGCATTTATTTTTAGAGTTTTATGACAAAGGTGAAATGTTTCCCCCACAGCCCTTGCCAGAGCGACCCCGCCAAAATACAGTTTTTATAGCCTCCAAAGAGAATTGTGATGAAGTCTAAGACGGTCTAGCAATGCCCATACGTTCTGTGGAAAACATGATATTGTATATTTTTGAACCCCGCCCCCTTTAGTGGGCGTTGACGTACGATATTATATAAAGGAACTCTGTCCCACCAACTTAAACATTTCAAATTCACTTATTAAATATTTGGAGGGTATTTAAGATTCGACCCGGTCGAATATAACGTTTTTACTTGTTAATATATAATGTTGTTACTCTTAAATCGAAGCATTTTTAAAACTAAAGTGAATGTTGTTGGTGCTTTTTGTTTGTTATGTGGTCAAGTATTTCATTGGTTCTTACACCAAATCATAGACTTTAACCTAATTCCAAAATAACTAAATTCACTTTTGGGAGTTCATGTATAAGCTGCGAGACATACTTGAGCACTAAGACTATGTCCACACGATGAAACATTTGCTTCAGAAACATTTATTAATTCCCTTTTGAAGCTGCATTCGTGTCCACACGGTTGAAACATTTGTTTTGCAGCATACATATATTATATTATATGCAGAAGTGGAGAATGGAGTGCTCAACAAATGTTTCATGTACATGAAACACCGTACCCTTTTCCACTCGTCTTTCCCCTCTCATCAACAAACACAATGTTTCTGCAGCAAATGTTTCACCTTGTGGACATAGTCATAACAAACAAAAATCACAAGTTTAATTGAGACAATAGGTACATCGAATAAACGATTTTAAAACGTGAATGCTTTTATTTCAAAAGTGAATTTTCTTTTTTATATAAGACAAGAATAATTCTTTTCGTTTCAAAATAAATTTAATTTTAAAAACAAAAACGAAAATTTTTAAAATAACCATAAAACAAACTTTGTTCTATTTTAATATTGTTTCTTTTTTATTTAAATTTTATTTTAATGTTTGATAACCGTTGTATTCGTGACCATTCATTTTCTGCTTGTTTTTGTATCACATTTTAAAATATTATTGGTGTCGTGAAAAATCAGTTAATTAAATCAAACTGTTTTCAAAGTGGTAATTAATGGCCTTAGCATTGATATCCTTGAAGTTTTGGTACTACTTTTGCTCTATTAGGAAAAGCCAATTGGAAAAAATTGGCACGTTGACCTTTTAACAAAAGATGAGTATATTTAGTAGAGTTGTCAACCGGATAAGAATAATTCCATAAATCGATCAAACAGAACCAAACTATTATTCGAATAAGTTTAAAATGACAATTTTCAAATAACGAATAAATCAACTAATTAATGTCAATTAAAATGCTGAGTTTGATTTATTCCCAAGCGTTTTTAAAGATTTTATACAAATTGATGGAAAGTAAAAGTATATTTGCTCACTTCACAAATGTGTCGATATTTCTGAAGAGTACCGATACATATACTTATGTTTTCTCAAAACAATAATATACCTATATATCAGTGATGTCAAATGTGATTGTGTTGGTGAGATCACTCTTATCTTCTACATTCCCAGCGGGAGAAATGTGCGGTTGCGAGGCCTAACTAGTGGCCTTTTCTAAGAGTATCCTTATATTTACCAATAATATTTTCTAATTTTATAAGTTGTAAAAAAGGGTTTCGAAAATTGCCAAGTGCTCAGATATTTAATTTTAAAATGTTTCTCCATTTTTAAGCTGAACATTTGGTTAGTTTATATACAAGAGAAACAATTTTTACAAAAAGTCTTACTTATGAATTAATTTAAAAGCTACTTTAAGAAATTTTCGAAAAGATGTACCTACATACAGTGGTTCCAACTTATTTCAAACCTTTTTTATAAATTGTATATATACATATTTATATAAATATATTATTTCTGTTTAGAGGCCTCAAAACAGGACTTGCGATACTTCCCGCTGAATGAGAGTGTTTTTCAGTAAACAATTATATTTTACGCTCTCAAAATAAAAGAGCGTAAGCGTACATGTGAGTTTTGCTTCCACAATTGTGTATGAGGCTGACATCACTGCTATATATAAATAAAAATTTTATTAAATACACAAACCAAGCCAAATACAAATATGTGGCATGAACTTTTTATTCATATATCTGTAAATTATGTGTTAGTCAAATCAGTGTTTATCCTATATGAAAATAAAGACCACTTTGTGATCTATGTATTTTTCTGTCAATATGCTTCCTTCATCCTCTTTTGCCGTATCGGTACATGACACGACTTTGCTATTATGGCAAGTGGTCCAAATTATCGTAAATAATAGATTTTTGTCAATAAAAGATTTGCGAATGGCATGTCGCTTGTGCTTTCTTGGCGGTTATGGCTCTATATATATCCATTATATAGTATATACAAAAACAGATAGTTGTTTGAAAATATGTACAGTATGCAAAATCCATATTCATACAGCATATACCTTTTTAATAATTTTCAATATTCAAAAAAACAAATAATTAAAATATATTACGATTATTTTCAGATTCGCACGATTACTAATTGATTACGATTACAGATAATCGAAAAATAATCAAGATTTATAAAAATTACGAAAAAATATAATAAAAAATAATAAAAAGTAATCGAAAAATTATTTAACTACTTTCGAAGATTACTTTTGATTATTTTTATTTTTTTTTATTTTGTGAAATTATGGAAATACTGTTTAATGTTAGTTGTTTTTTCATTTTTTGTTATTATTATTGATGTGCATCGATTTGATAATTAACAACCTGTTTGCATTCTTCATGATTCTGCATTCTTCTCATTTATCACGGGTTCAGGGGTTTGTACTCTATTTGTATAAAGCAGGGACCGAAAATAACTGTTATGTTTTTATTTCGGAGCAAAAAGGTTACGCAAAAATGCCTTTTATATGCATTTTCGAATTTTTAATCATTATGGTCGCATTTTTATTATATTGATTACCGTAACCAATTACATTGAGAAAGATAGAATTTTGGTAATAAACAACTATTATGTCAACCAGAAAAATATTTTGGTTATAAATAACCATTTTATTTTTATTTATTTATTTTTATCTTGGACCAGCACTCAGGGGATGACCCCTATATATGCAATGCATTGCGCCGGAACGGAAAACGAGGGGATAGTATTTAGGGGACTGATTAGTAAAGATGAGAAGATAGACAGTTGTTTTTGTAGCTATTTCAACCTTTTACTTCGCCGGCTAATTTTTGCTACAGGGCCGACGAAGTTGGGTGCTGTTACTCTGCTTTTAGTACATGATAGTGTCCAAAAATTTTTTTGGTTAAAAATAACTATGTATTATGATATATAATTTATTTTTTTTGGTTATCACTTATAAAACAACCCCACAAAATCAACGCAGTTTCAAATTGAAGGTTCGTCTCCAATACAAATAAAATGATCACATATTTTAACGTATTAATTGTCATTAATTTTTTATGTTTTAAATGCAAATTTTTCAAAATAAAATGTATGTATAAAATGATGCGCATTCTAAACTTTTAAAAAAGAATCGAAATAATCAAAAATAATCCTTGAAAGTAGTCAATTATTTTTTTGATTATTTTCTCGTAATCCTAACTATTGTTAATTATTTTTGGATTATTTGTAATCATAATCAATTAATAATCAGGAATTTTTAAAAAGAGAATTATGTAATCAATACCATTCTTTTTAAAATTTAATATAATTGATTACTAATCGTAATCCAAATTTAACAGGTCTGATTTATTGTAATATAATTGAAACTCAAAGCTATTTTATTAGAATATAAATAAAAATATAAAAATTGTATTTATTAAATATAATATAATGAATTACTGAATAGTTCCCAATATCTTAAAGATATTGCGTAAAAACGGTACGAATATGGATTTTGCATACTGTATATGTAAATATAAATTTAATCAAAGCGTACAATATAACAAAAAAGGGCAAAAAGTAGCAAAATATCCCAAAAAGAAGCAGATTTAGCTAATAAAATTAAAGGGGAAAAATAGCAAGGCAGTCAAACCAGTGATAATCTGCTACTTTAGGCGCTAAAGCGCTGACGCAGAATAGGGGTTAATAGCATTAAGTTTCATTTAGCCGAACGTTGAAATCTTAAATATTAGGTAAACGTATCACCTGATCCAATCTGTTATAAGACAAACAGGTGAAATGTTTACTTGAGCGAGGTGAATCGTATTGTATTTATTGTCCTAATCTACAGAAGACAGAATTTCATTCCAAGGTTACGTAGAAGGTAATGGCATGTGGGTATATTGAAAGAGCGTGTGCTATGTATATTAGTGTGTTATATTGTTAAAGTTATACATATGTATGTTAACGCTATGCATACATCCAGTTATACATATTAATAAAATCAAAACGGACATAAATTTGTAAATCATGTCAACAAAAGTTTAAAAACGGGTTTCTTTTAGAAATTTTTATGATATTGAAAGGCAAATCAACCCTAAATTTCAACGTGTTTGTCCGATTTACAAACTGTATGAAAAACAACCCTACAAGCTATTCAGTTAACTTTTATCTAACTTTAAATATATATTTTCTCAACTATCAGCCATACCTAAATACGGGCGGAAAGCGGAACGTTTTTTTCCGCTGAGCTGCCATACGTTATGTAAAAAACAATAAAAACAGGGTTATCAAACAAACAAATTAAACAACCCTGATTATTTTAACAGCTGGACGGACGACATTGCTGATTTTGTTATTGAAATTTTGTACAAATTACAAACGTGCATACATATGTACTATATAATCATATTGTAAATATTTTCTTACCACCATTTTCTAATACGAAGTGCACAAATTTTTTCTTTTATTATATATTTCACTTTTGCAAATCTTTGCTCTTTTTCTCTGGTTACAATTCTCTTCTTTTGCAACCAACTTCATTAGAAAACGCTCTGTCAAAATCGGATTTTCCAATAGAAAAGCGTTGCCGCCGCGTTATTTCGGTATGCTCCATACAAAATGTATCGACATGAGAACTTTTGACAGCTAAAAAACGCTTGCCGCCCGTATTTAGGGATGGCAGTATGTAATTGTGGCTGATGTCTAGATTATTTTGAATGGAGCCAATTGACTATTTTAACATTACGACGGTCTATGTGAGTAGTAAATTTTCCGACTCTGCATGACTTTTCAACTAACTTAAAACTAGTATTTTTATTAGTCAACTAAAAGCACAGAACATGATCACAATGATTCGGAGAAATTCTGCATGACTTTGTAGTTAGCTTAAATTTAGTCGTTACAAAATTAAATATAAATGGATTACTTTTGCAGTCTTTAACCAGGGTGTTTGCATTAACGAATTACTTTGTTGTTAGTTTGTAGTTGTTGTTAAAAAGTTGACAATAAATGGATGAGATGTATACATACATACATATACATATATGTACAAGTGTACAAACAGTGATAACAAAACTTTATTAAATCTATAGGTACATATGTATGTATCTAGGTATATAATAATAGCAACAATAATAGTAACAAATACTAAATATTTTATTATTATAATATGCAGTAGTTTATTTACATACAAACATGCAAATAAATAAAGTTATAATTTATTTAAATATTATAGACATTGCATTGTCCACTAGTATACCACAATGAGTAGGTACCATTTATACAATTTCGTACTTTTCTAAACAATGATAATATATTGAATTCCCATCAATGTTGTTGTATTTATACTTAATGTGTATGTTTAAGTAAATTTTTGCTGCTGCTTATATGAAAAAGATATCACACGTTTTTCAGCATTCTATAAGTGCAGCAACATCAACATTTACCTAACATTTACGCTTTCAACGTTCGGCTAAATGAGCCTTTACATTGTAAAGTTTACAACATTGCTGAACATCACGAAGCAAATTTTTGCAAATCGAATTCACACGTATTCTTATTCTCTTTCATTTACCCTTATCTGAGAAAAATTTTTGTTAACTTTTTACACATTTTTCTCAAAAGCACTGTGAGAAATTTATTATGTATGCTGTATGAAAAGCATTTATGACATAAAGTTGAGGGAAAAATATCAAACATTTCAAAGAAATTTTAAAGTTATAAAAAAAATTAATTACTTAACGTATGTATATCTGCTTTCCATAAATAGAAAAAATTTTTGGGGAAAAATAAACTTTCATAAAAAAATTTCATATAAGAATTATTTGTATTAATATATAAAAATTTTTCCTATGTAGAATAATTATAAATATGTTTTCTTTACACTTTTTAAATCATATATAGATAAAAATGCGGCACTCCGCCCAACCTGTTCTTTTCACGCTGTTTCAGCGACGACTAAATTAAACAACTAAATTAGTAACAGCAAATTTTTTCTGCCTGTGTGCTCTTTTTCACTCACCTACACAACATTAGATTTATCTTGTTCACCTCTGCTTTACAATCGTAAAAAATTTTAAATATTATTACTCTCTTATCGCTCCTTTTGATACAAATCAAAAAAGCTCATTTCATTTATTTGTGTTTTTAGCAGAGAAACGTTTACTTGATCCAATGAATAACAAATTTCAAATTAAAAGTTAATTGGCTGTTGCGCGAAACACACCGGTTAGATATAGTGTTGAATCAATATATTAGTAGAAGCAAATAAATTTATTCAGTTGTGTGTTAATAGTAAATAATTAAACAAAATTAATTCTCCGAAGCAAAAAAGAATTAAAACAATGTCAGCAGCAACCGGTAAAAAAGGAAAAATTGGAATAGTGGGGAGGTAAGTGAATAAGTACTAAATGTGTATGAAGGTAAATGCAAAATGTGGCCTACATACACCGCAAACAGAGCTGCCGTTTTTTCTTATTACCTTTTTTATTTTGGCTACATTTTTCCTACCAATAATAAAACATATATGTATGTATGTATAAGTTTTTTATTTGTATATAATTTGTTAAACTTCCTAAAAAATTAGTTATTTTCATATTAATTATTTAGTTTTTTATATATATACCTATTACGTTATTTGCACAATACTGCCAACACCTAAATCTATTTATCTCTTTTATGTTATTTACAAATAAAACTAGTGCGATGAAGCTATGTTCTGACAAATACCAGTGCATGGGAATGGTTTTATTATAATGTTGTTTAAATATATTCCACCTTGCTAGTATGTAATTTTGACAGTACATTACGGGATATCTTGGGGGTAAAATACGCTAATTTTATTTTTGATATCTCAAGTGGGTGTGGCATATAGTGGGATTTCTTCATACATCCCATGACATTTCGTTGCAAAAAGTAGAACGAGGTGTCGTAGAACGCTAAAATTTTGCACAGATCCTTTGATCAACTCAGTCAAGAAATATTTTAAGTTTTATCAAAGATGCCACGCCCACTGCTCCCCAAATGTTTTTTCTTCACCAAAAGTTACGAAACTTGGAACAAGTTATCACTATTATGAAGTTAACATATCAGGAGAGTATCATAGAAATAGGCCACGTCCAACACACCGCGCCCATATAATCCGAATATATTTAAGTAAAGAAATAAAAACATTTATACTGAAAATACATCAAAACAATTTTTAATTTTCTAGAAGGTGGATGCAAAGCATTAAGCCGTAAGCCGGGCTACGTCGGTTCCAAATAGCTAGTATATATGTATATACATACATATATATATATATATATATATATATATATATATATATTGTTCATACTCCTTCAAAAAGTCGCATTATATATACTCCCGATTGATTTTCAAGGCGATATTGGAGGATATTTTTCTCTGAAACTCCACGATATTATCATTATAGTTTCTGCCATCTTTGAATATGGCCAAGGTGTTTCCATAAATATGGTTAATCACCCTGGTTTTTTTTTTGTTATAACTGGGCCACTGAGCTATTAAATGAACCAGCTGAGCTAAAATGAGCGGTCAGCTCACTGAGCTGAAAAGCTCAACTCTAGTACCTTTTATAAATGAAATGTTGTTAATGTATAAACTTTTCTTAATATTTCTTAAACAATAACTCCCATATTCATAAAATTTAAAACAGTTTTGAAATGTATTTTAGTCAAAGTTTTAATTAATTTTTTTATGAATATGGGGGTAAATGTTTATGTTCTACGATAAATATTACTTTGCTATTACCTACTTAATTTCAAATTTAATAATATTTGTAATGAATTTCAAACAAAATTTCTCAAAACAAAAGCAAATTATGTAAAACATATTTGTTTTGAGAGATTTTATTTGAAATTGTCTTTACCCCATACGACCTTAACCAATACAACACGGCTTGTGAATTGAACAATTGTATAACAAATTATTTGCTACACATAAATATTTTGCTGGAATAGAATACATACGAGTACGTTCATAAATTACTTTCCTACAATTCGAATATATCTACATCAGTTAAAAGTGATCCAAGTTATCCCATTTTTTTGCAAGGGCCGTAACGGTTGTAAGTTTTACTTTAACAATTTATTTTAATCATAATTTTATCGAAAAATAAAAGCTGTCTCTTTATTGACTGATAAATCTCATGAAGCGTGTATTTGTACGTCTCCTAACAACCCTTCATCATAATCAAGTTCTACATGTTGAGGAATAAATACAAACAATATATATATATATATATATATATATATATATATATATATATATATATATGAGTTTGTTTAATAAACCCTAAGGAAATAAAAATTATTGCCTCTAATGGTAGTCCATGTAAAGAGGATTACTTTGGTATACGTATGTATGTAGCACTATAATCAATTTTTTATACCCTCCAAAAAAGAATTTGGAGGGTGTATTCACTTTGTCATTCCTTTTGTAACGCATCGAAATATCCATCTCAGACACCATAAAGTATATATATTCTTGATCAGTGATGAAATCTAAGACGAACTGAGCATGTCCGTCCGTCTGTGGAAATCACGATTCAGTCCAAACGAAAAGAGCTAGACTCTTGAAATTTGGCATAAATATATTTTAAAACTTGGAGCAGGCTAAGTTCGAAGATGGGCTAAATCGGGCAAGAGGGAAAAAAGTTCCCCTAAGAAGAACTAAACCAACCCAGAAAAAACAACATAATTTTTAAAGTTTTTTGGTTATTTTGTTAAGCAAATGATATATTTTTATGTCAAATACGGTCCAACGCCTTAAACTTAGAGCCATTAAATAAAATAAAAATATTTTTTGACCCCGCCCACTTCAGTGGGCGTTATTATAGGCAAAAATAGCATAAAAATTTAACAAATTGTTTTACTTAAGCCTACATTCCTTAAAAATAACACTTTTAAGCTTTAATGACGAAGCTGAGACGAAACCTGGTACTACTCTGCCCTACCCCCTCCTTCCCCTTCGCCCCCTAAATGACCCTACCAAAAAAAATTTTTTTTTTTTTTAAATTTTGTATATAATCATCCCAAGCATTTATCTTTAGAGTTTTATGACTGCCGATTTCTGCCCTAGCCCCCCCCCCCCCTCTTCCTTTGCCCCCAAAATGACCCTACAAAAAAAAATGTTTTTTTTTAAATTTTGTATATAATCATCCCAAGCATTTATCTTTAGAGTTTTATGACTGCCGATTTCTGCCCAACTTCCCCCCCCACCTCTTCCTTTGCTCCCTAAATGACCCTACCAAAATAAAAAATTTTTCTTTAAATTTTGTATATAATCATCCCAAGCATTTATCTTTAGAGTTTTATGACTGCCGATGTATGCCCTACCCCCCCCCCCCCCCCCCCTTCTTCCTTTGCCCCCTAAATGACCCTACCAAAAAAAAAGAAATTTTAATTTTGTATATAATTATCACAAGCATTTATTTTTAGAGTTTTATGACAAAGGTGAAATGTTTCCCCCACAGCCCTTGCCAGAGCTACCCCGCCAAAATACAGTTTTTATAGCCACCAAAGAGAATTGTGATGAAGTTTAAGACGGTCTAGCAATGTCCATACGTTCGTCTGTGGAAAACATGATATTGTATAATTTTGACCCCCGCCCCCTTTAGTGGGCGTTGACGTACGATATTATATAAAGGAACTCTGTCCCACCAAGTTAAACATTTCAAATTCACTTACTAAATATTTGGAGGGTATTTAAGATTCGACCCGGTCGAATATAACGTTTTCACTTGTTTTTAATTAAACTTGGAAAATAATGGCTATTTTCAGATTTTGATTTTTTGGGCATAAACATATTAGCTAATTCGTTTTTAGTTTTATAAGCATTTTTGTGTTAATGACAATATTGACGATTTTATTTAGTTTCGTTTTTGATATGAATTGCTTATATTTTGTTAATAAATTTTTTTTTTAAATTTGCTTTCTTCTCTATGAAAATATGTTTAAACAAAGTATTTGAAAGAACTTGTAATTTTTTGGTCGGTGTACCTTTTGATGGGTACGTTATAGGTAAAAGAAAAATGTTCTCTTCGTGATGGCTGTGAAGCACAAGCTTTATTTATTTTGAATAAATAAAAAATGTTTGTTTAAATTTAAGCTTCTTGTCATCTTGTTCACATTTAATATGAGTTTTATCAATATGTAAAACAATTAACTGTTATGTTTTGTTTTTTGCCGACGCGGTGCAAATTTCACTTTATTAAAAAAAATTCAATATATGTATGTATGTATAAAGTTTCAACACAATACATGGAAATTTGTTGGATTCAAATATTATAAAGCAAAACCATTTTTAACAAAAAATTTTTTTTCTTGTTAACTATAAACTGCAAACAACTTTTGCATTAAACTAATTTTCTTGTTTTTTTAAATAAAATATTAATTTGGCAATTTTATCACATTTGGTAATGTATATATTCTATAATATATATATAATGTAAATTGTTAATTTTTTTTTTTTTTTATAATATATGTATATTATTATTATTATTATTTCAAGTCTATTATAATTAAAATTACAATAAACAAAAAGAAGTGAAGGCACTAGCAACTAATGGCTATCGGCCCAATATAATATATATAATATATATATATATATATATATATATATATATATATATATATATATATATATATATATATATATATATATAATGTATAATATATAAAAAGAAGTAAAAAGTTTTAACGCTTTCGGTAGTTTTTGTCTCATTGAAGCGTATGTGACTATGGAATTACCCATATTTAATATGCCATTTTGAGAAAAAGTAAAATTTAGTTTTTAGTTCGAAATACTAACACTTCTCATGATGTAGCATTTCAAATTGAGTATGATAAGTATTTATATTATTAATTGTTGTTATAATTTATTTTTTAGAGTGAGGTGAATTTAAACAAGTTAGTAATCATATGAATTTAAGTTTTTTTCCAATCAAGTAACCTTTTGTAGTGAAACTTTGTTAGATAATATTTTGACATTTAATATAAAGAATGAAAAAAAATTATTTCTTAAGTTTATTTATTGAGTACCGCCATTAGGAATGAAAATTATCATGGTTTCCAATAGTCGGCACGGACGTACTCTTAGGACAAATTCGAACCAATGCAATGTACTTATCTGTAGAAGTAGTTGTAGCAGATTTTTATTTATTTTTTTAATATTGCATTTAATGATATTAAAAATATCATGCTAAAAAACTATTAATTCAATTTGTCGTTTTTTGTTTGTCTTGAATTTTGTAAAAAATTGTTTAATATTTTCGTTAATATAATGGTATTTTAAATATTCATATATGTATATGGCTACATACATATCATTGCATACAATAATTTTTACTTTTTAAATAAAAACGACTTTAATCTTAAAAGATTTAATATTTTTTTTGCTAAGGCCAATGGCGACAATAGGATTAAAAAATGCCGAACTTAGAAAATTTGGTGCCGACTATAGGAACAAATCGTGTGTTTGAGAGAAAACGTATTTTTCTGAAATTAAATAAATATAATATGTGGCAATAATGAAAAATTGCTCAAGTCTGATTTTTTAGTTTTGCAGGAGAGCAATTTTAAACTTCTAACTTAAATTCGGTCATTTATTAATTTAGGAATACATCATTCCACTTTTAGATTACATATATATTTATTTTAAAGAGTTATTCACGAAAACAAAACCTAAGCGCTTTTTCCAACCATGATAATAGCACTTCATATGACTAGTTTCGAAATAAGCTGCTTTTTCAAAATGATTTGCTTTCGAATTTTGTCATATTTGAACATAATATATTACTCCAAATTACTTTTATTACTATCTAATAAATTAAAATATATACATACTTACGTCATGTATGAATATGAAATTAAATTTAAAATTAAAAAACACTCAGCAAACAGAAATCTGTCTTCCAAATTATAATTTAATAAAAGTATTAAAAGAAAATAAATTGTCATTGTGTCATATTAAATTACATAACATAATTTACATACATAAATTCATAGGTCTTGAAATATGTACATAAGCGAAAAAAATTTAGCTTTATAAAAAAATTACGATATGTGTACATATCTTTGAAGACATTTTTAATCTATTTCATTTATATAATCTTCAACTAGATCGGGATGTATATCTGACATATCTTCGGTTAAGAGACTTTCACGGAATGAGTGAAAACATGGATCACTGAACGGAAGGATATCAATAAGATCTTTTTTCTTTTTTGAGAAATTTTGATATCCGATCGCAGCTTAAGTATTTCGTCGATTCTTGCTATAGTTACCCCTCTTTTTGCAACATTTAATACTTTGAAAGTCTCATCTTTATTTAATGATGTTTTAAACTGAACTTTACCAAAACTTTTCTTTGAATAGCATAACCATTTTACGTCTTTCCAAGTAAAATTTTCAGAGTTTGTTCTTCTATTTCTCCATATAAATTTAAATTTAGAAAAAGAAGCGAAATTCATGAAATCTTCAGAATGCATTTCAACTACTTTGAATTTATATGTAAGTCTTTTTTATTAACGAATATTTATATTGCTATATTAAATTGAATTAGGATTTATAGAATAATTGTTCGAAATTTTTTGTTGAATTTTTTGATAAATATTCCAAGACACAAAGGAAAGTCAACATCAGATTTTAGTTATTCAACTTAGACAGCAGAGCAGAAGAGCTGTTTTCGAAAGCCGCAACGCATCCAACATCAGTGCTCATATGTATTATGTTTGTCACCACTTATTAGGTGGCTTAGTTGAAATTATGTAAACAAATGTTATTAGAAAATTGCATACGAGAACTGTATCAACCTGATGTTAACACATTTTTGATTAATGCCCGTGTTGCTTTGAGTTTATTTTTGACACAAACACTTCTTACAAAATTATACCAATCATGAGGGTGGTGTACCTTCACATTGGTCCTCTTCTTTTTTCGCTCTATCTAGGCGTGGTCCACATCACATTCCATATCTGAGTGGCCTACAACTAAAAATTAGTGCTCAATAGTTTCGATTGTGTTGCTATTTTTTAAAAACGTCATGAACATAGTAGATAGCAGACATCTTCAACAAGTATTAAATTTTCGAGTATACAAAATCAGGCACATTGATTTTTATGATCTAATCGTTTTTGTTCAAAAGCAAAAAACACTCGTTTACTCAGCCGTTCGTTTCAAACATTAAGTTTCATTCACTTGTTGTTTGTGCTAACATGAATGTTCTGACTGTGTCGTGATGTGTATGAACTAGACTTGTGTCCAACTAGCTCATTCGCTCAGTTTTGACAAGAACCTCTGATCAAACCCATTTATATTACATAGGTTTGAACAGAGGTTCTTGTCAAAACTGAGCGAATGAACTAGTTCACTGACAAAATTATGACAGTAACGGAATGTATTTTGTTCAAGAAGTTTTCCGTTCAGTCATTTTTAAATGAATAAGCATTTAAAAATGTAAGCAAATTTATTTTTAACTGATTCTAACAGTCATTCAAAAAACTAACTACACATTAATACGGATTTTCTGTTGCTTTCAATATTGTCCGTTGTTTATTTGTAAGTATATTAACAATATTATTAAAGAAACGGAATGTACTTCATTCAAGAAGTATTCCGTATAATAATTCTTAAATGAACAATCATTTAAAATTTTAAGCAATTTTAATTTTAACTGATTCAAACAATACTATTTCTCTTTGAGCTAACAAAATAAAAGAGAAAAGCAATATTTTTTACAGATTTAAGTCTGTTAATTTTTTAACATTTAAAATTAAATGATATTTTTGTTAAAGTTAAATGAATAATAAGTTGACCGGTTTTTAATCGAATATTCATTTATTTTATATGACAATTTCAGTTAATTTTACGTACAGAATATTTTGAGTGTTGGACACAAGTCTAGTATGAACCTCATTTTGCATCGAAGCCAACGTGTTCTTAGTAGAACAAGTGTTTTACTCTTGTTAAAGTAATTTTCCACTCGAAGATTTCTTCCTACGGTGTTACAAGAGATTTTTTTGTGAAAATTGTATTATCTTATTAACTGTGAATTTCCTTAAATGAGCTGTTTTTTTGGAAAGTGGTATGAGTCCAATTTTTAAAAAAACTAAGTTAACGGTAATTTTAATGAGCTATAGACACCTTCTGTCTATAGTTACAATCACAATTTCAATAGACTTCTATTTTGAAATAAAATAAATAAAAACAGTTTTGCTGTACAATGCTATCGCACAAATATTTCTTTTGAAAGTGGAATAAGTCCATTCCTAATAGTTATAATTAAAACAACTTTCTTATTGCAATTGATTATTGCTACTTCAGTGCACGTTGCTCATTAGCAGATATAACTTATCTACCGCTAGTGTATTGAAAACAACATTGTTAACAAGATAACGGTGTTATTGCTCTGATGAAATGATGAGAAGTTGTGTTTAGTTCTCGCAAGTCCTACTATGTATTTGCTTCTTATACTAATAGATTTTTAAAATAACTGAAACAAACTTGGCTATTCGTGTATTTAAATGTCTTCATTTTAACTACTGCTCTTTACATAAAAATCCATTTCAGTAAAGCTTTTATTTCTAAAAAATATGGACTTAAATTTGCTCCTATTTTTATTTCTTGTAATATGTTATTTTTGAAAGTGGTATAAGTCCATGTGTAGCTAAAAAATCGTTTATTTTTTCAAATAATTTAGTAATTAAAACATCACTCGAATTGATTAAAGTTGGCCAATATTTTTAAATTGATTCAAACGCTAACCCTAAAATATCTCAATATATGAAAAAATGGACTTATACTACTTTCAAAAAAACCAGCTCATATATTTGAATTTTCGAAAACTATGCACAGCTTCGTTCCCATTAAAAAATTAAAACTTATGAAACAGGTACAATATTTTCAATATTTCATACCTATGTAAATGTTGCTTGTTAAATTTCTTGATAAAATTTTATTACATATATACCTACTTACATATTACAAATTTTATCATTGCTTTGTCAAATGTTTTTTTTTTCGAAGAAAGAAAAAAATGCTCATGTTAAATAGATAGTAAACGCACATCTGTAGATTTTTTATGTTTTCATATTTTTCTACCAACCTCTTACTTACTTTTAAGTGGCTCGAGTGTTTTTCGTTCAATTACAATCAGATCATGCACAACAAATCCGTTCTGCAAAAAACGAAATGTGTATAAACACGACTTTTTGTTTTTGTACACATCATTTCGTTGGAAATGATGTGATAAAATTAATGTTTGTACATAAAAAGCAAACGAGTATAAAATTCAATAACACTTGTTTGATTTGTTTTTAAAGTTCAACCTTAATGAATAAGTCGGCTCGATCACACTTGTTGCAGTTCTCTGGTACATAGGATGTATCACGTCTACTGTAGTGACTCTCATAAAAAGGAAAACTGTTTATATGCTCCTCTATTATTTGTATTTGTGGTGAGGTTAGCTTATTTTGGGGAGTGGATAACCCTCGATTATCTGAAAATGGAAGATATGGATAATTTAATTTTTTCCTAACAACACATTTAATGAAACCTTCAGTTTCATCGAAATGTTGTTTGAAGGATATCTGGCAAACATTTATTATACTTTCTTAAAAATTGACATAGTATTTGTAGTGATGTTGTCGCTGACGAATCATTTCGCTGTGTAAATTAGAGCAATTTTTTTGTCTTGGATGTCTATTAGTCCCCCAATATTATACTTGTTGATTGTATAAACCTAACACCCAATACATGTCAAACATTGCCTTTATAGAGGGGTACACATTTCTTTTACCGCACAACAACACTTTCCTAGTAACGTAAGATTCACCTTTGTTACGTTTCTCATTTATTTCCTTTTTTGTATTACATTTGCGCTTTTGCTCCTTCCATCGATCACATCATCATTCTCACTGGTATCACTTGATCCACTTAAATTATAATTCGAATCACGCATATCGTCGTTAAAGTCCTTGTTAATTTTTGATTGTACATTATGAAAAGATCCGTTAAACGTTTTTGAATAGAACAATATATAATTTTTGTTGATGTATGTACGTACAAATTACATGACGGTTTTTAAAAATTATATAAAGTGAGTTAAAATTATTGAACATTACTCGCAAAAAAAAAAATATTGAGTTGTATATTAATTAGCGAAATGTATTACACAATTATTTTCTAAACTATCACTAAATAATTGCTTAAGTCAGAATAGACTCTTACTTATGAAAACAGAAAAATAGCTTATGTCCAACTAGTAACGATACTTACCCATGTGTTTATTTGGAAAAATCACTTAAGCCATATGAGATTTTGAAAAAATAGCTTATGTTCAAATACTACATACTGGATGCAAACGTATGTTTTGGAAAAACGTCTTATGTCTAAAAAAAATATTCGGGCGTTGTAATTAATAAGTTGTGAAAAAAGATTTGTTATTTGGAAAAAAGCTTATAATTTTTTAAGCTTTTATTCCAAATGAGATTGCACATTGATAAAAGATAAGCAAAAAGCAGTTGTGCTATAACTTCCTGAAAGATCGTACAAAATAATTGAAACTTTCAAAGTTGCCCTTAGATCAAATTTTGATTAAGTCGACTTAAGCACTTTTTCCTTATTGCCACAGATATATACAAAAAATTTTGTTTGAGTCTAAAATTGTATAACTCACTTAGCAACAATAAACCGTTTCCAATAAAATATCGTGTTTTCGCTCATAAGAGCAGCAATTTCAAAACGAACAAGTAAAAGTGCTATATTCGGCTGTGCCGAATCTTCACAGATGTAATTCTTCTTTCTTTCTTTCTTTCTTTCTTGCCATAACAGAAAGTAGGTTTAATTAAAAAATCAAAATGATGTTATCGGTTACTTTTATATTTAAGAAAACTTTTAAATTTTTCGGCTAGGAAGCTAAATGTTTGGCTTTTCTTATATCTAATACCTATGAACGTCTTTCAAAAATATTATATATATATTTAATTTACAAATAAAACAAAAAATCCGTTTCATGTACCCCAAAAAGTTCTAATTGTCCAACCGTAGAATCGTCTTTTAGATTTTGTTGGTTTTTAATACCAGATTACTTCTTTCTGATATATAAAGTAGGTATAATTCATAATAAAAATCAAAAATAACAAATAAAATGGTTGCTTTTATGAATCAGAAAATGTCAATTTTCCAACCCTGGAACCGAATTTATAATTTTTTGATACTAGTTTAATTTTTTGCGAAATATCTAATAAGTTTAATTCACTAAAAACACAAAATTTGGAATTTATGTATGTACTATTATGTACGAAAAATATTTCGATTTTCCAACTCTGGAAGCGAACTTTTATTTTTTTTACCAATGCAATACTTACTGAGGTGTAACATAGTTTTACTTGACAAAAAAGTTAAAATTTTTAAACTTTTTGGTCACTTTCATGTACCATAAAATATTTCATTTGTCCAACCCTGGAGTCGAAATTTTGATATTTTAAGCTTTCAATACCAATTTTGTTCTTCCTGAATTATAAAACAGCTTTAATTAGCAAAAAGAAACAACGTCAATTGCCCTTTTGGTTACTTTTATTCAGAATAAATATTTCAACTTCCCAACCCTGGAAACGAAATTTAAATTTTTTTTACCAATGCAACTCTTAATGAGGCATGAAATAGTTTTATTTAAGAAAAACTTAATAATTGCAACCATTTGGTTCATTTTTATGTACCACAAAATATTGCAGTTATCCAACTCTAGAAAATAAATTTTTTTTTAATATTTGATACCAATTTTGTTTTTCCTGAATTAAAAAATAGTTTTAATTAGAAAAAAAACAGCGTCAATTGCCTTTTTGGTTACTTTTATGTATAAAAAAAATTCAATTTCCCAAACCTGGAAGCGAAATTTTAATTTTTTAAAATTTTCTTTATCAATGCAAACCTTCAAGAGGTATAAAGTAGTTCTGTTTAAGAAAAAAATCGAATTTTGCAATCATTTTGGTTATTACATGTACTACAAAATATTGCATGTACCAAAAAAAATTTAATTTTTCCAACCCTGGAAACGAAATTTTATTTTTTTTTATCAGTGCAACGCTTCTTGAGATATAAAGTAGTTTTATTTAAGAAAAATTGCAAATTTGTACCGTTTTGGTAACTTTTATGTACCATAAAATATTTCACTTGTCCATCCCTGGATTCGAAATTTTATTTTTTTTTTTAATTTAGGAAGAACAAAATTGGTATCAAATTATAACTAAATTATAAGTCAGTTTTAGTTAGCAAAAAAACAAAAACGACATCAGTTGCCTGTTTTATTACTTTCATGTATAAAAAAGATTCAATTTCCCTCTCCTGGAAGCAAAATTTGAATTTAAAAAATTTTTTTTGGCCAATGCAAATCTTCATGACGTATAAAGTGGTTTTGTTAAAGAAAAACTTGAAATTTTTGACAATTTTAGTTACTACATGTACTACAAAATACGGAATACTTCGAATCTTTCTGAATTTCAATACCACTCTATTTAAGTTCATTTCCAATCCAACGGTCCAAGAACGAAGTCTCTAGCTCATCTGTGGGCTTGGGAAAACTGATTTCACGTACAGACGGACGGACAGACGGACATTGCTCAATCGTCATCGCTATTCATAAGGATCCAGAATATACATATATACTTTATGGGCATATGTGCCTATCGAAGAAATTACACACGGAATGACAAACCTATATATACTCTTTCATTTTTTTGTGAAGGGTATAAAAATAAGGTAAACTTCCGACTACTGCTGCCTATTATTTAATTATAATTTGTATGGTAATTTTATGTTCGGCAAAAGGTAAGAAAGTTTTCTTGTTAAATATAAACTGCAAATAATTTTTGCATTAAATTAATTTTAATGTTTTTTTTTATTTGATTATTTTATCGCATTTAACGTTTTGGTTGTTTACTTGCCTATAAACTTGTATCCATGAATTTTAATATTTTCTTCATTTGTTTTATTATAAATTTAGTGGTCTTATTGGACGTTCATGGTCGATGTTGTTTGCTTCGGTGGGCTATCAAGTAACTTTGTTTGACATTTTACCAGAACAAGTACAAAATGCATTAAAGGAAACAGAAAAAGAATTAAAGAATCTAGAATCCAAAGGGCTATTACGTGGTAAATTAAATGCGTCACAACAATACGCCTGTCTGTCGGGTACCACCGACTTAAAGGAACTTGTAAAAGGTGCCATCTTCATACAGGAATGTATACCAGAACGTTTGGAAATGAAGCAAAACATTTTCAAGCAATTAGATCAAGTTGTAAACAGTGAGACAGTCATGTCGAGTTCAACAAGTACTTTTTTGCCTTCATTGTTCAGTAAAGATTTAAAACACCAAGAAAATGTAAGTATTGAAACTTCACAGATGTTGTCTTTCTTTGTTACGTACTTTAAGAGAAATGTTAATGGAAATTTTAGTTATCTGTTTTTATACCAAAAACCAAAAAAGAATTTGGAGGGTATATTCACTTTGTCATTCCGTTTGTAACGCATCGAAATATCCATCTCAGACCCCATAAAGTATATATATTCTTGATCAGTGATGAATTCTAAGATGATCTGAGCATGTCCGTCCGTCCGTCTGTGGATTCAGCCCAAACGAAAAGAGCTAGACTCTTGAAATTCGGTATAAATATATTCTAAAGCTTAGAGCAGGTTAAGTTCGGTTATGGGCTAAATCGGGCAAGGGGGAAAAAAGTTCTCCTAAGAAGAACTAAACCAACCCAGAAAAAACAACATAATTTTTAAAGTTTTTTGGTTATTTTGTTAAACAAATGATATATATTTATGTCAAATACGGTCCAACGCCTTAAATTTGAGCCATAAAAGAAAAAAAATTATTTGTGGACCCCGCCCACTTTAGTGGGCGTTACTATATGCAAAAATAGCATAAAAATTTAACAAATTGTTTTACTTAAGTCTACATTCCTTAAAAATGAAATTTTTAAGCTTTAAGGACTAAGCTGAGACGATACCTGGTACTCCTCTGCCCTACCCCCTCCTCCCCCTTCACCCCCTAAATGACTCTACCAAAAAAAAATTGTTTTTAAATTTTGTATGTAATCATCCCAAGCATTTATTTTCAGAGTTTTATGACTGCCTGTTTCTGCCCTACCCCCTTTTCCCCGTAAATGACCCTATAAAAAAAAAATAAAAAATTTTATTTTGTATATAATTATCCCAAGCATTTATTTTTAGAGCTTTATGACAAAGGTGAAATGTTTCCCCCACAGCCCTTGCCAGAGCGACCCCGCCAAAATACAGTTTTTATAGCCTCCAAAGAGAATTGTGATGAAGTCTAAGACGGTCTAGCAATGCCCATACGTTCGTCTGTGGAAAACATGATATTGTATATTTTTGAACCCGGCTCCCTTTAGTGGGCGTTGACGTACGATATTATATAAAGGAACTCTGTCCCACCAAGTTAAACATTTTAAATTCACTTACTAAATATTTGGAGGGTATTTAAGATTCGACCCGGTCGAATATAAGGTTTTTACTTGTTTTTATCAAACTAGGCCACTTTTTTTATAAAACAAATTGAAATTATTTATTATCCGATATTACGATATCCTCTTGATATCTTCCTCAGGGAAATAATTATAATTAAGATTAATATGACACCACCTTTTCAAAAATTTATAAGAGAAAAATAATATATTGCTTTTTTCGTTTCTTGATATAAAAATTTAAATTGATGATGATGAAACCTTTATTAAAGAAAGTGACCACGGAATCAAAATAAAAGAACTGTTAAATTTTAAATAAAGAGATTTTATTTGTATATATATACATATGTATATACATATGTATATATATATATATATATATATATATATATATATATATATATATATGTATATATATATATATATATATATAAATGAAATTTATTTGTTGGTGGGTAAGCAATGTCTATATGCATTTCATTGGTGCTTTACCAAATCGTAAATATATATCTATATATAAATATATATCTATATATAATATATATATATATATATATATATATATATATATATATATATATAAATATATATACATATGTATAAAAACTTTTATTTGTTACTTAAAATAGCTTAGATAGGAAGATTTGAAAATTCACCTTTTTTTCAAAAATTGGCCATAATTTTGAACGGCACTTTTTACAATTTTCAAAGTATCAACTCCACGATCAGTTTAAAGGAAAAAGCTTAAATGTACTAAAATTCTAGAGACTTCACGCAATCAGAGGAGTATAAAAACTTTCCCATACAGCTTACCGTTAGTTTTATATTTGGGATTGAAAATGTATGAAATTTTTCGTTCAAATGCTTCAAATCTCATACAAAACTTCGGCGCAAATTCCCGAGGGTCAAAATTCGTTTTAGACCTATGGTTTCTTTGGGCAACTTTCTTGGAATGACCCAAAGAATAATAAGTGCGATGAGCACTTGAGGAAAAAAAATTTACCCACCCTAATATATGTATGTATATATATATATATATATATATATATATATATATATATATACATATATATATATATATATATATATATATATATATATATAACATATTTTTTTAAAATCGTTTATTCGACATATTGTCTCAATTTAATTAGTGCTTTTTGTTTGTTATGTGGTCAAGTATGTCTATATGCCTGCATTTCATTAGTTCTTACACCAAATCATCAGTAGACTTTAACCTATTTCCATAGGATTTTGAATTTTAAGATTTTAAATACTTTTTGTGTAGATTTTGTTTTGCATTGTGCCTTTTTTATATACTTTTATTGTTTGCCAACGGCAGACTAATTGTATGAAGGTGTAAAAACAAAATAGATTTATATTGAATAAAATTTGTTTGTTGTGTTTTCTTGAATTTGAAATCCTATGGTTTTGCTTGTGTAATTTTCAATTCATTTTTGGGAGTTTATGTATAAGCTAAGGGGTTTTGTTATTTTGGAATTAGGTTAAAGTCTACTGATGATTTGGTGTAAGATCCAATGAAATGCAGGCATATAGACATACTTGACCACATAACAAACAAAAAGCACTAATATAAATATATATATATATATATATATATATATATATATATATATATATAACATATATTGATATATATATATATATATATATATATATATATATATATATACATATATATATATATATATATATATATAAATACATATGTATATGTAGATATAGTGTTAGTGTGTGAAGCCAAAGAATTATTAGAAGCAGAAACCATTGCTGCAAGTGCCAGCGTACAATTAGTAAAGTCCTGGATCACTTCAATGGGATTAGCTCTAGCTGATCATAAAACCGAAGCGGTTTTGATTAGTAGCCGTAAGGCTGGGGAAACTATTACCCTGAATGTTGCCAGCTGTTGAATGGAATGAGAGGCATGTCTGAAATATATGTATAGGCGTGCTAATTGACACACGTCCATCTTTTCGTGAGCACTTGCGATATATAGCATTCGAAGCATCGAAAACCTGCTTGGCGCTATCTCGGATTATGCCAAATACAAGAGGACCAAAATATCTTCAGAGGAAACTGATCGCTTGAGTAGAAAGGAGCATTATCCTATATGAACATCCAGTATGGTCAGATTCACTTAGATACTCCAAATATGTGGGGTTGGTATCCCCTGTGTATAGGTTATCTGCTTTGAGAGTATGTAGTGCATTTCGAACAGTGTCGGTCGAAGCGGCTTTTATCATTGCAGGTATAACTCCAATCGATTTAGAAATCATAAATAGGGATAACCTAGACTAGGAAAAATAGTGATTTAAACTTTTACCTAACACAGTTCTTGTCTGGACATGGGTGCTTTAGGTCATCTCTATTTCGTTTCAATCACGACGATTCTCCGTTCTGTTCACATTGCGGTGGGAATGTAGTTGAAGATGCTGAGCATGTGGTCTTTGTCTGCTCACGATTCAACAACTGGAGGTCGTATTTAGAAGAAAGATTGGGGCGTACGTAATTTTGTACAACTAGTTCTAATGGAACTTCGTAGGTTAGAACAGATCCGTAGGAGAATGAATACGTCTTAAATTTCGATAGTAACTAACGATGAAGTATGCGCATCAGTTCCGAACCTCCTTACCTAGGAACTAAGGAGGACGTAGGAATAATACTGCCCACCCTGATGAAATGTCAAAGCTGTTCCAGGGTGGTGCTAGTAAAGTTGTCGTGGGGCCACTATTGATAGTTGCTATCATAAATAAATATATATATATATATATATATATATATATATATATACATATATATATACATATATATATATATATATATATATATATATGTATATGCATATACATATATATATATATATATGTATATGCATATACATATATATATATATATATATATATATATATATATATATATGTATATATATATATATATATATATATATATATATATATATATATATATATATTGATATAAGTTAAGTTAATTTATTGAGCCTTGTTTTGGTGTATAATAGGATATAAAAGATGTGTATAGCAATTTTGAAATATTTATGCTTGAAATGTAATGTCTTAAAAACTATGTTATGAATATTACAGTACCAGACTTAACATAAGAAGTAAACATTTAAAAAAAAACATTTTTTTTTAAATTGTCAACGCATTTGCTCCCGATGCTAAAAATTTCGTGAGTGTATAACTCTAAAAAATAATCGTACACTTATTGTTAAAACTTAAAAACTACATGTAAAAAAATTATATAAAATATGAACAAAAAAAATTCTATAATTAACCTCTACGTGAACCTGGATAACCTTTTTTAAAGAATTCAAAAGACGAATTAGCTAAGTCAATCAAGTCATTTTGCATACCAAGGGGAGATAAATAACTGGTATTTGTCCAATTGAAACTATGTTGAGACAGAATAATGTTCTTAATAATATCATTTTCATGGATATGCAATCTATAAGTATAATTTTTAATTATTTTAAAAACATAAGAACTTAAAGGAATTAGTTTTGATTCCCCATAAATTACAGCGTTTTTCGTACGAGAAACAAAGTTTTTACCAATATATGAATATATTGATATACATATGTATATATCGCACTCGTTTAACAATACTGTAATAACTCAAAATTTTTTCATGTTATCTTTTTGGCAAAAAACAATACATAACACTTATGTCTACCTATGTTTAAAAATTTCCATACTTCTGACTACTCTTTCTTAATAAAATTACATGTTGTGACCTTTTTCCTGCTGAAATGGGTTATTTCTGTGAATCAAGAAAACAAATTTATTTTGAGTTGTTTAAAGTGATTGGCCTTAACAAATAATTGTTTTTTCGTATAAAGAGTAGTATTTTGAGTTAAGTTGTTACTCTAATAATAAAAGTTTCTTTTAGTCAGGTAGTATTTTGAGTTGCCACTTTTTAATTGATTCAGGCTAAGCAAATTTTTTGTTTTAATTCGGGATAATGATTGTTTTTATGAAATAATGCTTAACTTTTTCTTTGAGTTGTTACTGTTTTCGTGAAATAGTTATTACTGTTTTGATGACATAGTTTTAATGACACTTTGTAATATTATCACTTTATCATTTTGCGTTTGAGCAATATAGCAAAAAATGCAATTTTGATCAGCTAGAAATTTTATTATTAAGCTTATTAAACATAATAGTGAATATTTGAAATAAAAAAGAGTCTAATTAGTTCAATTAACAAAATGAGTTGTAAAAAAAAAAAATTCCACTGTCAGAAGATAAAAGAAAGGATATTATAGATCCAGTCAAGAGAAACATAGTCCCTAAAAAGTATTGCGATTCATACTAGGAAAATTTTAAATACATATTTTAAACTTCTAATTTAATAAAATATATATTTTAAACTTTTTAGCAGTTGTTAGCATATATTTAGCTTTAAAAACTTTGTTTACTTTATTATACCCTCCAAAAAAGAATTTGGAGGGTATATTCACTTTGTCATTCCGTTTGTAACGCATCCGTTATGTAACCCCATAAAGTATATATATTCTTGATCAGTGATGAAATCTAAGACGATCTGAGCATATCCGTCCGTCCGTCCGTCTGTGGAAATCACTATTCAGTCCAAAGGAAAAGAACTAGACTCTTGAAATTTGGTATAAATATATTATAATGCTTAGAGCAGGTTAAGTACGGTTATGGGCTAAATCGGACAAGGGGGAAAAAGTTCCCCTAAGAAGAACTAAACCAACCCAGAAAAAAAACAACATAATTTTTAAAGTTTTTTGGTTATTTTGTTAAGCAAATGATATATTTTTATGTCAAATACGGTCCAACGCCTTAAACTGGAGCCATAAAATAAAAAAAAATTATTTGTGGACCCCGCCCACTTCAGTGGGCGTTATTATATGCAAAAATAGCATAAAAATTTAACATATAGTTTTACTTAAGCCTACATTCCTTAAAAATAAAATTTTTAAGCTTTAAAGACAAAGCTGAGACGATACCTGGTACTCCTCTGCCCTACCCCCTCCTCCCCTTTCACCCCCTAAATGACCCTACCAAAAAAAATTTTTTTTTTTAATTTTGTATGTAATCATCCCAAGCATTTATTTTTAGAGTTTTATGACTGCCTGTTTCTGCCCCACCCCCTTTTCCCCGTAAATGACCCTATAAAAAAAAATTTTATTTTGTATATAATTATCCCAAGCATTTATTTTTAGAGTTTTATGACAAAGGTGAAATGTTTCCCCCACGGCCCTTGCCAGAGCGACCCCGCCAAAATATAACGTTTTTACTTGTTTTTTTTTTCATTTCGCGTCTATCTGTTTTATTAAAAATGTATTAAATACAGCAGTAAAATGCATATAAAAAACACAACTCAAAATATTTACTTCTTATAAACAAAAATAAATCAAGAAAATGATTGTAACCAAACAAATCGCTTTTCTATCTGCAGACAATAATGGGTTTTCTATATATTGCCAAACTTTTTCTTAATGAAAACTTCCTTAAGCGTTAAGAAAACAGTTTTTTGTCTCTCCTGAAAACTTTTAAGTTTTTGAGTTAATGCCGTATTGCTGACCGAGTGCGATATGTATAATGCTAAGCTATTAAAGATTAACGGCCTTATTCACAAAAATTTCTTATT
The DNA here is from genome assembly GCA_951800035.1 of Linnaemya tessellans. NCBI lineage: Eukaryota > Metazoa > Arthropoda > Insecta > Diptera > Tachinidae > Linnaemya > Linnaemya tessellans. The sequence goes on from OX637536.1 coordinate 76,828,072, forward strand.
TAAGCGTTATTCTTTATTTTTGTTATTCAACGGATTTTGCTTAGTAAGGTTGTAATAAAAATTATATTCATAAACGGTAAATAACGCTAGTTTAACAAATAAACGCTTTTGTCAAGTTTGCCTTTTTATGATGACAACGTCGTACCAACTTCGTCGCAATTACATGTCTAGTGATGCACCTAACTACAAATCATTATTAAAGTAGTTGGCCAAATTTAAAAACCATTAAATGAAAAATCTTGAAAAACTTCCTAAATGTATTTTAAAATATGATTTTAAAACCAATAATTTAAAAACAGAAATACTTTCTTTCTTCTTCTTTTTATTAATCTATCATCATCACAGTTAAAAATATATACAAATTTCTTATACACCTATTTTGAGTTATTACAATATTTATTACAACAAATATAAATGATTTAGAATTAACCTAAAATAGACATTTAAAAGATTTTATTTACATTATAGGGAAAAAGATAGATAAAAGACCTAATAGGAATTAAGAGAAATTTGTACATTAAATCTTCTGTCAACTTTATATAAAGTTGGAGAAGAAAATGATATTACAAATTTCTTATCAAGGCTGAATTTGAAATCCTGTTGCGGGTTTCAAATCTTTGTGTGATATTATTGATCACTGTTACAAACATTTCCTGTTGGTATATTCTATGTAATCTATTTGTTGAGTATCGTCTCGGTAGGTTAAATATAATCTTCAGATTCTTGTTTTGTATGACCTGGAGCTTTTTCAAATATGTTTTGGCACATCTTTTTGACCACAGTTGACATCCATATGTCATAATTGGCCGTATACACATTCTGTACAGCAATATTTTGTTTTTTCTATTTAGAGTTGACCTTCGGTTTAATAAAGGAAACAGAGCTATTCCACATCGGACAGCTTTTTCACACGTTTGGAGAATATGATGTTTAAACGTTAACTTTTTATTCCCAAATATTTCACAGTTTCTCTGAGAGGTATTTCTATTGCACCCAGAGATAAGGCGAGAGTAGGTGTTCTTTTAGGTGATTTGTTGAATGGAAAAAGTATAGCTTGTGTCTTTGCTTCATTAGTCTTAATTTTCCACTTAGAGAAGTATTTTTCAGCGTCTAACAGCCCATTTTTCATTTTCTTGATAATAGCATTGGAGACTTTCCCCGTTGTTATTATTGCCGTATCATCTGCGTATAATGCAGCTGCCTGTTCTCTTAATATTTTGAAATCCGAGATGAAAATTGAGTATAGTGTAGGCGATAAAACTGATCCTTGTGGTAGTCCTGCAGGAATGAGCCGCGGGGAAGAAAGTTCATTCTCTACATTTACAACGAATGTTCTTTCGTTCAAAAAACTTTGTATGATCTTTTGCAGATAGACTGGGTATCCAAACATATTAAGTTTATATACTATCCCATCATGCCATATGGAATCGAAAGCTTTTTCTATGTCCAGAAAAACAATTCCTGTACTTCTGCGATGGTTTTTATTACTTGATATAAGTTTTACGATTCGTTCTACTTGGTGCACTGTCTAATGCTGTTTTCTAAAACCAAACTGTTCATCTAGTATTATATTATTATCCTCAGTGAACTCGTTCAGTCTGTTCAGTATGATTTTCTCGAATACTTTATCAAGACAACTTAGCATACATATAGGCCGGTAGTTATTTGGCAATCTGGCATCCTTCTTAGGCTTAAGTATCGGCACTACTTTTGCTGTTTTAAAATGCTTTGGAAAATATCCATTTGTTAAACACCAGTTAAAAACTTTTGTAATTACGGTGTAAAATTTATCTGTCATATTTTTTTAACATAATGGCATTTATTCCGTCCAAACCAGGTGCTTTGGAATTTTTCAACGTTTTAATAAGCATTATTACTTCAGTATTTGTTGTTAGATACTGCTCTGTGTTTCAAGGTATTGTTTGGGTTATTAACCACTCAACATGTTTCCTTACAGCTTTATCTTTTCTCGATGGCATATGTTGTTTTGTGATACTTTCGAAACTGTTCGCGATTATGTTTGCCTTTTCTTTACAATTGTGTACATGCACGCCATCTACCGTTAAGTAGCTCAACGTGTTATTTTCTCCCTTCATTGCTTTTGTCAGCAACCAAAATTTTTTGCTACCTACTGGCAACTTCTTTATAAACTCATGCCAGCTGTTATTTCTGTCAATGCTAATGTTTTTATTTATTAGAGAGTTCAGTTGTTTAAGCAAGTTCAATATAAAGTTTCTTTCTGTAATATTATTGCTTCTTTGTAATTTACGTCTGTATTTATTTCTTTGGCCAATTAATAATATAGTTTGCCGTGACAGCTTTCTTTGCCAACAATATTTTGTTGCAACAGGTATTTGCCTCGAGGCTTCTTGTACAATGTGAATAATTTTAGACAAAACCTCTTCAATGTTTACGTGTGTCAAAACAGTAGATTGCAAATTATTATTTCTCAACTCATTTTCCTATTTCTTTCCAGTTTGCCAGTTTATATTGAGGTATTTGAGTCCTATCCTCATAAAATGAGCACTCTATTTCACAGGTGATCGGCGTGTGGTCAGAGTTAAGTAGTGTAGGATGAGTTTTAAGTGTCGAAAATTGTAAATTGGAGTTTGATAATAGAAGATCTATGCAAGACGATTGACTTGGAGCAGCAGTTTGACTAAATCGAGTAATAGTGTTGGGCGAAAAAATGTAATATTGACCGTTTATTTGGTGGTTATAAAGACTGTTACCAGCTGTATTATTGTGGTGGCAATTCCAGCTCGTATGCTGGGCGTTGAAATCCCCAAAGATGAAGAAATCTAAAGCAGATGTGGTTATTGTGTCCATATCATTTATAAAATCATTTGTGTATTTTAGACAGTAAATAGACGTAAATCTTATTGGCCTATTGTGTATTTTAATTATTATGGAAACGTTTTCCATTGAGGATGTTGGGAGTTTCGAAATACGTTCGTGGGGAATATTGTTTCTAACTGCGATTAGAACGCCACCACCATGTGTGTGACGGTCCTCTCTATGTACTTTAAAATTTCTAAGTTTAAATACGTGTTGCGGTTTAAGAAATGTTTCATTTATGAAAACTATATCTATTTGTTTTTGTTATAGAACTTGTTCTAATTCTATAATAGCAGTGGGGGTTGTCAAACCTTGAGCATTCCAATGCATTAGATTTAAAAAATCCATGGTGTTAACAGGGGTTTATATAACATGCCTGAGAACTCTCAATTTGTCGTATTTAGTCTTACATTTTCCCAAAGCATTAATGGCTTCGAAGTAAATATCCAGTAGTCGTTCATTTGACAGATTATCACTCTCCACAGTTTTGTGGTTTGTGCTAGCTATTTTAGCATATGATAATCTGCCAGTATCTTTACCTGGATTTTTATTTAAAACGGGATTCAGTTCAGGTCTTGTCTCATGCAAATCTTCAATCGAAGAAAACAGATGTACATCGTTGCGTTGTTTTATTATTGTTGGACTCCTCTTGATGGTCACTTTTTGTCGAATCTCCAGATATTCTTTTCGTGCAGGACACTGCGGATCATCCGCACGATGATTTACGTTTTTCATGTTTCTCTTGATGCAGTTGAAACACTTGTTGATTACAGGACCTTTTTCAGGAATCTCATTCAGTTGGCATGTTGAGTAGTCGTGTGAGCCACCACATCCTAAGCACACTGCTGATCTGTGGCAATTTGATGCTCCGTGACCATACATCGCACATTTGGAGCATTGCGTTGGGCCTCATGAGTGCCGAAGAGGGTTTCTCCAGTGCACAGCGATACCATTTACAAATTTAATTACCTCTTGTTTAGTAATCTGCTCGCGGTTAAATTCCAGCATGTACAGAGCATCGTCCGGGTTTGATCGGGAGGTGTTTATTTCTTTTATGCTAACTGGTTCGATGTTAAAAGTATGTTTAAAATCGTCCTTCATGGTCGCAATGCTTAGTTGAGGTAAACCAAATAACACTAGTTTGAATTTATTATTGTCCTTAATCGCGTGGGTGAAATATGTCATGTCAGCCATTTTCAGTTTTTCAAGAGCACATTCATAATCACGCATGGAGTTAGCAATGACTTTTGTTCCAATTGACATCCTCTTATATTTACAACTTTCTCCTAGTAGTTTGAACACTGAAGTAAAGCTATGGCCGTTGTCCACAATAATTGGGGGGACTCTTATCGGTTTATTTACAGAAACAATGTTGTCCACGCTTGACGCATCCTCGTCTTCCATGTCAGATAACACTTGAAATCTATTGCCGAAAGTACTCGAAGTTTTCGTTACTTTAAATTTTGGGTTACTGCCCCAAAATCTTTTCCGTTTTGAAGCCATTGAGGTTTAACTTTTTATTATATCTAAATGCACAGTGCAAAAATTTATATATTATTTTGTTTGTAGAAATAAACAGCTGATATTGAAAAACACTTGTGATTGCTTCAAAAGCCAGCAAACGAATAAAAAAACAAGTAAAAACGTTATATTCGACCGGGTGGAATATTAAATACCCTCCAAATATTTAGTAAGTGAATTTGAAGTGTTTAACTTGGTGGGACAGAGTTCCTTTATATAATATCGTACGTCAACGCCCACTAAAGGGGGCGGGGTTCAAAAATATGCAATATCATGTTTTCCACAGACGAACGTATGGGCATTGCTAGACCGTCTTAGACTTCATCACAATTCTCTTTGGAGGCTATAAAAACTGTATTTTGGCGGGGTCGCTCTGGCAAAGGCTGTGGGGGCAACATTTCACCTTTGTCATTAAACTCTAAAAATAAATGCATGGGATAATTATATACAAAATTAAAATTTCTTTTTTTTTGATAGGGTCATTTAGCGGGCAAAGGGGGAGGAGGGGGTAGGGCAGCAACAGGCAGTCATAAAACTCTAAAGATAAATGCTTGGGATGATTATATACAAAATTAAAAAAAAAAATTTTTTTTTGGTAGGGTCATTTAGGGAGCAAAGGAAAAGGGGGGGGGGAGGTAGGGCAGAAATCGGCAGTCAAAAAACTCTAAAGATAAATGCTTGGGATGATTATATACAAAATTTAAAAAAAAATTTTTTTTTTTGGTAGGGTCATTTAGGGGGCGAAGGGGAAGGAGGGGGTAGGGCAGAGTAGTACCAGGTTTCGTCTCGGCTTCGTCATTAAAGCTTAAAAGTGTTATTTTTAAGGAATGTAAAACAATTTGTTAAATTTTTATGCTATTTTTGCCTATAAATTTTTTTTTGTTAGGGTCATTTTAGGGGTCAAAGAAAGAAGGGGGGGGGGGGCTAGGACAGAAATCGGCAGTCATAAAACTCTAAAGATAAATGCTTGGGATGATTATATACAAAATTTAAAAAAAAAATTTTTTTTTTTGGTAGGGTCATTTAGGGGGCGAAGGGGAAGGAGGGGGTAGGGCAGAGTAGTACCAGGTTTCGTCTCAGCTTCGTCATTAAAGGTTAAAAGTGTTATTTTTAAGGAATGTAGGCTTAAGTAAAACAATTTGTTAAATTTTTATGCTATTTTTGCCTATAATAACGCCCACTGAAGTGGGCGGGGTCAAAAAATATTTTTATTTTATTTAATGGCTCCAAGTTTAAGGCGTTGGATCATATTTGACATAAAAATATATCATTTGCTTAACAAAATAACCAAAAAACTTTAAAAATTATGTTGTTTTTTCTGGGTTGGTTTAGTTCTTCTTAGGGGAACTTTTTTCCCTCTTGCCCGATTTAGCCCATCTTCAAACTTAACCTGCTCTAAGTTTTAAAATATATTTATGCCAAATTTCAAGAGTCTAGTTTTTTTCGTTTAGACTGAATCGTGATTTCCACAGACGGACGGACGGACATGCTCAGTTCGTCTTAGATTTCATCACTGATCAAGAATATATATACTTTATGGGATCTGAGATGGATATTTCGATGCGTTACAAACGGAATGACAAAGTGAATATACCCTCCAAATTCTTTTTTGGAGGGTATAAAAATTATTGCAATGGTAAGAACAGAAATCGAAAGGGTAAAGGCTTAAATAAAAATGTGTAGTTTTGCAGAGGTTTATTAAACGTAAAATAAGCTATTCAACGTTTATGAATACACATTTAGCAATGTTTGCTTATTAAACTGCTAATAAACTGCTAAATATCGTTTATGAATAACACAGTAAAACTTCAACAAGTAATATTTAAAAATGTTATTAAAGAAGAGATCATTTGTGTAAGCTCAGTTTGCGGAAATTTTGCTTGTTGACAGAAGGTCTCAGAAGTACGATTACGTTGTCCGAAAATATCACGAATTTCACGAAATGTAACTTTAATAACACCACCGTTTACATAGTGGATTTTAATTATTTTAATGAGATTTTCGAGCGAAATCGAATTTATTGTAACAATAGCCAATGCATTTACAACGAATACGTCAAAAAACTGAACGGCAAAACTATCATGTTGGTGTTGCCACAATTGAAAAACAAAGTTCAGGCATGTTCCAGAAAAGTAAAAGTAAATGAAATTGAATTTTTTAAATTTTTATTTTTGATTTTCTGCAAAACTAATAGTTTGCTGTTACATTTTTCAGTTAGAAATGAAAAATTATTTAAAAAGCATAAGGAAATTATAGCAAAAAAACTAACAATTTTGGATAAAATCAAAAATAAAAATTTAAAAAATTCAACTTCATTTACTTATACTTTTCTGGAACATGCCTGATTATTTCAAAAAGTCTCTTAAAAACATTAAATAAAAAATATGAAATATGATTGACCCTAAAGGTCATCCATATAGTTTCTCCCTAACTTTAACCCCAATGTAACTTGGAGTTACGATGTGGTATTTTTTAAAAAAAATCACTTTATCCGAATTTCTTTCGTCACGATATCTTACGAACGCATCTACCAATTTCGACCCTGTAACTGTGAATCGAATGTGAAGCTCTGCCCGAACCAGTTTGAAAAGCACCTTGAAACGATACGAGCATGATCTGACATGTATTTTCGGAGTTTTATATCACTTTTTTCGAATTTTTTCATTCACGAAATCTCTTATAATGCACTGATCCGAACAAGTTTCAATTCACAGCAAATCTAAGTTAGAAACACATCCACAACAGCAGGCTACCGACTACAGTAGATGTGTTTTGTGTGATAATGATTATTTTCACGGCCACACGGAAAGTTTTTGCACGTGCTACTTTTACTTTTTTTTTTATAAACACATTTATTATATTTCTGTAGGCGTGGTGTTATTTGCCTGCTGCTGTGAATGTGTTTAATGCATAAGAGATTAATTATTTATAATGCGTACATTCATATGTATGTATGGAAGTATGTACTTATGTATGGCTTCAGATTAATTCCGGGATTGTTTAATTTAAAAGACAGAAAAGTTTTTTTTAGTCATATGAACATACCCGCAAAAAACTAAGCAGTTGATAATATGTTAATTGGGGCAAGATAAAGTCAATAACATTGAATGAATTTATTTTTAATATATATTTGTTGCTGGTCAAACTAATATATACCCTTGAATTCATTGTCCTCCAAAAGTTGTAATAAAAGGAAATAGACTTATAAGTCTATTGCTACTTTACAAGGTTTCTTAAATTATTATGTTTATATTATACAGTGACAAAGCAGCTCTGAACCAGTCGATATCAAGCTTCGTTGGTACCTATTTTTTAAGTGCAGCCCGGTCACTGATTATTTACTATCTTTCGAGAGTTTTGCATTTCAACACTTCAAATAACTGTATAGATTTACAGTACTCCTGAGGAATTTTCCGTGGTTAACTACATTGCTACTTCTTATGTGAAGACATCGCTCGTGTACAGTCAGTCACAGTAACGGATAAAACATGGCTTAACAACATCGCCGACATATAGTCTCAGTCACCTGTCAGCATCTGTGCATCGATACTTTGCAAATTTACTTTGCAAGGTATTTTTTATACAAATGCAAATGTTTATGTTATAGAATTAAATTCCGCAAACTATTTCTTCATAACAAAAATCAAAATCAGGTTTATTAAAGAATTAAATAAAAATATGTAATTTTAACTTGTAAAATTCAATTTAAAATCGCAAAATGCAAATTTAGTATTCCATCACATTATTTTTTCTTATATCATCATATATAAAACTAAAATAAAATGCATCTCAACTTTCAACGTTTTCCAATCGATTTACATAGCATACCTGATAAACCTGATAAAATTAAAAAAATCCAATATTTGCCCGGTTTTTTATACAAGGCAAATATTTGACAGGTTTGTTGAGAACTTAGAATTAGTTCATGAGGACTATGATAAGATACTAGGGTCACTTAAAACGATAGAGTGTGAGGATTAAATCAATACCACGTATATTTATTTTGCATGAAGATTGATTATTTTTATTAATAGCATTATGGTTGTCTACTTAAGAATCGTGTAAATTTATTTTAATCAAAACTCAAATAAAGCAGCGAACGCAAATAACCTACTGCAAAATAAATAGCATTTAAAATTATTGCAAACAATAACAAGATCCGCAGTTTGTTATCAGCAAGTAAATAAACTGATAATGTATCAGATCCACTTAAATATCACGGTTCTTACGCAATTACATTCACAAGTATAAAATATTTAAATATAGTTTTAAAGTCCTACGTAAAAGTAGATTAGATTATTAATGAGTATTGATCAAAATATTATTCGAGTTCGTGAAAAAAATTTTAATTGGTAAAAGTATTTTTCAACCGTTCGTATTACAGTGAATTATTGAAAATTTGCTTTGTTTGTTGCCAGCTAAGGGCCATTATTACAACTTACAAATAGCTAACAATAGGATGCTATCTGGTAGATAAATTGTATTTTATTATTACAAGTTAAAGTTAACCTTAATGGTAACTGATAAGCTAACAGGAGGTTTATCCTCATGATTACTTTCAAAGTTAACTTTAAGCAAATGAAGCTGCCATATTTTCTTCTGAAAATATGGTAATTTTAACAGCATTTTTATGTCAAATTAAATAATTCAAACTTTGGAAATGAAAAATGGACAATAGACAACGTTTATTTTATTTAAATGATTTAGAAGATGTTTTCCGCTCTCTTTCTCTCCGATTCAGTCGCATTATTTAACTTCGACATTATTTTCAATAACACAATTTACGCAAACAACAAAAGCACTTAACAAAATAATTTAACACACAGAAAAGATAATACCGTTTTCAATTTAAGAAATAAACAAAAGTAAATCGTTGCCACTACGCTTTTTTAAAACCACTAATAGTAGTCGGTATCCACCGCAATGTTGCCACAATATAAAAATTACATATTTTATTTTATCTGACAGTTGTAATAATGAAAAAAACTTTAAAGGTGACTTTATCGTCCACGTTAGCTAATGTTAATGTTAACTATTGGGAAATTTATCGTAAGTTGTAATAATGGCCCTTAATGTAAATGTAATTAAACGTAATTTAATCGTTTGCTTTAATAACTAGTTTTATATGATTATTGTCATGTGTTTCACCACGTTTTGCTTAATGTTTTATTTCATCATCTTTTAGGACTTACAAACTATATGGGTATTTACTACAAACCATAAATGGATACCGGCAATTTAAAACTAAACAGGGTTACCTTAAATCTTAATTATAATTTCAGTACCATAACAATTATCTCTATTTTTCTTCAACTCTTTTTTTATGTGTTGTCTGTAAGGATTTTGATCCATAGACATAAATAAACAAAAATATTACATATAGCATTTGCCAGCTCAAATCTATATTTGCGCAGATTCAAGGGTCAATTTATTGGTGTGGTCTGTTTTGTGTTTTTATCACATCTAGAAATAGCCGTTACAGGTAAAACTACAGCATAGGAACAACCCGTGATAGCCTCTCGACTGTGCTGCTAGTTGGTCCGAAATCTAAATTATAACGAAAAACACTTTTTTATTGGAAAGAAAAGAATAAAATAATAACAAGGCAATATGCAATATTTCCCAAAGAAGTTATCCAAAGGTTAACGAAATATTGAAAAGAAAAGTGAATGCAATAAATATGTAAAATGTAGACCTAAATCTTAAGAAATAGCTTAATTACTACTATTTTATCAATAAAAATTAATAATTGTTAACTTTTTCATCTGTTTTTTAACTATATGTATATAGGTGGTCGTTTCACATCCTGTAAATCCACCCTATTATGTGCCATTAGTTGAAATAGTACCAGCGCCATGGACTAAGCCCGAAGTTGTCACAAAAACTCGTGCTTTAATGGAAGAAATCGGTCAAAAGCCTGTTACATTAAGTCGCGAAGTTCCTGGTTTTGCTCTTAATCGTATCCAATACGCTATACTTAATGAATGTTGGCATTTAATTAATGATGGCTTGTTAGACGCCAAGGATGTTGATAGTGTTATGTCAGATGGCTTAGGCATGCGCTATGCATTTTTGGGGCCACTGGAAACTGCTCATCTTAATGCTGAGGGCATGACCAATTATTTTGAGCGTTATACAAATACAATTTATGCGGTAAGTAAAACTTTCAAGCCTACGCCTAAAATGGAAGGTCCAACAGCTGATGCAATAGCTAAACAATTGGAGCAGATGGTACCATTGGATAAATTGTCTGAACGTAGAAACTATCGTGATAATTGCCTGACTCAATTGAGCATATTGAAACAACAACTTAATAAGAAAGTCTAATATAAAAATAATATTGTTTTGAATTTTTAACATTGTAATGCAACTCTGAATTATGATTTTACCCTATTTGTACTTATTATAATCAATCACATATTAAACAGTAATAAAAATTAAATATATATATATATATATATATATATATATATATATATATATATATATATATACTTACATATAAAATGTCTTTCATTAAGTGTTTCCTTTCTCTATATTTAAATAAAACACAGTTTGTGTGAGATATTACTAAAATATTTATTCGTTTAAAATACTTATTAATGCCATCATGTATGTAATATAACATTTTTCAACGGCGTCTCTGAGTGAAGCGCAACCGACCGAAATATCCAACATTTTATGATTCTGGCGCATGAATAATGCTGAATTTAGCCGATGTCATGGGTAATGTTGGGTCTGAGGGCCCCACAAAAAGAAACTAACGATCCCAGTCACCAATTTACATAAACTCCACATGTCCTCAAATCTCATGTGGCACGTAGAGCCCTCCTGTTGAGCGGATATATCGTCGGGGTTAAGATCAGGTCAGGTACCCCACTGCAAACTGCTGGAAAAACAGATGCGTCGAAAGTAGTTAAAGAAATAATATCATCTCCTACAAGAGCAAAAAAATACCGAAAAAGTCTAGAACAGGTATCCCCACAGCAATTAAGTGCGGAGGAAGCTCTTTCCGTGTTTGTAGAAGCGAAGCTAACTCGATACCAATATGATGTAATTAGAAAAGCCGCGTCTGAGAAATTTCCATCATAAAAAAAAATTCAAGAAGCAAAAAAAAGTTATCCAGAGCAAGACGAAATAAAAATTACTGACACGTCAGCCCAAGTAAATCTACAAGCACTATTAGACCATACCACTAAACGTATTTTTTCGATACAAAATGTTGATTTAAATTTGTTAGGTAATGAAGAACTGTCTAAAATGACTTTATACTCTAAGTGGGGCTTTGATGGAAGTTCCGGACATAGTTCATATAAACAAGCCTTTCATGACATTAACGCCTCAGACTCTTCAGTGTTTATAACACCGATTGTACAATTGAAATTAGTTTGGCAAAATCCTCGACCGTCTTCCACTAGGTTTTGCAGGCCCCTGAAAATTTAATTTTTGAAAGAAACGACCGACAATATTAAACTCCAATATTAAACTCGAAAAAGAAAGAGTGGAGACTGAAAAAAAGGCTCTTGTCGATTCCGTAGCATTAGTTGGAGAGAGATTAGTGAAAGTTAACCACGAACTAATTCTAGTGATGATAGACTGTAAAATTTGTAACGCTATTACAAACACAAAGTCCACACAAAAGTGCTATATATGTGGCGCCACAAGTAAAGAGTTTAACAATATTGATAAAATGATTTCAAAAGATGTTAATATAGACAACATCCAGTTTGGTTTATATGTCCTTCATGGCTGGATAAGATTTTTTGAGTGTCTTATTCACTTATCACATAAACTCCCGATAAAAAAATGGCAAACTAGATGTGATGATGAAAAAAAATTGTTGCTGATACAAAAAGACGCATTCAAAAGGAATTTAAAGATAAAACTGGATTGATTGTTGACCAACCAAAACCAGGCTTTGGAAACTCAGACGACGGGAATACTGCAATGTGTTTTTTTAAGAATGCTGAAGTATCTGCAGAAATTACAAAAATTGATTTGCAGTTGATAAAAAATATGCATACAATATTAATAGTTGTTTCCAGTGACATTGAGGTCAATATCGAAAGATTTTCTAATTTCGCTAATGATACTGCCAGGATATTTGTTAAAAATTGTCCATGGTATTATATGCCTCCTACTCTACATAAATATTTTATTCACAGGCCAGAAATTATATCGCTTTCACTATTGCCTATTGGCCAACTAGCTGAAGAATCTCAAGAAGCTTGAAAGAAGGACTTTAAAAGTTATAGGGAACACTTTTCGCGTAAATGTAGTAGAAAAAATACCATACAAGACCTGTTCAAAAGATTTCTTTTAACTTCTGATCCATTCATTTCAAGCATAAGATATAGTTGTAAAAAGAAAATGGAGCAAATGCCAAAGTCTGCATTGGAGTTACTTATTCTTCCCCACAATGAGAACGATAACGACGACGATGATGAAGACTATTTTAATGATGATTATGAAATTAATATTGCTTTTGAAGTTAATAAAATGAAATAAATAAAAAAGCCTTATACGAATACATATTTATAAATAAAAATTAATAATATTTTCTAATGTGACTTTTTTATGTTATATCTCTGGAGTTATGGATTTTTGGAATAAAAACATAAATACATATTAAATATTTATATTTTTTAGTGCTTTTTGTTTGTTATGTGGTCAAGTATATCTATATGCCAGCATTTCATTGGTTCTTACATCAAATCATCAGTAGACTTTAACCTAATTCCAAAATAACAAAACCTCTCAGCTTATACATAAACTCCCAAAAATTAATTGAGAATTACACAAAAAACGTTTATATTTTTTATTTAAGCAAAAAAAATATTTTTTCTAAAGGCGCATAAAATATGCTCTAATTTACAATTTAATTTACTAATTTATCGTTTTTCATTCCAATAATAGTCAAATAAGACTATTTTCTCCAAAATACAAAACAGCCCATAAAAGGATAACAATTTTTTTTAAATGCTGGTTTTTTATGTATTTATTAATACTCATCAATAAAAAACAGCAACATTTAAAATTAGAGTTCTATGAATTAATCGCCACTTTCTATACCATTCACCCCACTGTGCACCGTTCCCAAAGAAAATTCATACCAAACAGTGTATGTTATCACTGTCTTATTATACTTATTACTGTCTTATTATTCGCACATATTGATGAGTGCTATATTCATTCGTCCTGATTTCACAAAACAGACTGAATATATATACAGGGTGTTTTTTTTAAGGTATAGAACTTCGAATTGAAATAAAACACAAGAAAATCGTTTTAATGTCCATCAATTTGGCTTTATTGGAAGGATAATTTTATGCCATTAATGTTTAAATATGATTTCGAGCATGTGGCCGCCGCGGCTGGCTCGAATAAAGCCAATTCTACAGGTCCAATTTTCAACCACTTTTTCGAGCATATGGGGCCGTATGTTGGCAATAGCGCCACGAATGTTGGCTTCCAAGTCCCCTAACGTTTCTGGTTTGTTGGCGTAGACGAGCGACTTCACATATCCCCAAAGAAAATAATCCAATGGTGTCAAATCACACGATCTTGGTGGCCAATTGACAGGTCCATTCCGCGAAATTATGCGCTCATCGAATGTTTCCTTCAATAAATCGATTGTGACGTGCGCTGTGTGGCATGTAGCGCCGTCTTGTTGGAACCACAACTCATCCACATTCATTTGCGCAACATCTTCCATAAAGTTGATGGACAAAGCTGCAATTGCTGTGCACGGTGGCGAATCGATTCATTCGGGTCCTCTTCAACACTTTGCTCTACAGCGGCAATTGTTTCTTCGGTGCGCACTGTTCGACGTCTCTGCGGATGCGTATTATCACATAGAGTAAACGTAGTGCGAAAACGATCCATGGTTAACCGAATAAATTGCTCTGATGGACGATTATGTCGACCATAAAATGGACGGAGCTTGCGGTAAACTTCGCGAACTGAACCATTACTTTCGAAATAAATTTGCACGATTTGCAAGCGTTGTTTTTTTGTCAAACTGTTCATGATGAAATGGCAAACCAAACTAAATATTAATCACTTGACAGCTGACAAAATGGCCGCCAGTTAAAAAAGTGATGCCAACTTAAAGTTCTATACCTCAATAAAAAAACACCCAATACATATATGTGACAGCGCATAGAGAAAGGGACCTAAGGGTAAAAAAATGCAGTGTGGTGAATGGTAGAGAAAGTGGCGATTACTTCATAGAACTCGTAATTTTAAATCTTGTTATTTTTTATTGATGAGTATAAATAAATACATAAAAAACCAGCATTTAAAAAAAAATTGTTAACCTTTTATGGGCTTTTTTGTAAAAAAAAATAATTTTTTTGATGTGGACAACATCTGAGCATCGAATGAGACCGATTCCATGCCCCAAAAGTGTTCCCTCCCAGAGATATGCGCGTTTTATGATGGTGATGGTACACCAAAGATACACGTATTTAAATCTTTAAAATGGCTCTATTGAACAAAACCGGTTTTTAGCCTTAGGTCCCTTTCTATTTTGCGCGTCACATATATGTAAGAAATAAAACTCGTGTTGAATGTTTTACTGCTAAATCAATATATTTTATTTATAAATATAGAGATGGTAGTTCAGTGGTTAACGAATAATCACTCTAACATATCTTCCTTCCTTAACAAATATTCAAAGAATTTTAAGCATACGTTTTCTCATAGATCTGAACGATCTGGTGTTTTATCTTTCACTTCGATCTCCGTACTAGTTGAGGCTCCGCAACATTGTTTTCCATCTCGGCCGGCTGTATATAATTCTCGTTACCGCTACGGTTTATTTCAGATGGCGTATTTGTAGTAATTTCATAATTTCGATCTAAAATCACTTCTAAATCGACATTATCTGATGACATAAGCATACCATTATTAGCTGCGTTATGATCCATATACCAATTATCAATGAATATATTACACTCACTACCGCATGGTATTTAACTCCTCTTCCACTTTGAGCATTTGATCAATATGCCTTTTCCAGATTCGGTGATCATCGAGCTCGATTTTATAGCGCAAATCACCAGCTTTTTTAATAATTCTTCCCAGCCTCCACTTGTCACTATGAAAATACTCACGAGCCATAACCTTTCTCCCTCCGCAAATTGTTTTTTATATTCCCCAAAAAAATGTGGAGGGTATACTCATTTTGTCATTCCGTTTGTAACCCCATAAAGTATATATATTCTTGATCAGTGATGAAATCTAAGACAATCTGAGCATGTCCGTCCGTCCGTCTGTGGAAATCACGATTCAGCCCAAACGAAAAGAGCTAGACTCTTGAAATTTAATACAGATATATCTTGAAGGATAACACAGGTTAAGTTCGGAGATGGGCTAAATCGGACAAGGGGAAAAAAATTTCCCCTAAGAAGAACTAAACCAAACCAGAAAAAACAACATAATTTTTAATGTTTTTTGGTTGTTTTGTTAAGCAAATGATATATTTTTATATTAAAGAAGATTCAACGCCTTAAACTTGGAGCCATAAAAAAAAATAATTTTTGGACCTCGCCCTCTTTAGTGGGCGTTTTAATATGCAAAAATAATGTAAACATTTAACAAATTGTTTTACTTAAGCCTACCTTCCTTAAAAATTCAATTTTTAAGCTTTAATGACGAAGCTGAGACGTAACCTGGTACTACTCTGCCCTACCCCCTCCTCCCCCTTCACTCACAAAATGACCCTATCAAAAAAAAAATATAATAAAAATTTTTAAATTTTGTACATACTCATCCCAAGCATTTATTTTTAGAGTTTTATTACTGCCTGTTTCTGCCCTACCCCCTCCTCCCCCTTTGCCCCATAAATGACCCTTTAAAAAAATTGGTTTTGTATATAATTATCCCAACCATTTAGTTTTATGACAAAATTGAAATGTCTCTCCCACACCCTTTGCCAGAGCGACCCCGCCAAAATACCGTTTAAATACCCTCAAAAGAGAATTGGACCCCATATATTAAATATATTCTTGATCAGTGATGAAGTCTAAGACGGTCGAGCAATGTTCATACGTTCGTCTGTGAAAAAAATGATATCTACTTTTGAACCCCGCCCCCTTTAGTGGGAGTTGACGTAGGATATTATATGAAGGAATTCTGTCCCACCAAGATAAACATTTTAAATGTACTTACTAAATATTTGGAGGGTATTTAAGATTCGACCCGGTCGAATATAACGTTTTTACTTGTTTATTTTTTGTATTGTACGTTTGCATTGCCATATGCATTGGTAAAAAAACAAAAAAATTATTAAAATTTCGTTTCCAGGGTTGGGAAATTGAAATATTTCTTATGCATAAAAGTAACCAAAAAAGCAATTGACGCTGTTGCTTTTGCTAAATAAAACTCTTTTATAATTCAGGAAGAACAAAACTGGTATTAAAATCTTAAAAAATCTAAATTTCGACTCCAGGGTTGGACAAATGAAATATTTTATGGTACATGAAAGTGACCAAAAAGTGTAAAAATTTTAATTTTTTTGTCAAGTAAAACTATGTTACACCTCACTAAGAATTGCATTGGTAAAAAAATAAAAATTCGTTTCCAGAGTTGGAATATCTAAATATTTTTGATATATAAAAGTAAACACATATATTCAAAATTTTCAGGAAAAATTTAATTAGTATAAAATATTAAAAATTCGTTTCCAGGATTGGAAAATCAAAAATTATTTGGTACATAAAAGTACCCACATAAATTCCAAATTCTGTTTTTTCAGTGAATTAAGCATATTTTATACTTCGTTAACAATTAAATTGGTATTACAAATTTTTAAATTAAAACTTCGGTTCCAGGGTTGGAAAATCGAAATTTCTTAGTGCATAAAAGTACCCATATAAGTTTCTAATTTTGGTCTTTTGTGAATGAAATCTTTTTTATACTTCGGGAAGAGTTAAATTGGTATTAAAAACCCAAAAATTTTAAAATCCAATTTAAGGGTTGGAATATCAACATTTCCTGATTCATAAAAGTAACCATATAATTTACAATTTTTGATTTTTATAATGAATTATACCTACTTTATATATCAGGAATAAATAAATTGGTATTACAACTAAAAGACGGTTGGACAATTAGATCTTTTTGGGGTACATGAAACGGATTTTTTCTTTTTGTTTGTAAATTAAACGTATTTAATATTTTTGAAAGACGTTCAGAGGTATTAAAAATAGAAGAGCCAAACATTTAGCTTGCCAAAAAAGTTAAACGTTTTCTTAAATATAAAAGTAACAGATAACATAATGTTGTTTTTATACCCTCCAAAAAAGAATTTGGAGGGTATATTCACTTTGTCATTCCGTTTGTAACGCATCGAAATATCCATCTCAGACCCCATAAAGTATATATATTCTTGATCAGTGATGAAATCTAAGACGAACTGAGCACGTCCGTCCGTCCGTCTGTGGAAATCACGATTCAGTCCAAACGAAAAGAGCTAGACTCTTGAAATTTGGCATAAGTATATTTTAAAACTTAGAGCAGGTTAAGTTCGAAGATGGGCTAAATCGGGCAAGAGGGAAAAAAGTTCCCCTAAGAAGAACTAAACCAACCCAGAAAAAACAACATAATTTTTAAAGTTTTTTGGTTATTTTGTTAAGCAAATGATATATTTTTATGTCAAATACGGTCCAACGCCTTAAACTTAGAGCCATTAAATAAAATAAAAATATTTTTTGACCCCGCCCACTTCAGTGGGCGTTGTTATAGGCAAAAATAGCATAAAAATTTAACAAATTGTTTTACTTAAGCCTACATTCCTTAAAAATAACACTTTTAAGCTTTAATGACGAAGCTGAGACGAAACCTGGTACTACTCTGCCCTACCCCCTCCTTCCCCTTCGCCCCCTAAATGACCCTACCAAAAAAAAAAATTTTTTTTTTAAATTTTGTATATAATCATCCCAAGCATTTATCTTTAGAGTTTTATGACTGCCGATTTCTGCCTTACCTCCCCCCCACCTCTTCCTTTGCACCCTAAATGACTCTACCAAAAAAAAAATATTTTTTTTTAATTTTGTATATAATCATCCCAAGCATTTATCTTTAGAGTTTTATGACTACCGATTTCTGCCCTACCCCCTCCTCCCCCTTTGCCCGCTAAATGACCCTATCAAAAAAAAAGAAATTTTAATTTTGTATATAATTATCCCAAGCATTTATTTTTAGAGTTTAATGACAAAGGTGAAATGTTTCCCCCACAGCCCTTTTCAGAGCGACCCCGCCAAAATACAGTTTTTATAGCCTCCAAAGAGAATTGTGATGAAGTCTAAGACGGTCTAGCAATGCCCATACGTTCGTCTGTGGAAAACATGATATTGCATATTTTTGAACCCCGCCCCCTTTAGTGGGCGTTGACGTACGATATTATATAAAGGACCTCTGTCCCACCAAGTTAAACATTTCAAATTCACTTACTAAATATTTGGAGGGTATTTAAGATTCGACCCGGTCGAATATAACGTTTTTACTGGTTTTTTAATAAAACCTACTTTCTGTTTTAGCAAGAAAGAAACAAAGAAGAATTAGTAAGAATTTTAACGAACATTTTTATATTGCTATATTAAATTGAATTAAGATTCTATAGGCTAACTGTTCGAAATTTTTAATTTAAATCTCAGAAAGACATGATAAATATTCCAAGGCACAAAGGCAAGTCAACATCAGTTTTTTGTTATTCAACTTACACAGCAGAGCAGAACAGCTGTTTTCGAAAGACGCAACCCTTTCATCATCAGTGCTCATGTGTATTGTGTTTGTCACCACTTATTAGGTGGCTTAGTTGAATGTGATAACAGTTCCTATTTACACAAATTTTATTATGAAAAAGAATACGAGAACGGTATCAAGCTGATGTTAACATGTTATTGTTATAATACCCGTGTTACCGTTTGATTATTTTTCTTCATGTCCCATTTTTCTGAATTTTTTGTTCCATCATACATAAGTCAATCTTTTTTGGTTTGAATTTTATACTTAAGTACATGTGAACGTTTTTCCAATTTATTATTGGTAGCTCAAGCCATAGCTTAAATTTGTATGTAGTAAGAATTTTAACGAACATTTTTATATTGCTGTATTAAATTGAATTAAGATTCTATAGGCTAATTGTTCGAAATTTTTAATTTAAATCTCAGAAAGACATGATAAATATTCCAAGGCACAAAGGCAAGTCAACATCAGTTTTTTGTTATTCAACTTACACAGCAGAGCAGAACAGCTGTTTTCGAAAGACGCAACCCTTTCATCATCAGTGCTCATGTGTATTGTGTTTGTCACCACTTATTAGGTGGCTTAGTTGAATGTGATAACAGTTCCTATTTACACAAATTTTATTATGAAAAAGAATACGAGAACTGTATCAAGCTGATGTTAACATGTTATTGTTATAATACCCGTGTTACTGTTTGATTATTTTTCTTCATGTCCCATTTTTCTGAATTTTTTGTTCCATCATACATAAGTCAAACTTTTTTGGTTTGTAAATAGGAACTGTTATCACATTCAACTAAGCCACCTAATAAGTGGTGACAAACACAATACACATGAGCACTGATGATGAAAGGGTTGCGTCTTTCGAAAACAGCTGTTCTGCTCTGCTGTGTAAGTTGAATAACAAAAAACTGATGTTGACTTGCATTTGTGCCTTGGAATATTTATCATGTCTTTCTGAGATTTAAATTAAAAATTTCGAACAATTAGCCTATAGAATCTTAATTCAATTTAATAAAGAAGAATTATATCTGTGAAGGGTATTTAAGATTAGACAGCCTAATATATATATATATATATATATATATATATATATATATATATATATATAAATATATATATATATATATATATATATATATATATATATACATACATATATATATGTATATATATATATATGTATATATATATAAATATATATATATATATATATATATATGTATATGTACATATATATATATATATATATATATATATATATATATATATGTGTGTAAGGAATTGAAAATATAAGTACACAATGCATCAATACGGTGGGAATACAGTTTTCAAAAATTTGTTTATTTGTGGAATACACATAGGGTGCGAAGGAATCTGACTACACGTCAAACTGTTTCATCAAAATTTGGGAGTGTGTAGTAATTTTCAGTACCTCTCGTAGCGGTAGTACAAATTTAAAATATGTTGATCTTTGTCAAACTCTTAACTTAAGAGCACGGCTATCAGATGCAAATGAGGATGCGACTTGCACTTTTATCATGGGCTTACGGACAGGCCTATGCCATATTCTGCACCATACACCATGACAAGGAATACCGTCATATAGAAAATAATACCATAAAAGGACAGGAGCAACGGCATGTGCATCACCAAAGTAATGAACATCCACATCACGGCGAGACCACGTCTAACCAATGGAAGTAGATGATTCGGCACAATACAGAAGGGCTACAAACTTCCAGCAACAACAAATATGAGGTAATAATAATCCTCCACAGAACTCTGCAACACATCGTAATCTCTCCCGTAACGGCAGTGAAATGCCAGTAAAAAATTAAAATAATTTTTAACCCACAACTTTAATAAAGTTCAACGTGTAAGCCAAACACAGGCCGAAGGTCTTCAATCAACACACCGAAGACGATTTAGAAGTAAAGTGGTTTTTTAGACGAGTAAATGGTCTCCCATTTCTACAACGTACTTGCAGATAAACAGATAGATCAATAAATATTGCAGTAGATACAGCAGCTACTAATAACACTATGCAACAAATGAAGACCTTTTGAAAAGTGCAAGGTCGTGACTATATAGGTTCGATTCTACTATCAAATTGTAGGAAAACTCTATACTCAGTTTGGTCAATTTGGTGACCGTTTTGTTTTTATGGGCCTCCAAAGTTTCCCAATATTAGCACCATGCCCAAAAAAAGGTGTTTTTGCCAAATAGCTAGTCAGTACTTAAAAATATCGCTTAACTATGTTCAGCAAAAATGTAGCCAAGAGTGTACTGAATATTTCTTGATTAAATTTTGTGGCAAAAATATATTTTATCCCAAAATTATTTTTTAAAAAAAGTAGACAAAAAAATTTTTTTTACAATTTTTTGATCATAACTTTTAGGAAATCCTGATTTTTCATACACTATATTCGGCAAAATTGTAGCCAAGGTAAAGCCGAACAAATTTTGTGAACATACCAATATAATCTGAACGTGTCTAGATACCCAAAATGGCTCATAAAGACTGCCCTGTGGGTACATATTTTAATTTTTAATTCAAATTCTTATAATGAAACTAAAGTTTTTGCAGAATAATTTAATAAAGTATTTATTTCGAAGTAATTTTAATTGAAATATTCAATTGCAGTTATATATGTGACATCATTATGCATATTCACAATCTGAATTTTCGAAATCCTCTAATATTTGTAGATCCTCAATATCTCCATTTTCCTCTTCTCCACCGTCATCTTCCTCCTCAAGCTTTGGTACTCTTCCAAAATCAGCATCATTAAATAAATTTTTTGCGCGCCAACAAATCTCTGCCGTTAGGGCATCTGGAGATTGTTTGCCTCGATATCTAAATATAAGTATGTCAAGAAGTTTTAAAATTGCATACATACAAATATAAACGGTTTTTGTTACCTTAATTCGAATGGCAATGCTGTCTGGTGAAAACGTTCTCCTTGCTCATCCGATTCCGTAGAAAGTTGTCGGCTAAAGTACTCTAGGTGATGGTGTAGCAAATGAATTTTTAGCGACATATTGACTCCAATTTCTTCAAATGCGTTTAACATATTGTTCACAGATTTGTTATAATTTTCTAAACGATGTTTCCCCAAGAAACTCACTATTGTTTCTTTAATTGATGTCCAGGCAATCTTTTCTTTTTCAAGTAAGATGTTGTCGAATCGCTCATCTTTCATTAATCTGCGAATATCCGGACCGTTAAGTACCCCTGAAATATTTGTTAATGCACAAAAATATTGAATATAGACATTTTTTGTACAAACCCAGCATTTACTAACGATTTTAACTTGTACTTGTTATTGAAAGGGGTTGATGGATTCTTTTGGGGCAGCTAAGCTATCCAAAATGTGATAGCAATGATAAGCACATGTAAAAATCGCTAATCGTTTCACCGAAATTGGAGTCGATCCTTCAGATTGAAAAAAGATTGTTGGCGCGCAAAAAATTTATTTAATGATGCTGATTTTGGAAGAGTACCAAAGCTTGAGGAGGAAGATGACGGTGGAGAAGAGGAAAATGGAGATATTGAGGATCTACAAATATTAGAGGATTTCGAAAATTCAGATTGTGAATATGCATAATGATGTCACATATATAACTGCAATTGAATATTTCAATTAAAATTACTTCGAAATAAATACTTTATTAAATTATTCTGCAAAAACTTTAGTTTCATTATAAGAATTTGAATTAAAAATTAAAATATGTACCCACAGGGCAGTCTTTATGAGCCATTTTGGGTATCTAGACACGTTCAGATTATATTGGTATGTTCACAAAAGTTGTTCGGCTTTACCTTGGCTACAATTTTGCCGAATATAGTGTATGAAAAATCAGGATTTCCTAAAAGTTATGATCAAAAAATTGTAAAAAAAATTTTTTTTGTCTACTTTTTTTAAAAAATAATTTTGGGATAAAATATATTTTTGCCACAAAATTTAATCAAGAAATATTCAGTACACTCTTGGCTACATTTTTGCTGAACATAGTTAAGCGATATTTTTAAGTACTGACTAGCTATTTGGCAAAAACACCTTTTTTTGGGCATGGTGTTAATATTGGGAAACTTTGGAGGCCCATAAAAACAAAACGGTCACCAAATTGACCAAACTGAGTATATAGTTTTCCTACAATTTGATAGTAGAATCGAACCTATATAGTCACGACCTTGCACTTTTTCCACTGTTGCACTGTGTAATTATATTAGTACTAGTTGTAAAATACGAAAGCCGATAAAAATTGATCCTGTGAAGGTCAAAACTTCACGGGTACTCCGAGGTAAATACGAAAAAAATAATTACCGTTCTCAACCACTACTACAGTTTTTATTAAACTGAGGCTCTTCAAGAATTTCATATGCGTGTAAGAGAACAGGGATTTAGATCAGTCAAAGCAGACATCAATCTCTTTGACTATACTTGAAAATATATATATAGGAAACAATATGGAAAACGGTTGGTCCCAAAGGTCTTCCCCACAATTTCCCGCCAATTTTCATTACATCGTAGCGTGGCGTTACGATGCGGGGTTAAAAAAACACTTTTTTCGAATTTCTTCCTTCACGATATCTCACGAAAGCATCAGCCGACTTTGACCCACTTAGGGGCGATCGTCGTGGTTTTTGAATGCCAAGAGTTTGTGGAATCGATCGAAAAAGTTAGTTAAGAGCCTTTAAAAAGAAACCGCTTCTAAAAAAAATGTCTTTGTTTTATGTAATATATCTCAAAATCTACCGGTCTGAATCGGTTACAATTCACAGAAAGTCTAAGTTTTGTACAACTCTTTGAAACGCCTCTAAGTTGGTTGAAATACTAATTGATCAGATACATAATTTCGGATTTATTTTATTTCACTTTTTTCGAACTTTTTCGTTCACGAAATCTCACGAACGCATTAGCGGATTTTGACCCGGTTGGCGGCACTCAGCGTGTTTTTTGAATGCCAGGACCTGATTAGTTTCTGCAATCGATCGGAAACACCGTTTTAAAATTATTGTAAAAAAACACTTTAAAATATATTTTTTTTACTATATCTCAAAATATACCAATCCGAACCAGCTGCAATTCAAAGGAAGCTTATGTTTGGAATAAGGGTCTGCAATGAATAAGATTTGCGATAAGTCAAGGCGTTCGAACAAAACGGGAGTAATGGAGAGATGAGAAGGTTTGATGGACGAATACCAACGTGTATGTAGCCGACATACATACCTGTTCAGTAAGTACGGAACATACAAAAATGAGAACATAAGAAATATAAGTTCCTCAAATTAAGATGCTGATATCTCTGAAAAAAATATTGAAACTACAACGAATTCATTTTAGATAAAAGCAATTCATTTAACATTAAAAAAACATTCAAATCTCCGCCTTACATGTACATTCCTCGCCGTTTCAGCGACAAATGAATCAAATATAGAAAAAGAACCGAATTAATAGTTATGACCCATTGTGCTTTCTGTTTGACTCATTTATGTTATTGTATAAGTGAGCGAAATTTTTCTGGTCATGTCTGCTGTAAACCTTCACGTGGAACTTATTGTACAACATGAAGTTTGATCTTCAATTCTTACTCGACATATTTGATGAATAACTGGAAGATGAAATTGCGAAGGACTTTTAAAATTGACCCAACAACAAAATTGTTCCTTGATGTTGTTATTTTAGAAAATAAGTACACCATTTTGATGTAGAGCAGATTACAGTAGGAAACTATGTACAAGCTGTGCAATGCAGAGGTCTAGTTTGGAAGAACTTTCCTCTCAGGAAAGCTTCCAAGCTCACCAAGATATGGTGAGAACTCGATTTTTTCAAAACGGTGTAAAATTAGAAACTTCTCACTTTTTGTAAATTTTCTTAGCGGGAAGTTAAGAACAGAAAAAAGCGAATAAAAATAAATTTTACGATAAACAACAAAATTTACAGGAAAGATATCAAACAGATAATGCAAACGAATTATAGAACTAATGAAATATTGCCATATAATACGACAATTCATTCGTCTATTAGAAAAAAATCAGAAGATCCTATTTATGTAAGACAATATCCTTGTCCAATACCAGACAACGTGCTTATTAAAAATGAAATAAAGAAATGATAACCACAGATATTAAAATTATTCTGCCAAGTAGAATTATGAACAATTGGCCCATTTGGACTGTCGCAAAAACAGGTACCGAACTCCACGGGGTTGGAATTTTTATTTATTTAAGTCTTACGAGTTTTATTTATTCAAGTCTATGTTTACATGTATGTATATATGTATCTGTTTGGGTGGAGTGAAAATGGCCAAAAAATAGTTTTTTTTCATATTATTAAATCTCCTGTAATATTAATGTTAATTGATGCAAAAAATCAGAATTATATAACCAAATTTAGAGGTGGCGTACGACCGGTGAAATTTAAGAGTATTCTATTGATTTTCCTAATTGTTCTTTAAACAAAAAATCTATTTTTCAAATTTAAAGTTAGTATCATTTTAAATGCTTTTGTTTCCACCACTGTAGAGAAGTATTAGCAACACTTACATTTATATATAGTATACTTGAAAAGAAGTTGGGGAATCCCCTTATGCTAAAGTTGCTTCATTGTTATTCATTCCAGCTTCTTTGTTAGAAAGTTAAAGTGCTACGCACGTGTTCAACAAAAGCCTAGCACAAACGAAATTTTTAATTAATATATTGCTTACAACCTATTTTATGTGTTATATATATAGAAATATTTAAAAACTGGAAAAAACATTTTTCATCTGTTGATTTCGTGTTTCAATAAATGGCCAAGGTAAAAAAATTGTAACCGCTCTGCACCACCTCAAGACCTTAAACTAGAACAGGGGTCCCCAATGGGAGAAAATATTCAAGTATAATGTATTTGTGAATTTTTCATGTGTTAGTGACTGTTTTTTTAAGCAAGAGCGTACAAATAATGTTGCCAGACGACGTCATTTTTATGCCAAAAATAAAATGACATGAAATATTTAAATAAAGTTTTCATTAATATGTATTTCTTACATTTAATTAATGTATATATAATGTATAGTGAATAGTGAATAAATTATACACTCCACGCAATATTTGTAAGGCTAAAATTATTTTAAATTTTTTTCCGAATTTATTAATGTACATAATGTTGGAATATTTTGACTTATATATTGCCATTTCCAGGATATTATAATAGAGGAGTAAAAAAATCTAAATATGTATGTGGAATCAAAACATTTTGCTTCTTACTTTTAATTAAGAGAAAAAACATATATTATAAAAAAAGACCTACAAATCAAAAAATTTGCTTTCAAGTCAATTCATCTATTAAAATGTTTGTAATTTTGAAAAAATTCTATATAAGGACGCTACTAGACGTTGAAACCCGTACTTCTAGCAATATAATTCGTAAAATATTAGTAATAGGTGATAGCTACATTAAAGAAGCTAATTAAAAAATCTAAATAATAATAATAATAATCGGCAATGTAACTTCTGAGATATAGAGCCTCGGAAAAAAGAGCCTTATGTACCCTCTTCTCCCCATAAAACTTTTTGCAATAAAAAAATTTATAGGAACAAATATATTAAACAGAAGCAATTTCTTATTTTACGTATACTTCAAATTGAACTTACTCATTGTTTTTAAATATTTTTGTCAAAATAACACCGTTTTATATGAAAAATTGAAAGCATTTTTTAATTCTGTAGAAATGTTGAGGTATTTTTCATAAAACTACCGTAATAATTTCACATTAACGATTTGAAAAAGTAATATGAAGATTTTGATGTTTTTTCTCCAAAATTTGGCGATATTACATCTATTTTGTCTGGCAACTATGTGAACAAGAAAGAACATTTAAAGGTGTTGCCGTTGATCACAAAATCAAATTGATAATAATATAAGAAGGCAAACTTAGTTTTCACTTTTATAAATGTGTGAAATTGATTTTTGTTTCTATAGCCTATATTCTATTCACAATTTCGACCGAAGTGCTGTCAAAGCCCATATAAAAAGTATTTAGTCGATATAAGCGTGGAAAAATTTGGAAAACTAGTTTACTATGAAAAACACGTGAAATTTTTCTGAACACAATTTTGCTAAATATTTTTCGAAAATTTAAACAGAGTACTAGCCTTAAGGAAAACAAGAAATTTATAATTTTTATTTGTCAATTTTTTCAAATGAAATAATTAATGTTGCTAAACATTTTTCGAAAATTCAAACAGAGTACCGGCCTTATCGCTGTGAGCCCTTGTATGTAGTATAATTTTTTGGCCTCCTAAGCGCACACAAAAATTTAATTTAATTGACTGTTAAAGTTCGACGAGGCAAGTCGCACGTTTTTTATGAAAAAAAAATATACTGCAAAATTAAACAAAATTTGTATTTGTACATACATAGAACTTTAGAAAATTGCAAAATGTGGGATAAAGTGTGGGAAAATTCTTTTTTGTTTTCTCTTAGTATAACAAATGAAGCTGAGTGTATGGTGTGCCATCAGATAATAAAAAGAATGAGTGCGTTCAGCGTTAAACGGCATTATACCACCTGTCACTCAGAACTTTGTTTAGTTGTAGGGGAAGATAGAAATAAACTTATTTAAAGATTAAAAAAAGAGTTCCGTTTCAAAAATGATCGTCTGATTCAAAATATACCTAAGCCAAATATGTCGCCAAATTGCCATATTAAAGCATCATATATAGTTGCATTAGGATTAGCAAAAAAGGGCGTTCTTTTGACGACGGAGAACTTTTTAAGGATTTATGTCAATCTATAATGCCTTTATTTGGTGAAACTGGCCAAATTATGTATAACATTATAAATGAAGTACCATTATCTGGCTCTACTATAATGAGAAGAACTGAGGACATTGGGGTTTATATTAAAAATGAAACTTTAAAAAGAATAAATGTTGCAAAATGTATCTCTATTTGTTTGGACGAAAGTGTTGATATTTCTGACACCAGTCATATGATAATTTGCATTAGAACCACAGACAACACGTTCAACTCATTTGAGGAAATTTTAAAGCTTCATTCCTTAAATATAAAATGTTATAGAAAAGAAATAGACATAGATGAATTAATAAAGTGTGAAAAATTAACTTTTTGATTGACACAGACGCAATATTAGGTACTTTAAAAATTGGAAAAGATTTTTATTTTTAATATATTTTTAGTTTTGCTGCATAAAATAAACTATGAGCCACTGTATATACATATTTGGGAAATTATGAAATATAAATAAATAGAATTTTCTAAAAAATGATAAAAAAATTCGGAAATAAAACTGTAAATGGTGTAAAGATAATGTACCAAAAATTTTAAAATACTCGTGCAACTGACTAAATAACATTTCTTTCGATTTAAAAAAAAAGTTCCTCTGTAGAAAATTTTCATAAGGCTTATATTAAAATATTCTATTATAGACAATACTATCTTCCAATGGAGATATAAAATATTATAAAACCATTTTTGTATCATACAAAATTACTAAAAATCATAATATATATAAATTCATCCATCCAAGAATACAAAAAATCGAACGATGTCAACGCGGGTTGAAAATTTAGTCATGCATTTGTTGTTGTCTATGAATAAAAATTTTATTTTCTCTTCTCTCATTGATATGAATTTCGTTACTGTTCGTGTTGCGTATGTGAATACGTGTAAAAAATCCGATTGGCACTCGTATCTGGAGTGTAATGGCTGAGGTGCCCTGATATAGAGCCCCGATTCACAATACAGGAAAAAAAAAATTAAAAAAAATTTCGCTTCACCCTAATATACATATGTATATACGAGCAGTATATACTATATGCAAAAAGTATAACCATTTTAATTATTTAAAGCAAATATAATCTTACGTTTTATTAAATTTTTATTCAAAGATAAATTAACATGAAAATAAAGTTTATTAAAATCTCAACAACTTCGAATAAATGAATCAGAGTTTGCATAATTTCTTCATAAGGATTTAATAGATAGAAGAGAGAAGTAGTGTGTAAGACGGTGCGGAACAGATAATGATAAATTCTCAATCAGAAAAGTACAGCTTGCATTGTCCTTAACCATTTTTAATATATTCATAACATTCAGCATACACAGTTCTTCTGCTAGATAAAGACGGTAGCTTGATAAGCGAAAGTATAGCTTTATATGAAGAAACACGCAGAGGATTCCACTGCAATCCGCGCAGGAAAATAATAGACAAAGTTTCTGAATTAATTCAATTGCATTGATATAAAATGTATAAGATGAGTACCATATTATCGAGCCATATTCGCCAAATTGATGTAACCCTCACCATAATCGATTTTAGTTTTTTTTTATCGAAATCGATAGTTATCGATAATTTCCATCATCTGCAAATATTTCATGGCAGTAGATTTAACCGTTATAATTTTATAACAAAAACAATTTTAATGTAACCGCATATGGTGAGCTTGTTTACATACTATTTGGTGAGCGCGTGTGTGGGTTACTTTAAAATTCTTTTTTAAAATAAACGCTACAAAGTGAAATAGTAAGCAAAACATGAACACAATTATTTGAAAAATATATTAAAAATTCGTATTTTGGAAGCTTTTAATGAATATGTCAAAGGTATCGTCGCAAATTTATTATAAAATAATGTTTTTTAATTTTTGTAGCTTTCCCTCGTTCCATATAGCGGTTCTGATGAATCTTCAGTTGATTTAAATGAATTCCAAAATCTAAAAGAAGTCGAGGAAGCAACATGTGTTGGTAAAAGAGGCTACAAAACCCCAAAACGAATACCTAAAAGGCTGCAAAGAGTCAAGAAATGAAATGCAACCGTTTTACAAAACCCATGCTTAAAGAACAAATGTGGGAATTCGGTTTTCTGAAGATGACAGGTTTTCTAAAGATGAGAGGGTAAGACTAAATGAATATTTTTGGGGAATGGGAAACAAAATAAGACAAAAAGATTGGTTGTCTTCGTGCGTTAAGCAAGTCTGTGTTAAAAGGTGATATGGAGAAAATGACAAAAGAAAATGCAGCTTTACTTATTTTATCAGCATCAATAATAACAATATAAAAGTGTGCCAAAAATTTTTATTGAAAACGTTGAACATTTCACAAACGATGTTAAGGTCTGTAATAAAAAACACAAATTCATATAATATTTGCCTTACAAATATGAAAAAGTCAACTCCACACAACAAATCTGATGAAGCAAGCGTTTCTTTGATAAAATCTTTTATTGAACAGTTACCAGCGGTTCCTTCACATTACTGTCGGAATAAAAGTAAACAAGTAAAAACGTTATATTCGACCGGGTCGAATCTTAAATACCCTCCAAATATTTAGTAAGTGAATTTGATATGTTTAACTTGGTGGGACAGAGTTCCTTTATATAATATCATACGTCAACGCCCACTAAAGGGGGCGGGGTTCAAAAATATACAATATCATGTTTTCCACAGACGAACGTATGGGCATTGCTAGACCGTCTTAGACTTCATCACAATTCTCTTTGGAGGCTATAAAAACTGTATTTTGGCGGGGTCGCTCTGGCAAGGGCTGTGGGGGAAACATTTCACCTTTGTCATAAAACTCTAAAAATAAATGCTTGGGATAATTATACACAAAATTAAAATTTCTTATTTTTGATAGGGTCATTTAAAGGGCAAAGGGGGAGAGGGGGTAAAGCAGAAACAGATACACATAAAACTGTAAAAATAAATGCTTATTAAATAATTTTTTTTTTTGGTAGGGTCATTTAGGGGGCGAAGGGGAAAGAGGGGGTAGGGCAGTACCAGGTTTCGTCTCAGCTTCGTCATTAAAGCTTAAAAGTGTTATTTTTAAGGAATGTAAAACAATTTGTTAAATTTTTATGCTATTTTTGCCTATAAATTTTTTTTTGTTAGGGTCATTTTAGGGGTCAAAGAAAGAAGGGGGGGGGGGCTAGGACAGAAATCGGCAGTCATAAAACTCTAAAGATAAATGCTTGGGATGATTATATACAAAATTTAAAAAAAAAATTTTTTTTTGGTAGGGTCATTTTGGGGGCAAAGGAAGAGGGGGGGGGTAGGGCAGAAATCGGCAGTCATAAAACTCTAAAGATAAATGCTTGGGATGATTATATACAAAATTAAAAAAAAAAAATTTTTTTTGGTAGGGTCATTTAGGGGGCAAAGGAAGAGGTGGGGGGGAAGTAGGGCAGAAATCGGCAGTCATAAAACTCTAAAGATAAATGCTTGGGATGATTATATACAAAATTTAAAAAAAAAATTTTTTTTTGGTAGGGTCATTGAGGTGGCGAAGGGGCAGGAGGGGGTAGGGCAGAGTAGTACCAGGTTTCGTCTCAGCGTCGTCATTAAAGCTTAAAAGTGTTAGTTTTAAGGAATGTAGGCTTAAGTAAAACAATTTGTTAAATTTTTATGCTATTTTTGCCTATAATAACGCCCACTAAAGTGGGCGGGGTCAAAAAATATTTTTATTTTATTTAATGGCTCCAAGTTTAAGGCGTTGGACCGTATTTGACATAAAAATATATCATTTGCTTAACAAAATAACCAAAAAACTTTAAAAATTATGTTGTTTTTTCTGGGTTGCTTTAGTTCTTCTTAGGGGAACTTTTTTCCCTCTTGCCCGATTTAGCCCATCTTCGAACTTAACCTGCTCTAAGTCTTAAAATATATTTATGCCAAATTTCAAGAGTCTAGCTCTTTTCGTTTGGACTAAATCGTGATTTCCACAGACGGACGGACGGACATGCTCAGTTCGTCTTAGATTTCATCACTGATCAAGAATATATATACTTTATGGGGTCTGAGATGGAATTTCGATGCGTTACAAACGGAATGACAAAGTGAATATACCCTCCAAATTCTTTTTTGGAGGGTATAAAAATTATATCTACCTCATGAATTTCGAAACATAAAAACCGTATATAAACTTTATGTTGAACATTTGGAAACAATTAATAAAGAAGTGCCAGTTGTCATTAGGAGTATTCCGTAAAATATTTAGAACCAGTTTCAATTTAGGCTTCCATTTACCTAAAAAAGATAAATGTGTAGTATGCGAAAATTACAATAACTTAGACAAAGAATCCAAAAGGCAATTGGAATCATCAGAAGAGTATCAAATCCACCTAAATGACAAAGAGAAATGCAAGGAAATATTTTTAGAGGACCAAAAGCAGTGTAAAGAGAATCCAGCTTATTTATGTAAAAGTTTCGACTTGCAAAAAGTCTTAAGTACTCCACATGGAAAAAGTGTGACTTTGTTCTATTCTAGAAAATATTCATTCTACAATGAAAGTTTTTATGAAAGTGGTACGAGATATGGCTGTTGTTTTCTGGGGGGAGAGAAAGATGGTAAACGAGGGTATAATGAAATTTGCACTACCGTTTCCCAATACCTTGAACTAGTAGATCAAAGAAAAACTCATTCGATAGTCCATCTTTATTGTGATAGCTGTGCAGGAGAGAACAAAAACAGAGCAATGCTTGCTACATTGCCCTATTTTCTTGCAAATTCTAATTTTGTAACTTATATACAAATTACGTACTTGTTGCCTGGATACACCATGATGCCTGTTGACTCAATACATAGTACAATTGAATCCTTTATTCAAAAAATATAATTGTGTTGAGTTAACTAACAGCAATTTTAAAGACTGGAAGAAATTTTCACAAGCGATGTTTCCCAATTCAATTAAAATTCAGTTAACAAAATTGCGTTCTGCAATATTCAGAAAAAATACTTCAAATGTAACTCTTAAATATGGGTACTTTGATGAATCTGAATCCATAAGTTATGATTTAAATTCAATTCCAGACGAAACTCTGAAATCATTTCTAAGGGACCTACTAAATTATATGATGAAATCTTCAAGATTTCTTCCGCTAAATATAAGGATTTGAAAACGCTTTGTAATAATAAAACTATACCCGAAAAGTTTCAACACGAATATTTAAATTTAAAATGGGATAAATCGATCAAAGATTCGCTACCTGAGACCGATCAGGAAGATGATATTTAGAATTAGTGGATACTTTATTCCTAGTATATGTACATATAAATATTTGTATCGAACGCTATTTAAAAATTTTTAATATGAAGTACGTTATTTTATTTTTGTTTTATGTTATATATTCCAAAATGTACCTATATATTTTTATTAGAGTGAAATCTATATCAATAAAACAAGAACAGAAAGCCACTTGCTTAAAATAAATTTTTGATTTAACCCACACGTATTTTAATGGTAGGTTGCCAGCAGAACAGTGAAAAATATTTAACTCACAAAAACAATCCTTACATTGCAAATATCTAATCAAAATTATATATATCACACAAAACAAAACTTACATTCTAAATTTCAAAGGAATAGCTTTATTAAAACTGAATTTATTAAAAAAGAAACTTCTCCTGTAAAATTCTTATTTTGAGGGTTACATCTTTTTGGCGAATATGGCTCGTTATATTGAGCCGCATTCTAAAACAAGATGAACAAGAGATATATAAAGTTGCTTTGTGATGTTGGGGTCTAGGGTAGGGGAAACCAAGTTAGCATTGATTGTAAGTATAATCAATGTTATATATTGTATACAATTGAGTTGAGGATCAAGTAAAATTCCAAGGTCAGTAAACGTACAAACATTTTCCTACTCATAAATGCCCACAGAGTATTTAACTTTCCCGTAATTTCTCCGGTAGAAACACATTTACTTGCATTTTTTAAAATTCAAATGCATTAAATTATTATCGCATCAAGAGTTTTAATCTGCTTGAAGAAATAAGTGATCACAGTAGTCATTGTAGCTAAAAAATATTATGACACATCAGTGTACATTAGAAGGAATGAGTGTTTGATTACACTAGGCAAGTCCTTAAAAAATTTAGAAAATTATAGTGGCCCACGATGACTCACCTGAGGAACCCCAATATTAACGGGAATAGGTTTAGGTTTAGCATTTTTAAACAAACCCGTTTGTTTCTTGTGACGAAGTGGTCCTCTTTAAACAATTATGCGTGAGACCCATGTGGTGAAGCAACCGATGATTGACTTTATCAAAATAAACTACATCCTACTTTAAAATAAAATAAACTACATCCGTTTGCTTTTTATTGACATAACCACTATTAACGAGAGTTGTAAATTGTAACATGTTAGTAACACTTGAACAACCTTTCCAAAATTAATGTTGATTAGGTGATAATAAGGAAGAATCCTGATGACACAAATGTCTTTCGAAGAGTTTTGGTATAATACTCAGTTTAGCAATTCTTCTGTAACTTTGGATGTCAGTTTTAGTGCCTGAGTTGAACACTGGTATAATAAATGAATCCTTCCATAGGTCTGGAAATGTAACAAACTTGACCAACAAGTTGAATAAAAATGTAAGAGGGGTAACTAAATCATGAGCACATTCAATGCGAAAACAGCTTGGTATCTTTTATACGAAAATTTCAGCATTTTTAAATATCCCAAAACTAAAGATTCAACCAATAATGGAATTAAAACGGAAGGACTTCTACAGTCGAAATCATAACATTAATTTGTTCAGCAAATAAATCACATATCTCAGTAACATTATTAGGGGGCAAATTACGGCACTCGATATCGATCGGAATTTGCATTTAAATTGTATGGAAATTTCGCTCGGTATCGAATGCGGTAATTTGGCCCCAGATTGATATTCATCTAACTTCAAAGTAGGTGGAAAGGCAACTGATTTTCTTTTTAAATACGAGTATACAAAAAATAAATCAAATTTGTAAAAAGATTTTGGATTTGTTTTAAACGAATTTTTAAATTTGACGAGGTAACTTTTATAAAATTGTTGGTTTAATTTATTGTATTCAGCTCGAATAGCAAAGTATCTAGAAAAGTTCAAAGATGATCCAGAGTTTTTATAAATTCTATATTTATTTTTTCTATTCATAATTTTGGAAAAAAGTTTGGAATTCCACGAGGGACCTGTGGAAACATGAACGGTTTAATTTGGTATACATTGAATCATGATCCAGTATATTCTGTAATAAAATTTTTTGATAACACAATTCATGACATCAACTTCACTGTCAGAATTTGAAAATGAAAGCAAATTGATCCAGTTTGAACTCCTTCACTCGGTGGTATCTTGCTTTTTTAAAACATTATATAGATTTTATAGATTAGTATGTTTTTGTTTTGTCTAAAGTAGCTCTAGAGATCTGAGTCGAAATGCTGAAAATCTTTAGGCGAGACGGCGAAAGTATATGTTTGCCGCCGTTACTTATATATGATTCACGACTAAAAAACGGAAAAAAATTATTCATACCTATATTTTTATAACATAAAAAAAATTAAAAGATAACTACTACTACTTAACAAGTGAAAAATTGTTCTCGTTTAACTTACGTAGCTGCCAGCCTTACTTACTGAACGTTTTTCCGTATGCCGCCGCAAAAAAAGTGTATTCAGCTTATATCAAGGTAGTAGCTGACCGACGTTTGAAATACCATACTAAGTAATGACAGGTTGTTCACACTAGTCATATATTTCGTGCTATTATTTTATGACTTATGACTTTATGACTACAGTGTGAATCCCCAAAATGTGTGTAGTTAAACTTCCGTAACTCAACGAAAAAATACCTTAGGAAATAGTATTTGCTCGATTCCAGGTTTGGAAAATCAAAATTATTTGGTACATACAAATAACCAAATAAGTTCCTAATTTTTTTATTTTTTTTGTGAATTGTACCTAATTTATACTTAAGAAGAGTTAATTTGGCCTTGAACCCTTCACTCAAGTGAAAAGAATTATTACACATTCAAACGCACATTTCAAATGCACATCACTTAGAAAAGCGTAAAAAACATTTGAATGATGTTTCACTTCTTACATGCTGCCGCCGAATGACACTTTGTGTGTTAAGCTCAATTGCAAATAACGAAATTAGTTTTAAAATTTATGTTTCTTAATTTAGTTATTAAACATTTTCATATACGCATTGAATTTTTTTGTACTGCTATGTAAATGGAAAACATAATACGTTGGACTTGTATATGTATTTAAATTTTGTTTTGTTTCATTGTGCCACCTGTTGTTGTTGTTTTGATATAGAAAATCATTTGCAAATTAAGCCATAAATAATAACATAGCAAAAAAAATTCCTGGTTCAGTTTTGTACACTTTAGGCCATTTTATGACATCGTCAGCTAACTTAATATTGTAAAAAAAACGGCTAAAGATCATTTGAGGAATCTTTGAATATTCCTATGCCATCCTTTTCTTGCCGAAAAACCATGAACAAGAATAAAAATTTAAATTTAATAGTTCCTCCTTTTTGAAGATTTGTAACTTGATATTCACAAGGAATTTGACATGATCAGTATTCTAAAATACAATGGAAAATCAAAATCAATTTTCAACATATGCAGTAGGTCAATGATTGCTGCGAAATCCTCTCCGTTCAAATTATCAGTGCTCATGTGAACCTGCAACTTTAATTTTCGAAATTGTATAGGTCCGAACCGGTCCAAATTCACAGGAAATCCAAGTTTCGAGGAAAACTTTGAAACGCAGCTACCTAGATTCGATTCGGCCGTTCAAAAGTTATAAACGGGTCACAAACCCTACATGAACAGTGTCGGTCATTTGACCGGTAATATGACAGTCACTCGTGAAATAGTTTCCATCAGCACGTAGAGCAAAGTTTCTATCGCTTTATTAAGGCCAATATGAAAAAAATTATGGAAACCCTTGTGTACGTCTGATTCCTCTCTAACCTATGAATTTTATCGCCCATATAACATATATCCGAACCAAAAACGTTTACTCCAATTCAATTCTTCATTTTTATTAAATATTTAAAAAATTTATTTCTACATACATATTTATGTACATATCCAATTAAAAATCATATATGCTTCTATCGTCTGTTTTTTTACTGTTCCATCATCAGTATTTTTGATGCGGCCTAAAAATATCAAATATTTAAGTACAAATGGGAAGCAAAGAAGATTTTTAGATACTTACAGTCGCTTCCAACTTGCTCTTCACTCAACGATTCCTGCTGTAACCAGCTTTTTTGATAACTAATGTTGACTTTCCTTTGTGCTTTCATCACATATTTAAACAATAATCCTATCTATTAATTTAATTTTATATAGCAAAAAATATCTATTCAGTATACTTACATATATTATTTAGCTAAATTGAATATGGTAAATTTAAAAACTATTTCATTTTTATTTTACTTTGCACGACACAGATATATTATGCTAGAGTTAATGTCGACGCCGTTGACGGCGTTTCAACGCCGAAAAAGTTGAAATATATTGAACTTTTACGGCGTTGCAACGCGTTGAGATTAACTGCTCCCATACAATTTCATACGATTCAACTTTTTTTTTGATATTTGACGCCGTCGACGACGTCGACATTAACTCTAGCATTAAATGAAAACTGAAATGACAAATGTCAAAAATTAAACTACTACATACCTTTGTCTCCGATGATTGTTCTCTACATCAGACATGACAAGAAAAATTTCGCTCACTTATACAATAACATAAATGAGTCAAACAGAAACCACAATGGGTCATACCTATTAAATTGGTTCTTTTTCTATATTTCTACATGTAAGGCGGAGAATTGTATGTTTTTTTTAATGTTAAATGAATTGTTTTATCTAAAATGAATTCATTGTAGTTTCAATATTTTTTTCAGAGATATCAGCAACTTAAAAATTTGCTGTAAAGAGTGAGTTGTAGTCTCCCCTATCTTCTTTAATAGTCACTCTGGCTCCGTTATATCTGTTAATTCTAATAAATTTCGATGCAATATTAACTTAATTAATAAGGCAAGGAAAAGTCAAACCGAAAAAATTTTTTCTATTAAAAATCTACTTTTTTCTATTAAAAATCAATTTTTTCTATAGAAAAATATTTTTGTTTCCTATAGAAAAATGCATTTTATATTTTATTCTTTCACTTAAAACAATATTTCATACAACGTACGAAATATCTCCCATTGTGTATGGGTAAAATGAGAAAAAACTGTTTTCAGAGAAGAATAAAATAAAAGAGAATAAGAATACGTGTGAATTCGATTTGCAAAAATTTGTTTCGTGATGTTCACCATTGCTCTACATCAGATACGGGCGTTTCGTAGCACAATTGTGCTGAGATCCAGGGCTGCCAGAAATTTTTCGTGAAAAATCAGCAAATTTCCCAAAAAAAATCGGCATTATCGGCACTTTCATATCTTAAAATCCGCAAAAAATCGGCATTAATTAAAAAACTTATTTTGACATATAAACAAAAACAATTCAATATAATTTATTAAATATTATACATAAAACAGCATGTATAGATCAATAAATTTGCACCTCACAAGTTTTGAAATTATTTTGGGGTTTCGTTTAATCTCCCAATTGGCAATTTAAAAGAAAGGATTTATTATTTTATTCATTTAGAATGACTTTTACTTAAAAAAAATACATAAGATCAACTTGCTTTTTATAAAACAGTATAAAATAATTAAAAAAGATGTGTGGTGTCGTGGGACACCGGATAGGAACGCAGTTCCTTATTATAAAAATATTAATTTTAAGTTCTATTCGAGGTATAAAGAAAATAATTATTCGGGTATACATTTTTTATTAGGATTTTTCTTTTCGCCGATCAACGAAAATACAGAATCAGTTTTGTTCCCAAACGAAATTGAATTCTGTCACGGCCCGGCTGCGTATGATTAATATTTGTTTGTATGGAATTGTATTACTCATACGTCTTAAACATTGAGTTAGAAACAAAATATCTTACGTTACGGACGTTTCTTCCCGGTTAGGGTCCCCTCCGCAACGTCTCATAAGGAACTTCGTTCCAATTAATATATATACGTCTTTTCCAATAGTATTTCAAAATTTTGCTATTATATTTCAGAATTTCCTAAAAATTAACTACTCGTAGGTTCTAAAATAGGAGTTACAATATACAATTAAAAATTTAGAATATTATCCTAAAATTTTTGAACAAAATTCGTAAATATAATACAAAAATTGGAATTAATGTGGTTTTCATAGATCAATCATATATATTAGATTTTGACATTTTTATTAAATCGTTATTTATTTCGCAATTAGAGTTTTTCATTTTCAAATAATCTTTAGAATAAAGAATTCCTTCTTTTAAAGTTTTATTTTCTAAGGAACATCGGAATTTCGTGCACAGCTACAACAAGGCAATTGAATTGTTATTAAAAGAAGAATTATATAATAAAAGATGTTCCACACTATTATTAAAAAATCGTCATTTTTTAGGGGTAAAATCGGCAAATCGGCATATTGAAATTTTTGGAGTGAAAAATCGTCAAAATGCCTATAAATCGGTATTTCTGGCAGCCCTGCTGAGATCATTCAAACGTATTCTTACAGACCAACCTAAATTACGACGCAAAGCGTTGTCTGGCTGTCAAAATTTCTCATGCCCATACAAAATATATGAGACCAACCGAAATAACGCGGCGTCAACGCTTTGCAATTGGAAAATCCAATTTTGACAGCGCGTAAAGAAGTGAAGTTTGTTGCAAAAGCACTCTTGTTTACTTTGTTGAAGTGTAAAGTGATGTAACTTTAGCTAGTTTTAGGTCAATTTAGCGTGTTCATCTCTATTTCTTATTTCTAATTAGAGTTTTTATCAATCAAAGTGAGTAAACATTACTGATTATGGGGCAACGTTAACGCTCTAATTTAGGTTACTCATTTCAGCGTAAAAGCTAAGCGCCAAATTACGTTGCGCTTTGCGTCGTAATTTAGGTTGGACTGTTACCCTCTTTAATTTAGTCGTCGATGAGACAGCGACGAATGAATATCAGGCGGATGCTTACGAATTCTTTTATACTTTTTTCCAGAATATTTGCCCAGAAAACAATTTGAGTCATGATGATATGCGAATAATATTTTGTCATAAACAATCCTTTCGATAACATACAATCAGGGCTGCCAGAAATGCCGATTTATCGGCATTTTGACGATTTTTTACTCCAAAAATTTCAATATGCCGATAAATATATAATGCTTGGTTTTTTGTTTGGTGGGTAGCTCGCAAGATCAACACATACACAATTTACCAATACATTGACGGTGCCCACCACTGCTCTACATTAAGTTCGGTAATACGTAAAATTGTTGCAAATGCATTAGTACAAAAATTATGTGTGTATTAGTCTCGATCATTCCCCTGCAGGAAATTTCAATAGTAAAATTATACTGATTATCTATTGACGATGCCACCAGTACTACTGACAAGTTATACCCCAACTAATGCTATCTACTTTTGACATTTAACACAGGCTTGTCCTACGAAATCTACCAGTACTCTGCGTCAATACTGACTAATTAGTTCTTATGGGACCATATAGCGAAAATGTCAATAGTAAGATTGTACTAACTTAATATTGACGATATCACCGAGGTCAATAACAACAGTTACCGTCGGCTACCCACCGATTTTGAGCCCATCAGCTTGATGATTTGTTTTAACCGTCAACAGTTTTCTCTACCTATCAAAAATAAAAAAAACAATTTGTTGACAGTGTCACCAAAAAGGCACCATAATTGTTGACAAAAATATTGGCATGGATACACTTAACCCAACGTTTCCTTCAGGGTCATTTCTTGTAGGGTACTTACATACACATACATACAGATGTAGTGACGGCCTCTCCGGAGTAGTCAGTAAGGCTCAAACTAGTCGAGATCTAGCGACAACTCGATTTCTTCATAGTGGGGTAAAACCTCCAGATTTTTTTGAAAATTTTAAGCTTTCTTACCAGGAAGTTAAAAATAAAATGTGTAATAAAAGGAATAACAATAAAAAGAAAAAACCAAAGTATTAATTATTGGTACAACAATAAATTTAATCGAAAAATTGTCGATTCCATCTTACGATATTAATAATTGTGTTGAGAAAAATCGTTGTACCTGCAATTAATAATTTAATTGTATTGACAAAAAAATTAATTGTATTCACAAATATCTTTTTTTTATTATACTCATTCTTCTGTGGGATATACTATTCCATATGAATCGTTTAATTCTTAACTGATTTTTTCTAAAAGTACTAGCAAAACTATTTATAAAACTTTATTAAAGGTTTATTAAACAAAAATTTTCATACAATATTTGCTTACAAAATTTTTAGTATATGTTATGAATATTATAATTGATTTATCATATTCCATATTTATTTATATAGTTAAAACTAAATGTATACATACATATGTTTGTATTTAAATGTGTGTTTAAGTAACTTGTGTTGTAAAAGATAAAACATCTTAACATTACTTAGTATCTTCAACATACGGTTTTTTAGAATTATCTGACCCATGCAGAGGTAAGAAAAGTATAAATATGGCACATGACATCATAGCACAACAGGAAACATAAA
Source organism: Linnaemya tessellans (assembly GCA_951800035.1). NCBI lineage: Eukaryota > Metazoa > Arthropoda > Insecta > Diptera > Tachinidae > Linnaemya > Linnaemya tessellans. Next base: position 76,869,608 of record OX637536.1, read on the forward strand.
ATGTCATTTCGCAATACGTAGCTAATATTGCACCTACTAAATTTGTGCCGACAACGCTACCTATGCGGCCCATCATTAAAGAAACACAAATAGCCATGGCTCTGTAAGAAAAACATAAAACATAAAAGAAGAAAGCTTAAAACATATGAACTAATTACAAAATTTACGGTAGTACCTTAGTTGTGTAGGATATAATTCAACCGTGGCTCCTCCCAAAACATTAATATTGACACCTACCACAAACAGAAGTACGTAAAAAATAGCTGCTGTTGCAGTATATGGAAGCGAAACTGCCATTAAACCACAAGAACTGAAGAATATGATGGAAACAACTGGAAAGGGTATATGTGTTTCTCAAAATAATGTCTAGACCATAAAATAAGAGCATTTTAGTAATAATACTTACATAGAATTAATATTTTTCCTACACGATTAATTATTACTCCAATCAAAGCAAATATCGAGACATATAATGCTTCCATTAAAAATGAATACATATATGTTGTGTTTTCCAATTTATCTGGACAGTCCATGATCTATAAAGCAAATATATTTTAATTAAAAATTATCACGCAACATCTCGTAACTTACGCCTTTCGTCTGATTTACTTGTTTCGCATAAACAATTAGACACAATTTTTCATTGCCATCAGGACTATTTTTCATAAACTCCCCCATTGCATTGATGATATAGGGGAACCACATGTACAGACCATTTGTAATAACATACAGCCAAAACTGTGTGGTACATATAATCATGGTGGTACGCAAATACTTGCAACAAAACAATGGCGCTGTTTGATTCCACATGGTCAATAAAAGTTTCAGAAAGAGGTTTATGTTCTTATTTTTGATAGTCGAAATCTCATTACACTCTTCTTCCAGTAGTATGTGAGATATCTGGGTGAGAGAAAACAAACACATTATATACATAACTTTAACATACGTCATTTGGGTATATTTCTTTTGAAACATTCAACCTTCAGTTTATCTTTCCCGCCATTCATTTTATACATCTTTTGTAAAACTTCAATTGCTTCATTTTCTTTCTGAATGGAAAGTAAAAATTTTGGACTTTCGGGAAGAAAATATAGGGAAGCCCCTGCTATGAACCCAGGAATGCCGCATATTATGGTAAAAAGCCTCCAGGGCTTATAAGTAATACCCAAAAATGGTAATGGCAAGCGCCAATATTGGTTTATAACCGCAAAAGATAAGACCGGCATTAGCATGGCGCCCAATCCAAATATAAAGGCTGCAATCATTAAGGCTCTCGAACGTGTACGATCAATATGAAACTCTCCTAAATAAGCGTAGACTGTAGCAGATGCGCCCGAGACACTGAAATGGTAAAAAAAAAGTTTTAAACTATATTCATATGTAAATAAGTGCGAAATAATAAATAAAGTGCACCCTTCATTTTTTAACATAACGTATTATATTTTCGTTTGATACATAATTCGTATTTGTTTTGAAAAGTACAAGGTACTTCTAATGTCTCAATTTTTCTTGACATTTATCTTCTGACAAAAATAAGGATTGTGACATTTTCGATAAAATTGCTACCGTATTGGTTTTATATTTCCCTTTTTCTGTTTTCTCTAATTTTTTACATATATTAGGTTAGGTTTGGTTGAAGAGAGGAGCATTAGCTATCCCAATCCGTTCAGGATTACACTTAGGCCTCATAGGTCTGTTGTGCGCTCTATAATAAGGAGCCTCCACCGATACCATGGAAACCACTGAGTTTGATTACGTCAAGAACCTAGTTTCTTCAATGTACTTCCTTAAGTCTTTCCAATCAGAGCCCCTAACAAATTCCATCTCCTGTATAATCTCCTGATTAAATGTTTGTCTTCTGACTTGGCTAAAAGCTGGACAGTAGCACAAGTAGTGCTCCAGTGTCTCGTCCTCTTCCTGGCAGGCCCTGCATGTTATATAGTCAACGATACCCATTCGTGCCAGGTGATTCCTTAACTCTGTATGTCATGTTATTATATAAACCAACCTCCGTAGTGCTGGCCTACTCAATGTTAGGACCTGCTTTGTCCTGTTACCATCTAGGAACCCCCTTTAGAACTCTAGTCACCCTACCTACGGTAGAGTGCAGTCAATTTCTGGTATGTAATTATATAGCCCATCGTTTTAGTTCGTTATTAAAAACCTGAAATGTCTTCCGACTGTCTAGTGTGATGTTTGCCATTAATGCACCCATCTTTGCCTATCTGCCTCAAAATTTCCAGGCATTCCCTGATGTCCTGGAACCCATATTATCTCTATGCGCCACAGTGCGTGTATGAGTTAATCTCATCCTTGCATTGTAGTACACACCGAGATTGAACCACATGATTCATCGATGACCTTCCTACTATTCGTGAATATGCGAACCGGTAGTCTGTTATCGATTTCCTTCAACCATCTTATCCCTTCCGCAATAGCCAGGATCTCACCCTGAAATACTGTGTTATGATCCGGATGTCGGAAGTACGACCCATGTCACAGAATCCTCCACCCTATCGGTCACCAATCTTCGACCCGTCCGTGTATAGGTTAGTTATGGGGCCCATCGTACTTGCATCCTCCCATTCCATTCCCTCCGATATTATGGTGGTGCAGTGTGATTGTACATATCTAATAGGAATTCTGTCGCACGTAACCGAGCGAGCGTTGTTCCCGGGTAAGACATGTATTATACTCTGGAGTTTGGTAATGTGTTCCCTTGTGAGCCACTCATCCATCACCATCAATTTCATAGCAGCCAGAGCTGCTTCGTATTTAGCCTGTATATCAATAGGCAGTATTGATAGAATAGTTTCCAACGCCTTAGTTGATATGGTTCTCATCGCGCCACAGATGCTGATACAGCACTGTCTTTGTATCCTTTGAAGATATTTGATATTAACCTTCCTTTCCAAGGACGTCCACCATGCGTACGTCACAATTGGTCTTACCACGCTCGTATAGAGCCAGTGTGCCATCTTTGGACTCATTCCCCATTTGGACCCGATTACCCTTTTGCAATAGGTCTAGACTCTTTGGGTCTTGATTACCCTACTTTCTATATGGTCCTTCCATTACAACCTCCAGTCGATTATTACTGCTAGATATTTGACCTTACTAATTTGTATCGTCCTATTTCAAAAAACCGGTGATTCCAAATGTGCAATCTTCCGTTTCCTTGTAAACATACAAATTTCTGTCTTCTCTGGGTTCACATTGAGATCCCTTTCTGTAGTCCATGATAATGTCTTCAGTAGGGTATTGATACAGCAATAGCTAAGAGATTGAAATTTTGAAACTGAGTTGAGGATGGAGTGAAAATAGTCAAAACAATTTTTTTTCATATTTTTAAATCTCATGTATTATTAATAGATGACCCTTTAAAAACTATTCATTGATGCAAAAAATCAGAATTCTGTAACCAAATTGCCGCGCGACCGGTGAAATTTGAGATTGATTTTCCTAATTGTTCTTTATAGTCCGTTCAGCGTGCCACAAAATCAAGTAATTTCAAGTTGAAATTACGCATGAAATATAAAGTGTTCAGCCTGGTACAAATGACACTTGGGTTAATTTCGTAAACAGCTCTGTTGGAAAGGCTATCGAAGCAATAATGGAAGTATAGAAAGGTTCTAGGATGGATGTTGTTCCAGAAAGCCAAAGGCGGTGACCATACTTCCTGTTGAACATTCTTCCCCAAAGGGGATCCTTAAGGACTGCAACCCTGGATGCACCAAAGATGCTGGGAGGAGGGTGCTTTTAATTTTTATCCGAGTTAGAGGACATTAGTCTCTGGCTTGGTGTTTAACTTCTTTGAGTAGATGGATGTTACGGATGACGACGACGACGCTCCTTGGCATGTAGCGACGTCCATGTCACCGTTGTTGCGACACCTGATGATGAAGATGACGTAGATCAACCTTCACCATTCCAAAACAGCATTCGCTGAAATGTTCCTTCGAATAGTAGAGAGAAAAGAGAGGTTGGTTATGGTACAGGAACCCTGTGGACGTCACGGGACTGAACCTCAAATGCTGTAATCTTTATTTTTACCGAAGGCATAAGTAATATTAGATCTTGTATCATGGATAAAAACTCTTTACGTATCTCTATTCTATCTGATTTCCGTGACAGCGGCTCTGGAGACCTCGTCGGGTACGATTTGACTAGTTTCGAGTTACAAGTTAGTGGGTTTTTTCTTTATTTTATGTTAATAGCCAATAGGAGCTTAGAACACACATTTATTGTGTCTAATCGAAAGGAAGTTCTAGACATTACCTTGGTTAGTGCAAGGCACACAAATCTTGTCAGCGACTGGAAGGTTACGTATGCTTGCTCCCTTTCTGACCATTGTTGTATAGACTTTAGCATAGGATTATGTGAAAGTAGACACTGTTGTAAATAGAAAAAACCCTGACTGGGAATTACCGAAGAGCATACTCTGCAACTCCTTATCGATGATAACGAGATTCTAAGTGAATCTCCCGTATACTACAAATGTGGCATCAAAAACCACCATGGTGGAGCCTAGAGATTGCACATTTATATAAATAATGACATAGGTTATTCAATGAGGCTAAGCTGTCAGGCGACTGGTCGATTTACATAGCCTCAGTGAATCGGCTTAAGAATATTGTGAGACTGCGTAAGATACTTTCAACTACACCAGCTATACCCAGCCACATACAAAAACCCTGTGGTAGCTGAACCATAAGTAGTCAAGAATCGCTTAGCGTATTACTTGACACTCATTTTCTGGCAGTCATTCAGCACCTGTAACAGGAATTGTTAGTGACAGCTTAATAAGAAATACAGCCAGAATCCTACTGGTAGTTCGCTTCGATCCGTTTAAGTCCTCGGGACCAGAATGGAATAATTCCAGTCGACCTAAAAGAAACACGGATATTGTCCGACACTCTATAATATATAGGGAATACCTAAGGATGCCTTATAAACCAATATACTGGCATACGACTTCGCACTCTAAGCTTAGGGACTTTTGAATGACCATGACTAACGATCTTCTATTTCAATCGCAGCACGCTTATACTAAAGGCAAGTGTGTGAAAAATGCACTACATTCTCTGGTTGACCACACTAAGAAATCATTTTAGCATAATGCATTCACAATGGCAGCCTTTCTAGATATCGAGGGATCCTTCACCTACATCAACCAAGATTACATTATGAATGGGATGTCCGCCGCAGTGGTTAATAATGACATATGTCGGTTTATTAAAAATCTGATGCCACTCAATACAGGTAAGCTGCCAGGGCACTCCATTAGGAGGCATTATGTGGAACTTGTCCATTAATTCGCAACTGCTAAGTCTGGAGCGCAGACAAGTTAAGATTGTCGGATAAGCTGGCGATGCACAGTGGAAAATTTTAGTCCTTATCGGATCAAAAATCTGTATCTTTTTTGTTCTTAGAGATAGAGTTCTGAAATTTTGCACGAAAAATCTTAAATGTATTTGCTATTATTCTATAAAATATGAGCTAGAACTTATTTCTTTGTTGTCTAAACATCTAGATTGAACCTACATAATTGGTTACGTGGCCTTGGTGCAGGTTTCATGTGGTGGGGTTTTTGTTCAACTGATTGCAGTCTGATGTCTTCTTCAGGATCTTTAATAGCTATTGTTGTGTGTGGGTTTTGTTTGCTTCTGCACACCTTACGTCGAACAGTTATTATGATGAGTGCTGACACGCTTAAACAAAGTGCAATATAACCTATTGTATAACTATGCTGCCGGTGGAACTTCAATTCATTGGGCAGGTCCAGTATGTTCTGTTCTTTTAGTGATTTTTGTAACGCTGATAGTTCGTTGATGTTGTCAGGGTATATACTCTCTAAGTGAGTTGAGTTCAATGGATTGACGGTTACGGGGTGTGTAATAATTTCCTGTGTTCATAAGTCTGAGATGTTACCAAGGCTAGTATATGATGACCTTATTGTACTTGAGATAGTTTGTCTGCCCTTAATAGTAGCAAATTCATGCAGTCCGGATCCAGCGTGAGCAGGCTAGAGCCCTTTAAAGAAATATGAGTAATTTCTCTATGACACACGACTGTGGCCCGAGATGGTGCTGTGGTAGCATATATCCATCGATTTCTTTTGTTGAGTGGTATCCACTTAGTAGTAGTATTTTCTAGAGTACAAGTTGGTGCAGTTTTGTTATTGTACAAATTGATTTCACACTTGCACACTTCTGAACCATAATTGTAATGGGTCTGACTGTTGTGACACAAAAATACGTTTTGTTTTATTACGTCGCAAGCACTTAGATCTGCCTTTGTATTAAGAATGTATTGCTTGTGGGATGCTGCTACGCCCATCAATTCAGTACATGGTTTTGTTCAGCTACCATGGTTTTGTTCAGCATGTTAGGTACAGGAAACAGCTGGAAAATTTTAAATTGTTCAGGTTCAACCAACGGTAAAGTTATTTTGAATACTGCATGTTGGTGCGTAAGTCTACCTTGAACCTTCATTAGTTTGAATAACTGTAGTAGTTCATCTTGTCCAGTTGTAGGAAGAGCGAGTGATGGTACTGCATGGAGTTTAATTTGTGTAATTTCATTTTGTAATTGTAGAGGTGTTAGTAGTAATGGGCTGATTTTTCCATGATGAGTATGGACGACGGCATCAAGAATTGATGATTGTATTTTTCGTGTATTATTTGCAACTACTGATGTTTGATTCTTAAGCAATGTCAATAAATATGACTCATTTTCCTTTACTTCCTGTATTGTATTGGTCATCTGGTCAGCATATTCAGAATGCAATATGCCAAATAAAGAATGAGCAACATTTCCAACTATCTCCAGGCGCCTCTTTTACTCCGCAACAATTGATTCTCCAGTTGTAGATCCTCTTCCGTGTGTTCAAAATGTTTAATAATGCTGAGACATGATTCGTTTAATTGTATCATTTTGCACAGATGTCGTAGGGAATTCGTGCCGTTGATTAAAATTGATGTTTCAGACCAATATGCAGCCAAATCATAGTATACAAAAATATTCCATTCAGTGGCTAAAATTTTAGTTTTACCAATTTCTTCATTCCAAATTTTTCGGTTTTTATCGGTGTTCCAGGTGCCATTGGTAACAGCTAGAGTGAGATTGTTTAATAGTGTTCTCTTCCTTTTGGCACAAGGCTCCCCAGTTTAGATTGTTGTCATCAGAATTGATGGTTTCTTCAGACTCTGGTTCGATGGGTAAAAGAGCGATTCGATGTATTGGACGTTTGAATAGCCCATTGGTTGTTTTGACTTCCACGACTCTGACCACATTATCATTACCAGAATAAATTTTGACTATTCTTGCTAAAGGCGATTTCATGACTGGTAAATTATCCTCCTTGACTATCACCATATCATCAATTTTGAGGTTATCAAACTGCGTATTTCACTTGTGACGCTGCTGCAATTGATTCAAATATTCAGTGGACTATTTTTTCCAGAACTCTTGTTTGAGATGAGCCACGAGCTTCTAAAGAGATAGTCTTGAAGCTTTTACTGTTGTTGCGTTGCTGTCGATTTGTGATACTAGTGCTTCACTAATTAAAAAAATGACCAGGAGTCAGAGCTTCAAGATCATTGGGGTCACGACATATGAGCTAGTGGGCGAGAATTGAGTATCGCCTCGATTTCCACTATAATTGTTTCCAGTTCTTCCTGTGTCAGTGATGCAGTTGCAACACTACGTAGTAACAGATGTTTTGCAGACTTTACCGCTGCTTCCCATAATCCACCAAAATGTGGTGCACGTAGTGGTATAAAATGGAAATTTATTCCTTTTGAGCTAGCGGTTGAGATAATTGATTCCTGCCCCTTGTCGGAATAAATACTGTTGGCCAGTTCTGCCAACTGGGTTTTTGCTCCTATAAAGTTAGATGCGTTGTCTGAATAAATATTTTGACAACGACCACCACGGCTAATGAATCGTTTTAGAGCTTAATGCTTCAGTTGAAAGATTAGTTACCAATTCAAGATGAGTAGCCTTTGTGACAAAACAACAAAATACGGCTATAATGCTTTTATTGTTTTTTTTTTAGGAGTAGGACCAGCACTCAGGGGATGACCGCTACTTATGCAATGCATTGCGCCGGAACTGAAAACGAGGGTACATTGTAATGAATCCAAAATGGTCCACAGTAGTAAACTCCTGTATTAACGGAAGTTCGTGCTGGAGTAAGTCTAATCTGAGGTAGATTGCCCATTACTTGTTGGCATAATTGTGGACGTGCCCTGACACATCTGACGCATTTTTGTACAGTTGAGCGCGCCATAGTTTTGCCCTTTGTTGGCCAGAATCGTTGTCGTTTTATGTTTAACAGTGCTTGTGGTCCACAATGCTTATTCTCTTCGTGGACCATTGTGAATAAAAATTTTATGAGGGGGTCGTTGTATGGAACCAGGATTGAGTGTTTTGCGTCGTATGATAACGGTGATGCTTCCAATCGCCTTCCAACCCGTATGATATATTTGCCATCTATGAATGGAGCCAGATTGATGATGGAGCTCTTTTTTTCGATTTCCTTGTTTTTTCGAAGTTGGTTGATTTCTGGTAAAAAGTCGGATCTTTGAATGGTTCTTATAATTATATATAGTGCGTTATCCAGTTCAGCCGAAGCTAATGCCTTGTGTGTAGGACGCTGCTGTCTACTTATTCTTGAAATTTTTATGTATCTCAGGACATACCCCAATATTTTTTGCAGGGTCTTAAATGAGTTCCTATGTGGGATGTTGTATATGAACTCATTATTGGTAATGGTAACTGCTGAAATGTGTGGTGTTTTCCTTTTCTCGATGTCATTAGGAATTGAAAGTTGGCTTAAAAATGGGGATGGCCACATTTCTTCTCGCCCGTGCAGGAAAAGTGGTCCATATAACCATAAGTTGCATTCAGAAAGTTTGTGCGCTGGTAGACCTATGGATAAGATGTCGGCTGGATTATCTTTCGATCGGATGTGGCGCCACTGGTTGGGCACCGTTAATGATTGGATTTTGGAGACTCGATTAGCCACAAAAGTATGATACAAGGAGGATTGAGAGTTTATCCAAGAGAGTGCTATTTCGGAGTCACTCCAGAGGCATACATGTAGATTTTTGATTTGAAGATCCATTTTAATTCTGTGCATGAGTTGAGCAGCCGTAACAGCAGCACATAACTCTAGACACGGCACTGTTTGTTGTTTCAATGGAGCGAGCCGTGTCTTTGCGCAAAGTAATTGTACAATAACTCTTCGATCCTTAAGTGTTGCTCGGATATAGGCGACAGCACCAAAAGCCTCTTCTGATGCGTCTGAGAAAATATGTAGTTCTGTTTTCTATGCAAGTTCCCCTTTAAACATATGTCGGGGAATTTTGAAGTTGTCCAAGCTGTCTAAGTCTTTTCTGAATTTCGTCCAGCTAACGTGATGTTCTTCAGGCAATGGCTCATCCTAATCTAGCTTTCGTTGCCACAACTGCTGAATAAACATTTTTGCCTTAATGACTACAGGTGCTAGTAGTCCAAGAGGATCAAACAATTTTGCAAGATCTGATGTCGCTGTCCGTTTTGTGACATTTTGCAAATGATTCACTTTTACCTTGACGCAAAAGTGATCTGTATTAGGCAGCCATAATAATCCCAACGTTTTTATAGCGTTAGCGTTGTAACTATTAAAATCTAAGTCCAGTTCCTGATCGCCGAGTGGAATATTTTTCAATAGTTGTGGGTGGTTCGCGAACCATTTTTTTAAATTGAAGCCATGACTTCGCAACACCGTAATAAGTTCATTTTGCGTTTGAAGTGCGATGCTGATACTATCGGAGCCTCCAAAACCATCGTCCACGTATAAATTATTTCTGAGCATTTGTGACCCATATGGATATTCTATCGAGCCCTCTTCAGCAATTTTTTGTAGGCACTTCGTAGCTAAATAAGGTGCTGCTCGAGTACCATATGTGACCGTATTGAGTTTGTAATAGTTAACAGGAAGTGATGGATTTTCTCTCCAGATTATTAACTGATACTGCTGATCGTCCTGATGAATCGCTGTTTGTCGGTACATTTCCTCGATGTCGGTGGTGAATGCAAATTTTGGGAGTCGAAAACGCAGCAATATTGAGAACAGTTCACTCTGGATGCTTGGCCCGGTAAACATTAGGTCATTTAATGAGTAACCTGACGATGTTTTTGCTGAAGCGTCAAATACTACTCTGAGTTTTGTTGTGCTGCTTTCTGGTTTAAAGACGTAGTGATGAGGAATGATATATCTAGGCTCCAATACGGTGTCGATATCTATCCTCTGCATGTGACCCAATTGTTCATACCCTCGCATAAACTGTATGTATAGTGATTGAATGTCTTCGTTTTTTTTTGGAGTCGACGCTCTAAGCCCACGAATCTATTGTATGCCATCGCATGGGATTCTCCTAAATCGGTTGGGTTTTCACGAAAAGGAAGGCTAACTACGAAACGGCCATCTTTATTGGTGTACGTATGTTGGGTAAAATGTGCTTCACATTGTTTTTCTGACGGCGAAAGACCCCTCTCATTTCCTTCAATCTCATCCAATTTCCAAAGCTGCTCAATGGCTTCTTCCAATGACGTGGAGTCTCCAAATACAGCACACGTGGTTGCACATGACGGGTTAGGAGGTAGATCTTTCCCGATTGTACCACCTTCAATCCAACCAAGTACTGTATTCTGGAGTGTTGGAAGGTCGTCAGCAAGGTGTATAGTGCCATTTTGGGTTAATTTGAAGACAAATTCTGCTCCAAGTAACAAATCTATCTTCTCCTGCTGATAGAAATGAGGATCTGCCAAGTGGATGTTGTTGGGAATGTTCCAAGTAGAAATGTCCACATGCTTATTTGGTTGTGGGGGAATTATGCTTGGTAGAACATATGGATCAACGTTTGCAGAGAAGTTGTGATTCTTCAACTTCATCCCGATATTTATACGATATTTTGACTTCTTTTGAGTTTCGCCAACGCCGTCAATACAGAGTGAAGTCTCAGGAATGTATTGTGTTTTTTGTTACATTTTCTGCAACTACCTGAATTGCAGGTGTTCGAAACGTGATCATTCCCGAAACGCATAATCTGTACTGTTGTACCCATCGTAATCGTTCTGCTGCTGATACTTGCAAAAATTTACTGCAGTGATATAGTTTGTGGTCACTGTTATTGCACGCTTTGCATGTGCTATTACCGGTTTTGCCGGATGTGATAATTGTTGATACCACTTTATGTGTAGATTTTTCCTTTTGGAATTGAACTTCCAGGAACGATAAAAACTCAGTTATGGTTGGCACATCCCTTGGGTTTGTCAGTGATTGCATGTATTTGGTATGAGTATTTTTATCGAGTTTTTTAATTAATATCTGTACGCGAATATCCTTCCAAGAGGATGTTGTGACATCCAAATTGTTTAGAGCGAGCAAGCATTCCTTGGTGGTGTCATGCAGAGCTTTAACAGATGATGCAGTTGATGTTCCAGACGGCTGGTTAAGTATTTTGTCCACCAAGTTAGCTACTAGAATTCTTTTGTTGTCGTAACGATCCTGTAAAGTTTTCCAGGCAGCACTATAATTTGTGTCGGGTAAGGAGAATTGACTGATTAGATGTTCAGCTTCTCCTGACAAATTACTTTTTAAGTACCACATTTTCTGAATGGCGGAAATCGATTGTTTATCCACCATTTCGGAAAATAGGTCATGGAACTGGCGCCATTTTAGGTAATCGCCACTAAATTGGGGTATTGCTACTTTTAGTAAATGTACTGAGCTAGTATTGTCTCTTGCAGGTAGCGTCTCTTTATTCTGCGTGTGAGCACCATTTTGTTTTATTTTGTCAGCTTCAACAGAAGGATTGACCAGACTTATCTGCATTAAGTCATTTACATTGTCATATTGTTCCTGATTTAGGCCGCAAGCAGCTGGGTTGTTTAATTGATCATAAGCTTCATCATGCAGCATCTCGATTTGATCCCATAGTCTTTTCATTGTACTGATGTTTATTTCGAAATATTGTAGAGGATGGTCATCTGTATATGTTAGCCCCATTAATAACCGCCCGAGCGCACACAGACGGGCGTGTAACTTTCGCAGTGTACTGCTTGACGTTTCAATGCCAGGAGCTGCTTCAGTCATTGTGCTGGATTTTCCGGATGCGAGGGGTTTGGCTACTGTTTTAGGACGCGTCTCCGTTTGTGCTTTGACACGGTTAATCTAATTTCATTGGCTCGCCATCACAAGCGTCTCGTATTTCTGTGTCTGTTGCTTGAAATTCGTCCCAAGACTCTTATTTAATAAAAGGTGTATTCATGTTGGTTTTATTACTAGTTTCTAACACCAACCTAACTTAATATAATTTTATTAATTTGCATTTTTCCCATATTTAACTTTTTACCTTCTAGTTAAGAACAGAAACTAAGTCTTAGCTGGATTGACCCTGAGACCATATACGACAATCTGCTTATTTACGAGTGCCAGTCCGGATTTCTTGCACTGAGATAGAGCATCTAATTGTATGCAAGAAATCGCCACCGCCACGTCATACAGTGGGGTGAATGGTAGAGAAATTGGCGATTAATTCATAGAACTCGTGATATTAAAATCTTGTTATTTTTTATTGATGAGTATTAATAAATACATAAAAAACCGACATTTAAAAAAATTTTTTTTTTAAATTGTTAACCTTTTATGGGAATTGTGTCACAAAAACCTTTACAACTCAAAAATCGCAGAAATGCGCAAATACCTATCTGGGATATATTAGCTAAAATCTTATATTAAGAGCATAAAAGCATTTTTTCCTGCACTCATCCGCAAAGTTGTTGAAACTCAATGTATATATCAAAAATACCACATTTTTGGAGACATTTAATTTTTTTTTTAAATATTTATAAAACATGTATCTAAGCAAAAAGTATAATATAAAACTTTTACTTATAGATGTCTTAACAAAAACTATAATCACAAAAATGTTTGAACTTTGAACACACTGCAAATAAAGTACACTACCAAGAACTTTTATTTTTGCAGTTAGTGATGTAGAATCTTATCTACTTTCATATGGTACCAAATACGGTTGTGAAAGTTAACGTTAATATTTTGAATTAATAGCCACTTGTGAGGGCTTTCACCCCACAGTGCGTCGCACAGTGGAAAATCGTAGAGTAAGACCAGCCTATAATTAATTTTTAAAAAGGTTCGAATTACACCATAATCTTTTTTTATCGAAAAGCTAAGATGTCGAACTTGATAATTTGAGGAAAATATTTGATGTTTGGTCAATAGTAATACTCGGAATTAAGGACCGTATTCACATAAACAACGATTTATTACCATAAAAATAAAACATATTTCAGAGCATATTTTTAATCGCCTCTATTATGAATGGCGACGTCGACGTCACATCAACTCGACAGCAAAAAAATCACTATCACTTGCTCGCAAGTTGTCGGTAACAATTAATTACTCTTGACGATTTCTTATCATTCTCTAGGGCATATAATATCGATAGAACATGTCAATAGTAGTGAGTTGCTGCCGCAAAAGAGTGGACAAGCGGCAATCTCTTGCTGTCGTCTTGATAACGCGTCGAAGTCGTCATTCATAATAGGGGCGAATATAACTCGCATTACAATTAGGGAGTTATAACCTTATTGGAAAGCTGATTTGATGTAGATTCCAATTTTATAAATAGCGGATCAGGTTTTAGTGAAAACATTTGAAATTTTAGCTCCTGAATGTTGTTTTGGCTGCATGTAAAAACTTCGGTAAGGTTTTTAATTAGGAGCTCTGCGCTCATACATATGTAAAAAATTTTAACGCTTAATATATATAACGCTTAATATATATAAAATACTATAAAAATATTAGCTTCATATTCGTGCCTAAACAGAAGTTACATTCAATAATGTTAAAAAACGCAGTTATTTAGATAATTGAACAAATGATTTTTGTTAAAGTAGCTTTGCATTGTTATCTAATTTTTTTTTTTGCTAAATGTAAAAAAAATTAACAAATTTAGCAAAAAAAAAATCCGTTATATAAAAAAAGTTGACTAGTAGGATATTGATGAAAAGTTTAAGAATAGTCACAATTAATATATGTTTTTTGGTTATACTGTGTTTTTTTGTGAAGAGATTATTAAAAATCAGTATTACAGTAGTTAAAAATGAATAATTTTAAGTGTTCAGTGCCACAAATAATGGATACTTATATTATTGTTTACATCACTCTCGAAAATGTTCGCGATCAGCCACTAACGAAGATGTTTTCAACAGACTTCTTTACACCTCTGATCCATATGTAACAAGTATAAGAAAACCATCCGCCAAACTTGCAAAAGATTTGAATGAAGATACGCTTAAACTGATGAAGTAACCACAAAATAGCGATTTTTAAGAAGAAAATGTCACGGTTAAAGTATTATTTAAATATATAAAGTTACACTATACCTAACAGAATGTTTTTTAAGTTTATTTTTCATTATATTATTTAGTTATTGTAACCAATATACATCGAATATGTAAATTTAATTTTATAAAATCAAAACCCAGTTAATAGCTTTACACAACTAAAGCTGAACGGAAACCCTTGAAGATCTCTAACAACACCAAGTAACTTGGTGTAATCCGGGATAGCAAGCTATCATGGAATCTAAACATCCATCCCAGAGCGTATAAGGCATTAGTGCCCATTTATGCTCGTATATGCAAAGGAGCAGTTGGTCTTAAATGGAATGTTAAGCCCAAAGGGATCAACTTTTTCTTTCAGGCTATAATTTAACCAGTACTTCGTTATGGGGTATTTGTATGATGAAATGCGTTAGAAAACGATGGTCATCGTAGAACTTTTGAACAAATCTTGCGGCTTGTAGCGTTACTGATAACAGGTAAAGTAAGATCCACTTCAATGGGGTCATATCCACAATGCTGAATTGGCTTCCTGTGGAAATTATGGCCAAGCAGTTGTACATGTGTTGTATATGTACAGTCAATTTGCACCACCATAACATCAGAAGGTATGGAATGGGAGGATGCAATTACAACAGGGACGGACCCCATAACTATCCTATACACAGACGGGTCGAAGATTAGTAACCTAGCGGGTGGAAGGTTCTATGACATAGGTCGTAACTTTCGTAAATACTTCCGCCTGCCAGACCACAATACAGTATTTCAGCCTGAGATCGCGCCTATAACGGAAGGGAAAAATGATTAAAGGAAATTGTTAACAAACTACCAGTTCGTATATTCACGGATAGTAGGAAAGTCATCGAGGCGCTAAGAAATTATGCGGTTCCATCTCGGTGTGTATTGCAATGCAAGGATGAGATAAACTCATATACTGTGGAAGCATCTAGATAATATGGATTCCAGGACATCAAGGAATACCTGGAAATATTGAGGCAGATAAGCTAGCAGAGATGGGAGGGAGCATTAATGCAAACATCATATTAGAAAATCCTAAGCCATTTCAAGTTTTTAAAAACGAACTAAAGCAATGGGCTATAGAATTGCATACAATAGATTGGCAATACACTACCATAGGTAGAGTAACTAGAATTCTATGGGGAAGCCCAAATAGTAACAAGACAAAGGAAATCCTAAGATTAAGATACAGAGTTAAGAAATCACCTGGCACGCATGGGCATCGTTGATGACATAACATGCAGAGAGTGTCAGGAGGATGACGAAACACTTGAGCATTACTTGTGCTACTGTCCAGCTTTTAGTAAAGTCAGGAGACAAACATTTAATCAGGAAATTATACCAGATATTGAATGTCTTAGGGGTTCTAATTGGAGAGACCTACGAAGATACATTGAAGAAACTAGGTTCTTAACGTAATCAAATTCAAAGGTTTCTATGGTTTTTAATGGTGACTCCCTATAATAGAATGAGGCTTAAGTGTAATCCTGAACAGATTGGGACAGAACTTGCTTATGTCCCTCTCTTCAACCTAACCTAACTTTTGATTCAACTTTTATAAAATGTAACTTTTGGCATTGGAAAAAATTAAATCAAGAACTACCAATAAAGTTAATAGGGCAGAATCAGTTCAAAAGTTCAGTTTAATGTTGTAGAATTATATTTCTCAATATTTTTAGAATTAGATGTCAATTCATATTTAAACAGCATTTATTGATATGACAAACTAGGCTCACACACATGCAAATATTTCAAAAAGTCAGTTTTTAAAGTTTAAAATTAAGTTTTGTTAAGACCTGAAGTAATTTTTCTAAAATAAATGAGATAATTGTAATGATTTAATAAAAAGTTACAATTCATTTTAACAAGTTTACACGAATACTGACGTAGTTGGCTGCTAGACACTTTGATGTTCACAGTGACGCCTGCGTTCCCATCAAAGTTTTTTATATCACACCAATATACATAGGCTTGCGTACCTAGACTGTACTAAAAATTCAAGAGTCGATGCTTGCAAAATAACAGAACAAAACTATATTTCATATTTATTGATGTCTAATAGACTACGACGCACAGTGCTTTGTCCCATAGGCAAAATTAAAATAAAATAAAGTGCTTAGAATATTTAAGTAATATACATTTTTGTAAAGCTAACAAAGTACCTTAAATAAATTCGTAAATAGAATTTATCATCTCGTCTTTTTGTTAACAGTAGAGGGCGCTAAAGTCAGAAAATGTTTGAGGTAAAACTGTTGAACGGAAAAACGGTTTTTACTGTGTTACAAAAAAAATTCTTAAAATTTAATTTTTTATTGTACTGCTTTGAAACTTAACAGTTTTGTTTATAACTATAGGTACAAAAAAAAAATAATTTTTTGTAAATATTTTATATAGAAAAGTTGTTTGCGCAATCGAAAACTTTTGCGATTTTTTATTTGGAATTCCCAAAATGCAAAAGTTTGATAGAGTGAAAAAATTTTTTTTTTAAGAGTAGGTAATTTTTTATTTGTGATTTTAGTACATTGTAAAGGGCTTAAATAGAATATGTAAACAAGTTTTAGATTTTTCACCCGGAAATGTAAAACTTATATGAATTTTTTAAGACATATTTCCTAAGTTTCAGAAAAAGTTGCAAAGACCTAAGTTTATGGTACTGCCAAAATTTAAAAAAAATAAGTTTATAAAATTTTTTTGTTTTATTACTATAAAAAATTAATCAAATTTTGATGTAGTGTATAATTTTTATTAAATAGTGACAAAAATTTACCAAAAATTTAAAGAATTTTTTTTTTTCATTTTGACGGAAACCCTAAAGTTTTGCAAACTTTGAAAAAATTAAAAAAATATATAAATAAAAAGTAGGCGAATTTTTATTTTTGATTTATATACTTTGTTAACAAATCCAACCACCAGTAAAAAAAAATTTAAGATTTTTAACCGAAAATTTGAAATTTTGGATTTTTTTAAAACATCTATATTTTTTAGTTTTACAAAGACCAAAAATACCTTAATATATATAAAAATCAAAAACACGTTTATTTGTTAGGGGTGAACTCTTCAATGCCCCAACAGATTTTCGCCTTCCACCCCACAAAATATTTGTAAAAGACCGGCGTGTGTTTTTATATATATTCTACCCCGGTAAATGCTACGCCCCTTTCAGAAATAGTGATTCGTCCGACAGATGGCGCAATTTTTAGTTTTTTTTGTGTTTTTGCACCGTAACTCAAGAACTACTGAACCGATTTTGACCAAACTTCATATACATGCTCTATAGGGCGTGAGTAGTGTTTCTGTGTAGTTTGAAGTTCGTCCGGCAGATGGCGCAATATTATTCTAATAATATTATTCTAATTCTATTCTAATATTATTATATTATTCGTGGGCAAAATCCAATTTTCATATTGTACCACCAATACCATATACAACACTAATGTTTGCTTAGGGCCAGCAACGCGGACCGGGGTCAGCTAGTGATTATATAATTTTTTCCAAGTAAAGTGCTCCAGCGACGTTCAATGTTCAATTCAATTTTTGCAAGCTGTGCAATTTTATTGACTGTAGCTCTGTTTGAGAACTTTTCGAGTAAAAAATATCCAGTAACTTTTACTGGGAGAGTAAGAATGATTTTACTCTCAGTAAAAAAAAATCACAAAAAGTAAACTAACGACATCCAGTACAAAGTATCAAGTAATCAACATTTGTTTGTAAACAGCTGATTCATGTTTTCCTTTTTGCTTTTCGATTCATTGTTTTCCCTATGTTTCAACTCATTTACTCCGTGAACACACTGCACTTTGTTGTTGTGTGTGCTAATAATAATCAGATGTCTTGTTTGGCGATTTTTCTGGCGATAAATAAATTCAATGGCGATATTGTGGCTATTTTTTTAACAAAATTTAAATTAAAAATTTTTGTAATTCAGGAAAATTAGTTTGTTGAATGAGTAGATAAAAAAAAAATAAATCCTACTAAAACTCGTCTGCAAAAAATGAAACCAACTTGATTTTTATGATTTTTGTTATATTAGTTATTTTAATTAATTTGTTTTGAATTTGGATGAGAAAAATTTACAATATATAATTTTTGGCGACTTTATTTCTACTTTTGGCGATTTTCTGTTAAATTTCTACACGATTATTTTCTAAAAAATTATATTAAAAAAATAAAATTAAATTTAGTATCAAATATTTATTAAGAAAAACTGCATAAAATTGATTTTGGCGACTTTTGGCGATTTTTAAAATCAATTTGGCGAAATAGGCCAGAAAAAATCTGACAACCCTGGATATGATTGATATTGTTATTTACATTTTGCTATTTTCCGTTATTTTTTATATTTGAGCAAGAGATGAGAGCGTGTTTATTTCAGTTTAACGTCATCATTTTCTAATAGTTTGCGATTGTTTTGAAGTTTTCACCATTTTTTTTATCAATAATATTTGAATTAATTGTGGAATTACCACTAAAACATTAAATTAATACCTAGTCAATATTGAAATAACCTCGTGTTATTAATGTCGGATCCGGAATTATCGTCACTTAGGTCTACAAAACACATTAAAAAAATGATGAATTCAAAGAAATTGAGAAATACATTTTGAGAGAAAACATCATAAATTACAATTAAAATTAATTATCTTATTTGTTGATCAAATTTAGAAACAATTTTATTTATGACCCTTTTTAAAGAGAATATTAAATTATTTGCATTTTGATCACTAATGTAGTAAAAATGTAGTTTATGAGAAAAAGGATATATGGGAGATGGTCATGTCCTTGTATCGAATGAAGCGAAATTTCTCAGAGAGCCCAAAAATATAGTTTTATAAGTTGTTATAAGTTTTCAGTGCATTCTGATCACTAATGTAGTTACAATTTAGTTTTTGAGAAAAATTATGTATGGGAGGTAGTCATGTCCTTGCACCGATTTTTCCGAAACTTCGAATTTTTCTTCATTAACATATTTTGAACCAGCACACCAAATTTCATTTTTCTACGATAACTTCTCTAATTTTGCCGATTCACTATATGGGGACAAAGCACTGTGCGACGTCAGTCGCATGGGGTTAATTCGTTAGGCGCATTACGGTCTGCTGTTATTCAAAAAAATAATATTTAGTGTGTGTACATATTTTTGAAAAAAATTTTGGAAAGAAAATTTTATTGGCGCTGTTTTACTTTGTATTCCTCTAGGAGCAGCTCAATGATAGTTTTTAATATTTTCGGGGATTTTGGCTCGTTGTCCTCTGTATTTGGCCCCAACAACTAGCCATTTATCCCCAACAAACATTCACAATGTTTAGGATCACGAACTTTTTATACTTTACCAAGTTGGCGATTCGAGTATTTCAAAGTCAATAAGCCATTCACTATCCCTCAATGTTGAACAACCGTTCAATTAATATTTTTGCTAGCGTTGGCTGGACTAATAATCACAAATTTTAATGTACTTACAATATACCGTTCAAGAGTCTTAGAAACAGCAAGATCCAAAAATTTGTTGAGAAACTCGAAAACAATGTCACCACAAAAGCCCACAATAATGTCGGCCTCATAACAAATTTGCGACCCCTGGTATCAGCCAAAAATCCCCATAAATGGGAACTGATAACCATACCCACATAACCAACAGCGCTTAACATTCCCTTGCGATAATTGCTCAACTGAAGGTCGCAATGCGCTACAGGCATATAAAAAGCTACCGCTGAGGTCTCCAATAGCACATTCGCCAATATAAGGCCAGAAACTATAATAATGGCATAATTGAACATACCGAATTCTGAAATGATATAAAAAATTATATTAATAATTAAAAAGTTATAGTACTTTTTCATATACGTGTGTTGCGCAAAACAATTGTTTTGTTATTTGGTTTCCTATAATATTTGGATACCAACAGAGAATTCCAATAAAATACACAGATGTTAAACTATTAATTCAATCATATAAACAAATTTATCAAAGCGTAAAATTCAGCTTAAACATTGCCGGCCACCTTGCAGGAAAATAGTTACATGCAAGGCAGTGAATTTTAAATATAAATAATAAAGTAAATACTTCGATATAATAACAGGTATATTTATAATAAAAGTATATATTTTTATAACACAATATGTGAATGGTTTTAACGGCACATCCATCAACTGAGTTTTGCGGCATGGTTTTCAGCAGATCCATAAACTGAATATGGTTTTTACAACAGACCCATTAACTGAATGCTAGGAACACAACTACGACGAACGACGAATTTTTGGTCGCGAATATTCGTTGCCAAAAATAAAACACATTGGTGTATATGAATATGCACACAATCGTGGTGCTGGTTGATATTCGTCATACTCAGCGAAAGTTGAAATAGATTTATTTCTAATTGTTTCGTTGCGAACGACGAACAAATCAGTATAAGGTGACCAGGTTTCATATACTCGAACTGGTTTTTTATGAAGAAACACAGTTAATACTATATTATAGCATGTAGCACAAAAAATACATCCACCAATTCACAAAAATCTACCTTTCGGACGAGGTTCTATTAATTTCGAACACTTTCTTTAATATAGTATTTCTGCCTACTTCCTACTTTTTCACATGGTCACCCCATCAGCCATTAAATGAAGAGAATATTTTATTTACAGAAAAAAAATTTCAGAAAATAATTACAAAAAGATATACGTACTGGAACAAATTGGACATCACCGAGGTAATTATTGAATGTCTGAACAATCTGGCATCAGAAGATTACAAAGATTATTAAAAAATTCGTATTTTTTTCATTATGTTTGCGTGTGTGGTATAAAATTTAAAAAATAAAATAAAAACACAGTATTTTAATTAAAATTTGTGATGAGTTCCTTTATTTTTTCAATTATTTGTTACCTTGAATAGCTAGAAGTGTTTCCGAGAAAGTTCACAAAGCAAGTGCTATAACTAGTAAAAATTGAAGATGGCGAAGACAATGTTTAACCTACCCGTTAGCGGTTTACTCGTTGGAATCCAAGAAAATATTCCAGCCAAACAATGTTGATAACAAAGGAATAATATTTGGATCCCAACAGAGAATTCCAATAAAACACATAGACGGAAAACTAATAAGTTAATAATATAAACAAAGATATCAAACGTAAAATTCAGCTTAAACATTGCCGGCCACCTTGCAGGAACATAGTTACATACATGCAAGACAGTGAATTTTAAGTATAAATAATAAAATAAATACTTCGCTATAATTCAAGGTATATTTATATGTATATTTTTTCATAATACAAAATGCGAATGGTTTTTACGACAGATCCATCAACTGAGTTTTGCGGCATGGTTTTCAGCAGATCCATAAACTGAATTTTGCGGCATGGTTTTCAGCAGATCCATAAACTGAATATGGTTTTTACCACAGACCCATAAACTGAACCCGTGCGGGATGGTTTTGGTCAGATCCATGAACTGTGTTAAAAAACGATATTAAAACGGGGATTGGCCAGAAATGACCCACTCAAATATCGTGTGTTGAGCCATCAGACAACCCGGACTCGTCGTTGATTGGCCTGTAAATACTTGGGCAACTACTTCTGGCCCCAAAACCAGTGCCACCTGACCGGAGTGGTAAAATGTGGGGTCCGCCAACTTGAAATCAGGAAATTGATTTCCAATTGTTGGCGATACGTCTTCGACGGGCGTTTTCACACCACGCATCGCAGAAACTTTAGCGGTTAATGAAATCCGCTTTAATGGGTCATAAATCGATTCAATATTCACACGGCAATATGAATCTGC
The DNA here is from genome assembly GCA_951800035.1 of Linnaemya tessellans. Classification (NCBI taxonomy): domain Eukaryota; kingdom Metazoa; phylum Arthropoda; class Insecta; order Diptera; family Tachinidae; genus Linnaemya; species Linnaemya tessellans. Next base: position 76,891,816 of record OX637536.1, read on the forward strand.
AACAGGAATCATTAACCGCTGCACCAAATGTTGGCAAATATAGCTGTGGCTGCAGCAAAGGTCAATGACTCCCCGCAATTGAATCTTTTTATTCCCCATGCGCAATTTCACCTGAAATGTTGGTGAGAACGCTATCACGTGGCGAAGAGGCAGCATAGGCCCAGCCGACGTACTTGGGAGCGGCCGTGAAGACGCAGGCACTGGCTTCGATTTGATGATGGAGGAATTTTTGTCTTTCGCACCCGAAGAATGCAGCAGAGTGTTATGTTCGCCCTGACATCTATTACACTTCCGAGTGCTAGGACAATCTTTCCTTGTGTGGTGCTCTGACAAACAGCGCGAGCAGTACCCAAAGGTAAGGATATGCCGCAATTTTTTGTCATGGGCCAAGCGTTTAAAGCGATGGCACCCTCGTAAGGGATGCGGTTTCTTGCAAAGTTTGCATTGCTTGGCCTCAACCTTTTCTACGACTTTCGGCGACGTCGACGAGTCGGAGTTGTCAATGGGCTGGCGTTTGCTGGCGACTTCAATGGTATTCGTCGAAGTGGCAGTACCATCCGCCTTGGGAATGACCGCAGAAACCTCTTCAGACAGCGGTGCCTCCAATGATGGGCCCGATACCTCCAATGATGGGCCCGATACCTCCATCGCCTCTTCGTATTCCTCCAGCAATACAGCTTCCGAAAAAATGGGTAAAGCGTCCATATTACTAGGAAAGAATGAAGTTTAGTAAATGCGATAAAATTAGGTGGTCAAAATGACCAGTTTTGCGATTGGTCGTCTAACAATCCCATTTTCTGTTCGAACGTCGGCGACGCGAACATGATCATCAGTACCTGGATACGTTTTCACGACCCGACCTAACTTCCAGGCAGTGGGCGAAAGTTGCTCATGACGAATAGCAACTAAATCATTTACAGCTATATCACGCTCAGGAAATTTCCATTTATAACGTTTATGCAAATTCTGTAAATATTCTTCTTTCCATCGGCGACAGAAATCATGCGTAAGTGCCTTAACTTTGCGGTATCTATTTATCAAACCTATTGCTGACTCATATATTGAAGGTTCAGGGGGCGCCAATATTGGCCCGCCTATCAAAAAATGACCCGGAGTAAGAGCCACTGGCTCATTAGGACCATCTGACATAGGACATCGCGAGCACAGTCGAAAGCTCCTCAAATGTATACTTAACAGATTGAGCCTCCTTGCGAAAATGATGTTTAAAACTTTTGACAGCCGCCTCCCAGAGTCCCCCCATATGGGGCGCACCAGCTGGGATAAACCGCCATGAAAGACCCTGAACTTCAAATGTTGAACACATGCGAGCCTGACTTTCCTTCAAAAAAGTGCGAAAATCCTTTTCAATCTCCCGAGAAGCACCTACGAAATTTGTGCCATTGTCAGAAAATACTGTTTGTGGACAACCTCGCCTAGCAATAAAACGATGAAAAGCAGCCAAGAAGGCATCCGACGACAAATCCGTCGTAGCTTCTAAATGGACTGCTTTGGTGGAGAAGCAAACAAAGATACAGACATAGGCTTTTGTTATTCGACAAGATCGACCGGTAAAACTTCTCAGGTCAAAGGCACCTGCGAAATCCACGCCAGTAGTGGTAAAAGGACGATTTAAAGTAGTTCGCTCTGGAGGAAGTGCCGCCATGATCTGATTGCATGTGCGTTTCCTATCCAAAATGCAACGTTTGCAGCGGTTCACTACAGTGGGAACCAACACCTTGAGCCGTGGGACCCAATATTCAACGCGTATAATCCGCAGCATCAGCTGATTCCCGCCATGAATCGAAATCATATGTACAAACTCTGACAACAAAATCGTAAACCTACTTGAATATGGTAGAATAATTGGATGTTTTTCAGTGTAGGATAAAGAGGGAGATTTCACCAAACGACATTCAACCTCATTACTCCATTGCTGTCCAAAAAGGGATTAAGGGACTTTAACGAACTTTTTGGGGAAATCGATTTTTTCAACAAAAGACACTGATATTCCTCAGGATAATGAACTTTTTGAGCCAAAATCGCCAATCTCAACTTCATCTTCGATATTTCATCACTTGAAATCGTTGTCGACTCAAAAGTATACCTGCCCCTATGTGCAGAATGTGTCCGATAGTAAAAACGAAACAAATATGATATCACTCTGAGAGCACGATCAAGCTTAGAAAATCTATTCAACACATCTTCAAAATCTGAAAAGAATACTGCATGCGTCTTAATAGCTTTGGCCTCGACATCTGTGTCCATAGGCGAAATATCCTTTATGGTCCAATTAGACTTAGCATTACGCAGCCACGTCGGTTTATGCCACCAGAGATCACTTCCTGCCAGATCCGAAGGTGAAACTCCTCTACTAGCTAAATCTGCTGGATTATCTTCCAACCTAACATGATACCAGTTGTGTTTTCCGACATTCTCCTGAATTCTGCACACTCTATTAGCAACAAACGTTGTCCAACTACTTGGCGTTTTCCTCAACCAACAAAGCACAATAGTAGAATCGGTCCAACAATACATCTGTTTGATTGAAATACCAATTTCGCTACTCACTGGTTTTAAAAGCTCAGAAGCCAAAACTGCTCCACAAAGTTCCAGCCGAGGCAAAGAAATAGATTTAATAGGAGCGACTTTCGTCTTACAAGAGAGTAAGTGTGCATAAATTTGGCCAAATGCTTCAATGCGAATATAAATTGCCCCCGCGTATGCTTTTTCCGAGGCGTCGGAAAAAACATTCCTGTCAGGCTTAATCATTGGGTGATGAGGAAGGTAACACGATAGAGAAGGTTTAACAAAATTATCCGATACGGGCTTCATATGACCTAAAGTTAAATATTCTTCAACCACATCATCATATAATTCCTTGACATCAGGTTTACGCAACAAAGAGGACTCATTTCTCAAGAATTGTGCCATGACATTCTGTTTCGAAAAGCCCAAACTGATAGAATGAGGAAATTCCGGCTTAAAAGGTAGCGTCACTACATCACGACCGTCGGAGTCGCGCCGCGTCGTTTTCCTATAATTATCCTCACAAAATTTATCCATCGGTGAAACAATTTTCCTTTTAGGAGTTTCTTCAAGTTCCCAGAAGCGAAGAAGATTTCTATTTAAATTGTCTTCCAGAGACGCTTCTATTGTGGTCGAATAAGTCTGAACGCGTGATTCTTGAACAGATCCTGTAACAATCCATCCGAATACGGTCCGTTGCGCCTCCAAAGATCCGAAAATATCACGATTAATTTCGCCTAAAAGAATCTGTGGATACAAATCAGCGCCTAAAAGTACATCAACAGGCCGAGTTTGGCAAAAACGAGGGTCTGCTAGCTGTAAATTCGAAAAACTATTACGATAACTAGAGCCTACAATGAACGAAGGCAGATGGCCTGATATATTAGGTAGTACCAGGGCCATGGTTTCCAATAGGATAGATGAATCTGAGGGAGAACCAATTTTCAAACTACAAACTTTTCTAGTAGTGGCAGAAACAGTTTGATTAATTCCTGAAACTCTGACATTCGCAGAATGTGCAAATAGTTTCAAGCGATTCTGTAAATGCTCAGAGATGAAAGATGACTCTGAAGCGGGGTCAATCAAGGCTCGAGCTGGGTAAGTCATACCATTGTGAACAATATTCACCATAGCTGTTCCCAGAAGCACTTTTCGGTTCTGAGAGACATGAAATACCTGTCGAGTAGGATTACTGCTCGAAGATATGCCACTCGATGTAGAAGGCATGGAGTAATCTACTTGAGCATTCTGGGCCAAATTGCCAGACGTGGTAGCAAAATTATCCCTAGGTGCAACTTCCGAGGTAGCATTATCTCGATGTAGTAAAGTATGATGCCTTTTATTGCAAATACTGCAATTAAAAGCACTCTTGCAATTCTTTACTTCATGTTCACGTGATAAGCAATTCACACAACAATGAAATTTTTTCACCGTTGAAAATCTTTCCGAAATTGAAGAATTCTTGAACCGCTTACATCCTCTCAAGAGGTGTCCTGAATTCCGACATAAAACACAAGACGTAGAAGCAAAAGTAGAATTTACAATATGAGCCCTGGCCCTGTGACCCGTATTCTTTTCAGATTGCTGCGAACTTTTAAGATCATGAACACACTCCAAAGTCTGAATCCTTTCCGTCAGAAATTCATCGAAACTTTTCCACGAGGACAAAACCGATTTATTACGAACACTTTGTTCCCATAAGCTAACGGTAGAAGTGGGTAAGCGTTGAATCGAAAGGAAAATTAAAATAGGATCCCAATTGTCTGTTGAAACTTTGTAAATAGAAAGCGATGTGAGACAATTATTAATACCGCGCTGCAAAGTTTTTAAACCGGCACTAGATTCCTTATCAACGGAGGGAAGGTTAAATAATAATTTCAATTGGTTATTAACCAACATACGAGGATTTTCATATGCCTCCTTAAGGTTTCGCCAAGCAACATCAAACCCCTCGTTACTTAACGGGCACTTAGACACGATTTCATTCGCTTCACCGGCGGTTTTACGTATTAAATAGCAAAGACGTTCTATATTACTAAGACGCGAACTATTTATATATATGGCTGTAAATAAATCTCTAAATGCAGGCCATGATATATAATCTCCTTCAAATGTTTTTACATCACAAGGAGGTAGTGTTAAATTATGTTCTGAGTTGCCCAAGTGTGAGTTTTTAACAGAAGATTCATTTACTTTTGGCGTGTTAACCTCTAAATATTGAGACTTTTCATAAATTAAGCCTAAACAATTAAGGTAAGCCATATAAGTACTCTGATATTTAGAAGCAGCCACATTTACATCTTCAGAGTTCACTTTGGTATTATCGTCAACATAGTCGACCCACCCTTCATATGCATCCTTAACTTTTTCCCATAAATTCTTTAATTCGTCGCGTTGAATTTGCAGAGTAAAAACCGTATGGAAATCCTCATGACAATCATTAAAATTTGCTGCGAATTTAATGAGGGAATCCGATACGCGCGTAAATTTATTTAAATATTTGTTCGCCATGATTTATTTTTTAATATATAAATTAGTCGCAAATTTATGGGAGAAAATTAATGCACACACGATATAATAGTCAAAGTGACCAACGGTAGGGTGTATACCAAATAAAGTAAAAAGAACAAGATGAACAAATAAACAACTTTGTAATTACAAATTAAGCAAAAAGACACTCACACTTGTTGTTGCACTCCGTTATAATAATATATAAATTATAATAAATATTATTTAATTTAATTGAAATAATTTAACACTCAGTAATTTAAGATAGAAAGTGCAAATATTTTATAAAAAAAAATTATTTTTATTTGCAATTCCGTCCGTCCACGTAAATAAAACCGCAGAAGATTTTTTTCATATCGACCGAAAATTAATTAACACAAACGTCAAAAATAATGGTTAATTATTTCTACTTATGAGGGATGAAACGCGATCAATCACAAAAACAATTTATGTATATAATTATATATGTATATACAAGTGTATAATATGTATGTGTGTATTTTATTTCTTTTATTACCTTACACACTTCTTCTTTTTTCACTTTAACACAATTAAATTAAGAACTTATTTTACGCACCTTTAATTTAAATGTTCGATATTTTCCAAATAAACGAAGAATATTTTGGTGGTTTGGATGAATTCTCAACGATGAAATTCCTTGATGCAAGTGAGAAAAAGAAAATACGATGAGTTAATTTCTTACAAAAATTTCCAAGAAATCCGGCTCGAAGGACCAAATGTTTGCGTGTGTGGTATAAAATTTATGAAATAAAATAAAAACACAGTATTTTAATTAAAATTTGTGATGAGTTCCTTTATTTTTTCAATTATTTGTTACCTTGAATAGCTAGAAGTGTTTCCGAGAAAGTTCACAAAGCAAGTGCTATAACTAGTAAAAATTGAAGATGGCGAAGACAATGTTTAACCTACCCGTTAGCGGTTTACTCGTTGGAATCCAAGAAAATATTCCAGCCAAACAATGTTGATAACAAAGGAATAATATTTGGATCCCAACAGAGAATTCCAATAAAACACATAGACGGAAAACTAATAAGTTAATAATATAAACAAAGATATCAAACGTAAAATTCAGCTTAAACACATTACGTTATTATTTTCGTCGTTATTGTGTTTCATACGACGAATTTACAGAGCGAATTTTTATTTACGAGTTCGTCATATTCAACGAAATTCGTCGTTCGTCCTAAGTTGTGTTCTTAGCAACTATGTTCATGAATCCGTGCGGAATCCATGAACTCTCTTGAAGGACGATATTAAAAAGGGCATTGGCCAGAAATTATCCACCCAAATATAGTGTGTTGGGTCACCAGACAACCCGCACTCGTCGTTTATTGGCCCGTAACTACTTGGGCAACTACTTCTGGCCCCAAAACCAAATAAATTACAAATAAATTTGCAAAGTATTGATGCACAGATACCAACTAGTTTTTGCAGACCGTATGTGATGTTATTAAACGTATTCTTTTTTCTGTTACTGTGACTGACTGTACACGACCTATGCCTTCACATAGGAAGTTGCAACGTAGTCAACCACGGAAAATCCTCATAACACCCGTAAACCTATACAGTTATCTGAGTTGTTGAAACTAACTAGTGCGAGTGAGACGCAAAACTCTCGAAAGAGAGAGCTATTGACTGAAGTAGTAGAACACAAGACTATGAAGCGGAAGATCCTGAATTCGAGCTATTTTAATAAAGTAATATTTTCTATTTAACGTCGTATTTTGGAGATTATTCTCAGTTAGTTTATGTATATTACGAGCCCCGGCCACTATTAATTCGTACGGCAAGATTTTTTACCCGTATGCAATGTTTAGCAGATGATATTATCAATACTAAAGTAGGCAGCACATGCAAACCTATTTTTTCTGAAAGATCATTTTATTCTCTTAATTTTAGAAAGAAAAATTATTTTGTACCTCAAAAACAACAAAAACATTTATTTCTTTGAATGCATTGCTTAACTGATAAGAAAAATTTGATCAGTATTAATTCATACGGTGCGTTAAATATTTATTATTTTGTTAAAAATTTAATTTAAATATTTTAAATATTTTTTAAATATTAATATTGGGTAACATCGCCTTTTGCCTTATAACACATTTACAACGCTTTGGCATAGATTTTAATAAATTCTGGCATTGTTCTGTTGAAATAGAATCCCACATCTCTTGCAATTTTGTTTTTAAATCAGAAACGGTTCTTTGAGGCTCATTTTTTAGGTTTCTTTTCATTATTCCCCATATATTCTCTATTGGGCTTAGGTCGGGACTATTTGATGGCCAATCTAAGACCCCAATTTCCTTAGACTGCAGCCATGATTTGGTTCGTTTGGCAGTATGAGATGATGCTCCATCCTGTTGAAACGTGTATTCACCACAGTCAGCCAGTTTTGGTATTGATGGCAGCAAACTTTCTTCTAGGATGTTAATATATTTTTCAGCGTTGACCATCCCATCAATAAATTTCAGTTGTCCTACCCCTTTGGCAGATATACAACCCCACACCATTATGCTTGCTGGGAACTTAACAGTCCTTTTAAGGCAGTCTTTATGGTACGCTTCAGTTTTGTTACGGATAACTCTCCTTCGCGCATCACCGACACTCACATCAAATTTAGATTCATCGCTAAATATGATGGAGTTCCATTGCCTTTGAGTCCAAGACATCCGTTTCCGACATCATTGTAAACGCTTCTTCTTTTAGCGAAGCGTAAGCAATGGTTTTTCCTTGGCCTGAGAGTAATTTAAGATATCTAGTATGTAACATAGATAATACCTGTACATACCTTATAGAACTTATATCCAATATCTCGCAACTGCAGGCGCGTCCACTCACGCTTAACACTTTTTCCGATTTTATCAGACCATTCTGATGCTACATTTCTCAAACTTTGGCGACGATCAGCCTTCACAATCGTGGCCAGGGCTCTTTTATCACGCGCTGTTATTGCCGATGTTCGGCCTCTATATGCGATATTATTTTCAATATTGCCATTTTTCTTAAATTTTTTACTATTTCTTGAACGGACGACTTAGCTAGATTTAATTGCTTGGCTATTTCACAAAAAGTGTTCCCATATTTATAATAATCTAGAACTAAACTTCTTATTTCTTTGCAAATCGGCTTACCACGCGCCATCGTTGGTAAACTTTGAATAATTTGAAGCAAAACACACTTCTGACATTCTGCATTGCATAACTGTTTCTACTTTTGCCTATGTTTTGATCTGCTTCCAATTCTAAGCTAAGCTAACGCACCGTACGAATTAATACTGGTAAAATTTTTCTTATCAGTTAAGATTTTTCTATTGCATTCAAAGAAATAAATGTTGTTGTTGTTTTTGAGGTACAAAAAAAATTTTTTTTTCTAAAATTAAGAGAATAAAATGATCTTTCAGAAAAAATAGGTTTGCATGTGCTGTCTACTTTAGTATTGATAATATCATCTGTTAAACATTGCATACGGGTAAAAAATCTTGCCGTACGAATTAATAGTGGTCGGGGCTCGTATTATATATATATATATATATATATATATATATATATATATATATATATACATATATATATATATATATATATATATATATATATATACATATATAAATATATATATATATATATATATATATATATTATACATATATATATATATATATATATATATATATATATATATATACGCGTATATATATATACGTATATATGTATATAAATATATATATATATATATATATATATACATATATATATATATATATATATATATATATATATATATGTACCTATATATAAAACAAATACATATATATATATAGTGCACCAAGTTAATAAGTACTGAAATAGGTGCAGTGCTGTTTAAAAGTTTTCATCTGGCAGCTCTAATAATATAAGGCACCATACCATGTGTGTATCTGCACTGAGTGAATTAATAGCCCAATTCACAATCCTGTGCAAATGGTCTTGCATTATAGCATTTGCAAATTGAGAGAGTATTTGAGAGCATTTTCAATGTATTTTGTTGGTGTAGACAGCGTTGCCAAATGTGCAGATTTATCTGCATTTGACAGTTTTTCTAAGCATTGAGCAGTTTTGCAGTTTTTTTCTTTAAAAACCAGTTTTTCTGTAAATTGTGCAGATTTTGCAGTTTTTACATTTTACTTTTTTACTTTTAAGTTTGTTATTTTAATTCCAATTTCTGAAACCATAATTTTACCCCATTTGCTTAATATAACACTGGCAAGGTTTACCTATACTTTTTTATACGAGTATGTAATTATCACATACATCTTTTTGCACCCCTGACCACAAAGCAAGTTGAATTTTACAAAGGTATGTTGCAGGTGGGAGCACGAGCTCACTTGCCTAACCTGATAAAACGTCAAACTTAGTAGTGTCGTTTAACGATTTTTGCAACTGTTAAGGTAGTTTCTACAATAAGTGTTCTATTTTTGTAGAAAATGTCTAAAATGACGATTTACGTTAATATTGTATTTTTAATATACATATGTATGTATGCCTGTTCCACAATGTCGACAAGTCGATGTCGTTCTCATATTTATATTGAAAACAAATTTAAATTTTTAATTATTGGTTTCAATATATATGTATATGAGAAAAACATCGACTTCTCGAGATTCTGGTACAGGCAGTATTAGATCTGAATAATAATGAACTCTTTTTGTTTATTTAAACCCTATGTACCTATATATTTTTTATTAAAATGAATTGCTTTGTTATATGTAGATGCATATCATATTTAATTTGTTGTGTTATGTTTATGTGTTAATAAAAAATATGAAAAAAAACTATAGCCCAATTCACAATCCTGTGCAAATGGTCTTGCATTATAGCATTTGCAAATTGAGAGAGTATTTGAGAGCATTTTCAATGTATTTTGTTGGTGTAGAGTACAATTATTTTGCTCATGCTACGATGCTAGACTACTTGCTCGAGATTGTGAACTGGGCTTATATATTTTTGTAAATATTTTATGTGCAGTTTTTTTACGTGAAACCCAGTTTATTTTTTTCTAAAGTTGCAGTTTTTTTTTGAAAAAGTTATGGCAACGCTGGGTGTAGAGTACAATTTTTTTGCTCATGCTACGATGCTAGACTACTTGCTCGAGATTGTGAACTGGGCTATTCTGTCTCTTTAATAGCATTGAAAACTGCTACTGAAAGAGACAGATTCAATAAGACAACTGAAACAAAAGAAACTACTGAATCACTGAATCAACTGAAAGAAGTGAAAGAAAAGACCTAAAAAATCTCAGTGAAACAACTGAAAGAAAAGAGCTAAAAACGCTCAGTAAAGTGAAAGATTCATCTCGCTCAATTGAATGAATGATTCAATTGAATTAATTTATTCAGGAGCCGTACAACTCTAGTTGTTGCCAGCCTTTTTCAATGATGAAGTCATAGTCAATCGTCACTGAACATAATTGGCAGCGACTGACACTATCATGTACTAAAAAAGCAGAGTAACAGCACCCACCTTCGTCGGCCCTGTAGCAAAAATTAGGCGGCGAAGTAAAAAAGGTTGAAATAGCTACAATAAAACTGTCTATCGTCTCATCTTTCCTAATCTGTCCCCTCAATACTATCCCCACGTTTTCAGTTCCGGCGCAACGCATTGCATATGTAGGGGTCATCCCCTGAGCGCTGGTCATACTCCTAAAAAACAAAGCAATCAGTGGTCTGGCTGCACTTAAAATATAATTGCCAACGAGGCGTGATGTTGACTGACTCAGAGATGCTTTGCGACTAAGATTAAATTTGTTTTGCTTAAACATTGCTTGGCTACATTGATGTCAAGTTTATATATATTTTTTAGATCATATTAGATTTTCGGACTTACGCTACCCGAAAAACCAACCCCTATTTCGCAACTGTATTTGTTAAATTTTTTATTGAAATATCAAAATCGTCTTAGTGATTTTTCAGCGTTCTTGGATAGATTTTGGACATTTCTGGCCAAATCCTTAATTGTCTCTCATATTCAACTTGTTTCGTTTTTAGCTAAGGACCTACGCTACCCTAAAAACCAACTCCTATTTCTCAATTATATGTGAAATTTTTTATAAAAAGATCAAAATCGACTTACTGCCATCCCTAAATACGGGCGGCAAGCGTTTTTTAGCTGTCAAAAGTTCTCATGTCCATACATTTTTTATAGAGCATACCGAAATAACGCGGCGGCAACGCGTTGCTTTTGGAAAATCCGATTTTAAATTGTTAATTTTTTAACGGGCTAAAGTTCGAATCTGCATGACTGCAAATTATTTTTTGTTATTTTTTATTAATAAATGAATTTGTTTTTAAATTCTATTTATTATTTTATATTAAGATTGGAATATTAAGAATATTTTCATTAATCATCAAACCAGCAGAACGGATCAGTATTGATTTCGAGGCCGCTACGCCATCTCATCAGCGTTCTTTGTTCAATTTTTCCACTTTCGCAAGTGGTGCTAGTTAGTAGGAATATCAACTATTTAACCAATATTTTAACGAAAATTGAATATGAGAAGTTATCACATTCATATTATTAAGTTATTACATTTTGGTTAGTACGAAATTCCCCAACCCTGACGATTAATATTCCCAATATTCCAATATCTCTTTTGCTTTTTCCAGAGCCATCGGCTGCTGATAGGTAAAGCTTCTTTGTTATTTATGTTCAAGTAATTGAATTTAGTTGTCAATTTACTTTGAACAAGTGCGCGTGCCCCCGCAATTTTTTTAAATTATGTATGAATTTTTGTTAGTTGAACTTTTTCTTTATGTAAATTGTTAATTTTTCAACGGGCTTAAGTTCGAATCTGCATGACTGCAAATTATTTTTTGTTATTTTTTTTTTAATAAATGAATTTGTTTTTAAATTCTATTTATTATTTTATTTAAGATTGGAATATTAAGAATATTTTCATTAATCATCAAACCAGCAGAACGGATCAGTACTGATTTCGAGGCCGCTACGCCATCTCATCAGCGTTCTTTGTTCAATTTTTCCACTTTCGCAAGTGGTGCTAGTTAGTAGGAATATCAACTATTTAACCAATATTTTAACGAAAATTGAATATGAGAAGTTATCACATTCATATAATTAAGTTATTACATTTTGGTTAGTACGAAATTCCCCAACCCTGACGATTAATATTCCCAATATTCCAATATCTCTTTTGCTTTTTCCAGAGCCATCGGCTGCTGATAGGTAAAGCTTCTTTGTTATTTATGTTCAAGTAATTGAATTTAGTTGTCAATTTACTTTGAACAAGTGCGCGTGCCCCCGCAATTTTTTTAAATTATGTATGAATTTTTGTTAGTTAAACTTTTTCTTTAAGTAAATTGTTAATTTTTCAACGGGCTTAAGTTCGAATCTGCATGACTGCAAATTATTTTTTGTTATTTTTTATTAATAAATGAATTTGTTTTTAAATTCTATTTACTATTTTATATTAAGATTGGAATATTAAGAATATTTTCATTAATCATCAAACCAGCAGAACGGATCCGATTTTGACAGAGCGTTTTCTAATGAAGTTGGTTGCAAAAGAAGAGAATTGTAACCAGAGAAAAAGAGCAAAACATTTACAAAAGTGTAATATATAATAACCCTTTCAGACATTAAATAGAAATAGTTGAGATAAAAATCTTGAGGCTGCTGATTAAGAATATGAAGTCAAATTACAGGTAAATCGTCTCACCTGGCTTCCAGATGATGTCCAATATATTGGACAAAGTTACTTGATGGACATGTTACTCATAAGTAAATTTGAATAAAATTAGTGTAATAACATGAGGCAAATTTAATAAAAAAATTTATTTTGTATGATAATTTGCAATTACTTCCACGTTTTACACAGAGATAAACGTTAAATTTTTTGCAAATTATAAAAGTTTTTTTTCGAGCAACTGTCCATTTTGCAGCGACCTGCATTTGTATTTTCCAAAAATTCTGGGAAGTGGTTGTGACTATCATGTCGAACTTCTTTAGCAGGTGCACATTGATTTAGTTTTTTTGCGTTTAACTGCGTTTTGCAATGGCTCACTATGAGTTGTTGATGTGCTGCTTTCTGGTGCGGTTTCTGATGGACATGTAGATGTCCGAGATGGTCTGCCTTTACGAGGTATATCAATATCATTATCTGGTTTTTGCAATTTAATTAAAACATTTGCTACATCAACACGAAAATTCAGAGAATCTAATATATTTTTTTGTGGAACTCCATTCACTTCGCATGCTTTTTATACTCCATCCATGAAGCACTGAGTGCCAAATCAACAAAATGCATTATTACACGCACGGTCCATTTTGATGTACGAATGTTGTTTCTGTAGTACTGTAGCATTTAATCAAGGAGGTCTCCTACACCCATATTTTCATTGTATAAACGCACAACTTCGGGACGATTTATTTCTACATATTTGGATGTTTTTTTATCCCACCTCTTCGCCATATCAGATGCACCAACTCCCACAAAGTTTGAAGCTAAGTTTACAACTTTGTTGTCAAACCACCTAAAAATTTAATGATAAAAATGTATAAACTGATTCAGAAATAAACAAGAGAATGAATTTTAAAGCTTACGTTGTAAATATCACTTTTCCGTTCTCACTGTAACATTCCGAAGCAGAACCTCGTCCACGCATACTCAACACTTTTTGATCTGGCAAAGGTGGGTTGCTGACTCGATTGCTTCAAACAGTTCCTGCTGCGTAAATACCTCTATCCGGTAGAATTTCAAATAATTGAAAAGATGGAAAGTAATTGTCAAAGTATAATTTATGACCTTGAGAATTCATTGGAATTCGCTTTGCCAGTTGTAATACAACAGCTGAGCCACTTCCTACGGTCTTTACTAACATTTGGCTAAGTGGTGTTGTAGAACCTTGGTAAGCAATGAAATCATAGGGCATTCCACTCTTACCGCACAAAAAAAAACACTTTGATACCCCATGGGCATGGTTTGCCTTTGATATACTGCAGACCAGTAAATTTTCCTTTGAAGGGAATTACTGGCTCGTCGAAGCAAAGGTTTTCCTCCAAAGGCAACTGCTGAAGGCGGCAACGCACTTGTTCAATAACGGTAAATTCTATCCTGACATTCCTTTGGCCTAGCTGAAATATCAGTTACATGTAGATTGTTTCGTAATAAAAAAAGCGATTGACTGTCATATTTTCATAAAACAAGGGCATTCTCCAGCTTTTATCAAAGTACATACGCACACGAGGAAATTTTAAACAACTCATCATAACATGAAGACCAAAAAATATACGGATTTCATCTGCGTTCGATTGTTTGAAATATGACTTGCCTTGCTGAACAGCATATAAATTCGTATAAAATGCGGCTTTGTCGAAAAATGCATCATCGAAGTATTTTTGGAAATACTGAAATGGCGTTTCTAAAACATTATTATCATTAGGCGGAACAAATAAAACAAGCTCTTGATTTCGCACAAGCCTATTCTTCCATACAATATTTTTTTGGAGTAAATTGGATTTTGGTTCTTTTAGAGACATCGCAAGGGCTCTGTGGAACTAAATCTACCAAGTGGCTCAATTCAATTCCTAGAGTTGTAAATTCTGTTTCCGAAAGATTGGGGATCTCATCTATACTTCTTCATCCTCAGACTCTTCTGGCAATGTTTCGTGGCCACTAACTTGCACCACATGTTCTGGAAACTGGCTAGGAGGAACCTGGTGTTCAACCTCATCATCTTCTTCTACATCGTTTAGATCTGAAGTTACTTCCAAGTGTTTCAAAATTTCGTCTTTACTTAGTTGTCGTTTTGTAGCCATTTCATAAAATAAAGTACCAATATTCTTATAGAAATGTTTCCCTGCAAATTCCAAAAACTACACCCGCAAAGTAAATTTGTCCAATATATGGACGTGCATTCAAATACGTCTAAAAGACTATAATATTATAAAAGTAATTGAAATTAATATACAAATAGCTCAAGAATAACTCAATTAATACTTACAATTTTTTTTAGAGCTTAAAACAATTTAATTCACACTTTAAACAAGCACTGAATATCACTATGTCTCACACCGTAAACTTATTTATGAAAATAACTCAATTTAAAAAATTGTAATAAAAAATTATATGTTTAAATCACATATGTATACAATGCAACAAACACTCTTTTTATATCGGTATTCACTGTAGAAATCGGTTTATTAACATCGGCGCTAAATGAGTTCAAAAAGAGAAAGAGAAATGTCCAATATATTGGACAGAATGTCTGAAAGGGATAAAAGAAAAAATTTGTGCACTTCGTATTAGAAAATGGTGGTAAGAAGATATTTACAATATGATTATATACATACATATGTATACACGTTTGTAATTTGTACAAAATTTCAATAACAAAATCACAAATGTCGTCCGTCCAGCTGTTAAAATAATCAGGGTTGTTTAATTTGTTTGTTTGATAACCCTGTTTTTATTGTTTTTTTACATAACGCTGCCGCTTTTGTTTAAGTATTGCATTTCAGCGTTAAAGCTCAGCGGAAAAAAACGTTGCGCTTTCCGCCCGTATTTAGGTATGGCTGTTAGTGATTTTTTCGCTCATTGGATAGATTTTGGCCATTTCTGACCAAATCCTTATTTGTCAGTCATATTCAACTTATTTCGTTTTTAACTAGGGACCTACGCTACCCGAAAAACCAACTACTATTTCTCAAATGTATTTGTGAAATTTGCCCTGATTTGATTGTTTGCCCTGCAAAATTGGTATGGCAATATATAATACAAAAGCTTTAACCAGCATACAACATCTACAAAATTATAAAATTAAAAAAATTCTCGTTATTCCAATACATGCGTCTAATCATTTTACGTTCGTATACATCAATTTTGAAAAACATGAATTTTTTTATATTGACCATATGGGAGTTACTGACTTCGACACAAAATATAAATTTGATGTATTTAAACAATATTTGGGCACTGACGAAAAATGGACTATGGAATCGGTTGGCCATTGACAAAGAGACTCATACAACTGTGGAGTTTTGTCTATTCAGCGAATAGAGTCTTTTTTAGTCGATAAAAGCCATACACATTAAATAAATCCTGACAAATATTGGGAAATAATAGAGAAGGACTTAATAAAATACAGCAATTACGACTTAAAATGTATGTTTTGTGAAGGAGGAAATTTACCGTCAACCTCAAAATGTATTAGATGTAATCGAGGAATAGATGAACCTTGCCTTAAAGAAATATATGATTCTGCATCATATCAAAATTTTATATGTTTTCTCTGTGAAGCAAAATAAATCAACTTATAAAAATATGTAAATATGTATGTATCTTTAATAATTATCTTGTTTTTAGTTTTGTTGCTTTTTTGTTATACTGTTTCATTGTTTTCTAGCTTTTGTTACATGTCTAATAAAAAATTAAAAAAAATGCTTTTATCATACGTGTTTCATTAATGATCAACCTGTTAATATTTTTAACACCAGCATGTCTTCAAACATAGTAACAGAGACTATACATACATATGTATGTAAGTAAAGATGTCGCACTGCCATACATTGTACTGCTAGTGCAGAATTTATTGAAGATCGAAATCAAAGCAGCTTCTTTGGTCCATTCCATTATTTTGACTTCAAACCTGTTAATCCTAGTAACGTATTTTTAACATAGCATCTAAGTTCGAATGTCCAAAGTTAACATTATATTCCTTTTTTTCCATAAAATTGTTTCATAAAAAAAAATTCACAAATACAATTGAGAAATATGACTTTGATTTTAAGGTAGCTAGCGTAATTTTCTAGCAACATAAGTTGAATATGAGTGACACATAAGGATTTGACCAGAAATGGCCAAAATCTATCCGAGATGAGCGAAAAAACCACTAAGTCGATTTGGATATTTTAATAAAAAATTTCACAAATACTATTGAGAAATAGGAATTATATTTTCGGGTAGCGTAAGTCCGAAAATCTAATATGATCTAAAAAATATATGACGTATAGTTAAATATGTCAGTGAAGGCACTTAAGAATATATTTAACTTTGAGTTAAATATGTCATGACGTAAACTCTTACGTTAAACATATTTAAATCGGCATATTTATCTTCACACACATTGAACTGCCAATATTTGTTTTCAGGTAAATTTATGGTCTGACAATACGCTGGCAATGAAATTGTAAGGTTTTTTTTACAATCGTATGAACTGACAACTTACCTTAAACTAAAAATTTTGCATTCTCAGTACATTGTTAGCACAGTGTAGGTCTTAAAATATTTTTAGATCTGACAATCGTCTGTAAATAGCTTAAGTATTATGTGTCGATCTTTTTATACCCTTCACAAAAAAGTGAAAGGGTATATATATTGGTTTGTCATTCCGTGAGTAATATCTTCGACATCAATATAGGGCCCCATAAAGTATTCATATTCTGGATCCTTATGAATAGCGATAACGATTGAGAGATGTCCGTCTATCCGTCCGTCTGTACGTGAAATCGGTTTTCCCAAGCCCCCAGAAAAGCTAGAGACTTCGTCTTGGATTGGAAATAAACTTAAATAGAGTGGTATTGAAATTCAGAAAGATCCGGTTCCAGAGCTGGGAAGCTTACACCTATTTCTCGACGCAAAATTTATACCAAAAATCAATTATTTTTTTTTTAATGTTTGTAAATTAAACCTATTTCGAGCATTGGGATGCCTCAATGGTCTATTAAAAACTAAAACAATAAAAAAAATTCCAGGGATGGGAAATTAAAATTTTTTTCTGCCCATTCCGTATTTTGTAGTACATGTAGTAACTAAAATTGTTAAAAATTTTAAGTTTTTCTTTAACAAAACCTCTTTATACGTCATGAAGATTTGCATTGGCCAAAAAAAAAAAAAAATGTTTTAATTAAAATGTTGCTTCCAGGGGTGGGATATGGAATTTTTTTATGCGTGAAATTAATCAAACAGGCAACTGATGTTGTTTTTTTTGCTAACTAAAACTGTCTTATAATTTGGGAAGAACAAAATTGGTATCAAAAATTAAAAAAATATCAAACTTTCGAATGGTTGGACAAGTGCAATATTTTATGGTATGTGAAAGTGACCAAAAAGTTTAAAAGTTGTAAATTTCTCTTGAATAAAACTACTATATACCTCATAAAGAGTTGCATTCGAAAAAAAAACAAATTAAAATTTCACTTGCAGGATTGGGAAAATGAAAGCATTTTTTGGTACATGCAATATTTTGTAGTACATGTTAATAACCAAAACAGTTACAAACTTTGAGTTTTTCTTAAACAAAACCACTTTATACCTGATCAAGATTTGCATTGATAAAAAACAAAAAAAAATTAAAATTTGTTTCCAGGGTTGGGAAATTGAAATAATTTTTTTGCATAAAAGTAACCCAAAAGTTTTTGCTAACTATTTTATAATTCAGGAAGAACCAAATTGGTATTAAAATCTTAAAAATCCAGGTTTGGACAAATGAAATATTTTGTGATATCTACATGAAAGTTACCAATCAAGTTTAAAGATTTTAATTTTTTTGTCAAGTAAAAGTATGTTACACCTCACTAAAAATTGCATTGGTGAAAAATTATTGTTTTTTTAGTGAACTAAAATTAATATATACTTCAGGAAGAATTAAGTTGGTATTAAAAATTTTAAAAATTATAAATTCGGTTCCAGGGTTGGAAAATCAAAATTTTTTATTAAATGAAAGTAGCCATATAAGTTCCTAATTTTGGTTTTATGTGAATACAATCTCTTTTATTCTTCGGAAAGAGTTAAATTGGTATTAAAAACCAGAAACATTAAAAATCCAATTTCAGGGTTGGAATATCTAAATTTTTTTATTCAAAAAAGTAACCATATAATTTGCTATTTTTGATTTTTATTATGAATTATACCTTGTTTATATATCAGGAAGAAATAAATTGGTATTAAAAACCAAAAAAATCTAAAAGACGATTCTACGGTTGGACATTTAGAACTTTTTGGGGTACATGAAACGGATTTTTTCTTTTTGTTTTTAAAATAAATATGTTTAATATTTCTGAAAGACGTTCAGAGGTATTAGAAATAAAAAAAACCAAACGTTTTCTTAAATATAAAAGTAACCGGTAACATCGTTCTGTTTTAGCAAGGAAGAAGGAAAGAAAAGTTATATCTGTGAAGGGTATTAAGATTCGGCACAGCTGAATATAGCACTTTTACTTGTTATTGGTATATTACATTTAGGTAATTGATAGGTTTAAGTAGTAATTGTTCGAGAGTGTGATATATATTCGAAGGCGCAAAGGAAAGTCGACATCATATTTTAATTATTAACAAATAGGAAAGGGTGAGCGAAGAGGTGTTCATCATTAATTTCAGCAAGGGTGCTGTTGGCTGAAGCAGTTAACACGAAACTATGAAGCGGAGGGTTCTGAGTTCGACTCCGCACTCAGTCATGAATATTCCGTCGAATTTTCCTGACCAGCATTAGGGCGTGGTTGTGTTAGTTTTTGTCAGCTTGTTTCAGTGATGAAAGCATAGCACTGGTCATCGCACCTAACTCACAGCGACTAACACTAGAGCTGCAAAACTACGGATAGTTTGCTTTTAAATGGTAGGGCAGAGTAGTAGCAGGTTACGTCTCAGCCTTGTCAGTAAACCTTAAAAATATTATTTTTAAGGAATGAAGGCTTAAGTAAAACAATTTGTTAAATTTTTACACTATTTTTGCATATAACAACGCCCACTAAAGGGGGCGTGGATAAAAAAATGGACAATATCATGTTTTCCTAAGACGAACGTATGGGCATTGCTAGACCGTCTTAGACTTCATAACTGATCAAGAATATATACACTTTATTGGGTCCAATTCTCTTTGGAGGGTATTAAAACTGTATTTTGGCGAGGTCGCTCTGGCAAGGGCTGTGGGGGAGACATTTCACCTTTGTCATAAAACTCTAAAAATAAAAAATTGGGATAATTATATACAAAATTAAAAAAAATATTTTATTTTGATAGTCTAAGTCTAAGCCCCTTTAGTGGGCGGGGTTTTAAGATTCGACCCGGTGGTTTTTACTTGTTTTGTTTATTGTTATGAGAAATAAAACTTTTTAAGTTTCTAAAAAACTCAAGTTTTTAAATTTTCCAAAAAAAAATTTGAGGGTATATTCACTTTGTCATTCCGTTTGTAACGCAGCGAAATATCCATCTGAGACCCCGTAAAGTATATATATTCTTGATCAGTCATGAAGTCTAAGACGATCTAGCAATGACCATACGTTCGTATGTGGAAAACATGATATAGTCTATTTTTGGACCCTGTCTTCTTTAGTGGGCGTTGACGTACGATACCATCACTGATCAAAAATAGTGTAAATATTGAACAATC
The DNA here is from genome assembly GCA_951800035.1 of Linnaemya tessellans. Taxonomy (NCBI): domain Eukaryota; kingdom Metazoa; phylum Arthropoda; class Insecta; order Diptera; family Tachinidae; genus Linnaemya; species Linnaemya tessellans. The sequence continues at coordinate 76,912,247 of OX637536.1, forward strand.
TGTATTCCTTAAGCCTATAAGAAGCTGAGATGTTCTCTGATCTTGGAGAGATGAAACGTCTTTCCCACGGCGATTCCCGGAATCAATCTGTCAAAATAGAGACCTAAAATTCGGTACAGAGATGTCCACTAAAGGGGGCGGGGTCCATAGAAAGACTATATCATATTTTCCACAGACGAATGTATGGGCATTGCTAGACCGACTTAGACTTCATCACTGGCAAAGAATATATGTATATACATTATGGGGTCCAATTCCTTTTGGGGGTATTAAAACTCGGTGAAATGTCTCTCGGTGGGAGAGATATTTCACCTTTGTCATAAAACTCTAAAAATAAATGTTTGGGATAATTAGATACAAAATTAAAAAAAAAAATTATAGGGTCATTTAGGGGCAAAGGGGACGAGGGGGTAGGGCAGAGCAGTACCAGGCTACGTCTCAGCTTCGTCATTAAAGCTTAAAAATGTTATTTTTAAGGAATGTAGGCTTAATTAAAACAATTTGTTAAATATTTACACTATTTTTGCATATAATAACGCCCACTAAAGAGGGCGTCCAAAAATTATTTTTTATTTTATTTTATGACAAAGTTTAGGACGTTAGACCTTCTTTGACATAAAAATATATCATTTGCTTAACAAAATTACAAAAAAAAAACTTTGAAAATAATTTTTTTTTTAGAAGTTGGTTTAGTAGCGGAAATTTTTTCCCTCTTGCTCGATTTAGGCCATCTCCGAACTTAACCTGTGCTATCCTTCAAGATATATTTATACCAAATTTCAAGAGTAGCTCTATTCGTGTGGACAGTATCGTGGTTTATACAGACGGACGGACATACTAAGATCGCCTTAGATTTCATCACTGATCAAGAATATATACTTTATGGAGTCTCAGATGAATAATTCGCTGCGTTACAAACGGAATGACAAAGTGAATATACCATCCATATTTTTTTTGGAGGGTATAATAACATCATCATCTCTTAGCATTGATGTTGCTAGGTTTTCCTTTGTTGTTATTTACACTCATTATTGCACAGCCGACGAAGGATCAGGAATATTCCATTTCCGTTAATTTGAATATTATCTATATTTTGCTGACCAGGGTTGCAACATTTTGACAAACTAGAGATGAGTTGGCAGTGCTGCCAAGTACATATAGCCACATTGTCGTTATATTTGAATCTATTTTTAAACTTCGTAACATTGCCGCATACCATCTCCTCTTTCCCTGAATAGGCATACCATCACATCTTTCCCTGAATATGGCGGACTCAAAATTTATTCCTTGTTCGGAATGCAATTCTATTGGGACACCATAGCGACATACCCAGCTGTTGACGAATGCATTTACAACTGTCTTTACTTCTTGGTTAGGTATAGCGTATGCCTCTGGCCATTTATTGAAATAGTCCATTACCACAAAAACATAACGATTTCCGGCTTTAGTGATGGGAACAGAACCTGCTACATCCATGGCGATCGGCTCGAATAGTGCTCTTGAGTTGTATTGTTGTAGCTGTACCCGGCTTCTTCTTACTGGACCTTTGGCTGGTATGCATTGTGGGCAGTATCTCAAGTGATTTAGGTCCATTGTGAAACTCTTGCAGAACTTTACTTATCTTGGAGTATGGCACTACATTTTCCCATACGTGGTACAGGCACCCTTTTATTACCTTGAGGCTGTTCCACTGAGCCCAATAAGATTTGCCGAGTGGGCTTTCGGCCGAAATTTCATTCCGGGACGGTCTTCTGTCCTCTTCTTTGGCTGCTATTATTTTCCTCAGTATACTGTCGTCCCTCTGTGCCGCTGACCAGTCTTCATCAGAGTCGATGTGCATTAGCCGAAAAACAACAATACCTTCCTTTTGTTCGGTTCTAACGCAATGTTTACACTCTAAACTGCAGGGTGTCCTTGATAGAGCATCCGCATTGTTTGTTTTGTGCCCCTTCTATGCTCGATACTGAAGTCGTAGCTCTGCAGGCGCCCAATCCAGCGTGCCAGTTGCCCCTCAGGATTTTTAAACTGCAACAGCCATCTCAGTGCAGAATGGTCAGTCCCTAATGTAAAGTGTTGACCATACAGGTACTTATGGTAATGTTTAATGCATTCCAATACTGCCAGAAGCTCACGCCGTGTCACACAGTAGTACCTCTCAGGTTTTGAGAGTACACGGCTATAATATCCTATGACTTTCTCAGTTTCATTAACTACTTGGGATAGCACGCTCCCTATGCCATAGGCGTTCGCATCAGTATCTAGCACAAATTTTTCTCCAGCTATGGGAGACGCTAGTACTGGTGACGTACACAATAATCCCTTAAGTTTCTGGAATGCATTTTCCTGTGGCTCACCCCAATGGTATGGTCTCGACTTCATTGTCAGCACATTTCTTCAGGCTGAGTTTCAATCTAGCTGATGATATCCGTTGAAGAACTTCTGCCATGTTTTTGAGGTGTTCATCAAAAGTTTCTCCATCACGATTATGTCATCCAGATACACCATGCGTGTCTTCCAGTGAAGTCCTTTCAATACCTTCTCCATTAGGCGTTCAAATGTGGCCGGAGCATTGCAGAGACCAAATGGCATAACTTTGAACTGCCATAATCCGTTACCGACGCTGAAGGCAGTTTTCTCCTTGTCTTTCTCGGCAATCTTCACTTGCCAATATCCGCTTCGAAAGTCTAGCGTAGAGATCCATCTGGTATCAGCTAGCGTGTCCAAAGTGTCATCGATTCTGGGGAGCGGATAACTGTCCTTCTCGGTTATGTCATTGAGCTTCCTGTCCTCAACGCAGAATCTAGTGCTGCCATATTTCTTTTTAACTAAGACTACAGGCCAACTCCAAGGACCAGAAGATGGCTCAATTACGCCTTCACGCTCCATTTCTCTTACAACCTATTTGACTTCATCTCGCTTTGCTAGGGGTACGCTTCTAGGTGGCTGTTTAATCGGCCTAGTTTCACCTGTGCTAATTTCATGTTTAACCAATGCAGTTCTACCCTGGCTTTGGTTTCCCAGATATTGGCATGCCTTTCTAGCAACTGTTTGGCTTTATTTCTATCTGCCGCTGACAGTCCTGCTACCCATTTTCCTACGTATTCCTCAAATTCTTTTGCGGACAAATTGGTAGGCTCTATCTTTTTCTCGCAGTTTATTATTGCCTCTGCTGGAGTACACTGGCCAATATCGCAATTTTCTTTGATGACTTTTTCATGGTCTGCCAAGTTAAGCAGTCTTATAGGGGCTATTCCCCTTTACTAGTTTTTACTAGAGCTTTTGCTGTAAGCTCAATCTTTAGATCTGCTGGTTCTTCAACCCGATTGTCCTCACAATCTCCCTTCATACGCGCCCATATAACTGCTTCAGACTGCGGCGGTAACGTCTGACTCTCAATAGCAAATACTTTTCTTACTTGCGGCTTGCTGTCATACCCAACATCAAGGTGTATTTCCACATTACGCCCAATCATCAGCTGTTGCCCCATGTGTAGATTAATGCCATGGTTAATCATAAAATCGGCTCCAATAATTACCTCATCGACAATATCCGCACCAATAAACACATGCCTCACGTTGATGTTGGCTATAGTCACCTTCACTTCAATCTTACCATAGACAGTGGCAGGCTCTCCCGTAGCTGTACGTGGCCGTATATTGCTTAACCGCACGCATTTCCCCTTCACTATATTGGGCCTTATTATTGACTGCGCCGCCCCTGTGCCTATGGTAAGTACGTGCTTTTCCCCGTTGATGTGTCCAGACGCAGTATGGTTGCTGTTTTTCCATTGCGAAATCTTGTAGAGACTCGTTAGGCTTCTGAACTCTACATCGCAATTCCATTGTAATTAAATCGCGTTTGTGCTCACCACCATACTTGCGCTGCAATGCTGCCATTATTTCATTGTAGTTGTTGACAGGCGCGGTCTCAAGTATCTCTGCGGCTGTATTTAAAGATACCCAATGGTACGCTACCGTCAAAGCATGGCGCTTTTATTTGCGTAGAAACCTCCGCAACTGCTCGTACTGGCCCTCCACTACACTCAAGGTTTTGCATTTTGTCCTCTAGAGCATGCAATTTCTCTTCAAACTCTTTTGCATGCCGTTCCATGCCACCGCTTTTTAGATGTTGGACTCTATCTGCCAGCTCTGAGAATTTATTCTCAATAGAACCCACCCTCCTATTAACGGCCTCAGAAACCTCTACTAGATTCTTGTTTGTGGCTCTATTTGACTCCAACAGTTTTGTTTCCACTCCCTGTATTTGGGCTACAAGCTTTTCAGTGCTGATTTTTTATGCTTCCTGCATCTGCTGAGAGTTCTGTTTTATCTGGATCATCATAGCAGCGAACATAGAATTTTTTTTATTTTTTATCTCGGTCCAGCACTTAGTGGATGACCCCTACATATGCAGTGCATTGCGCCGGAATTAGAAAGGAGGGGATAGTATTGAGGGGACAGATGAGGAGATAGCAAAGTTTTTCGTAGCTATGTCAATCTTTTTACTTTGCCGGCTAATTTTTTGCGACAGGACCTACTATTTATGTCCGTGGTGCTGGTCGTAGCAGGAGGACATACCTCTACATCGTCTTTGTCTTCAAACTCGTATGTCCCGATGTCCATGCCGCGATTCTTAAACTCATTTATGAGTCTTTTCTGTAGTTCAGCCTTGTTATCTGCTTTTGGCAATTCTAGCTTACTGAGCTCCTTTTTTAGCTGTTCAACTTTTATCTCATCAAATTTCATGTCCTTTTAATTATTTTTGCAATTCCACTTCTGACACCAATTGTTACATTTTTAGACCTTTTCGTAAAATCGCGTTTTACTTATCTTTCAAGGATTCGTTTAATTGCATCAAATTAAAAACACAGACAATTAATTTTAGAAATGTAATGCGGCAGCACTTTATTTATTACTTAATTAACACGAGTATTTGTAATGCTAAAACCTTAGCGATGTTAGCACGTCTAGATTTAAAATCACACTCTGCTTGCTGATCTCTGGCATCGACTTTATATAGGCAAAGTGACGTCGTCTGGTAACTTCTCGAAGCGTCTTCCAACATTTGGAAGTTTCTTTCATCGTCAAAGGCGTTACGTCTTACTCACTTCCAGACGTTAAGTGGAAAATAGTTTGAATTTCACAATAACAATTTACATTGCAGTAGTCTTTTAATCATCCAGACGACGTTTGGAAGATGGTTTATTGTTTACAACACCAGCCGGAAATGACATGTGCCATTATGGATGTAATAAACAAAAACAACACTATGCACTTCTGGGAAAGTCGCAGTGACCGCGAAATAAAATGAAAAAATTAAAAGAATGCAAAAAAGAAGTTTTTAACATCATCGAATTACATTTCTTGTCTTTTGCTGTGGTCGGTCAGTGGTAAAGTGTGAGTTTATTTTGTTATTGTTGTAGTTTTTACATAATTGTTAATTATTTGTTAAATTGATAATTATCCCATAGTCAATATGAGTGAACTTAATAAATTACATTTAATAAATACATCAAAGTCACCGGAAGTGACTTCTTGAAGTAACGCAGAAGTGACTTCTTGAAGTAATGCAGAAGAGACTTCTTGAGTTACTTCCGGGGGTACAACTTCTCAATACGGAAGACGCTTCTGCGATGAGAAAATGGAATCGCAGGCGATGAGTTTCAACTTCTTAGCGTCACTTCCGCGATAGAAAATGTTGGCAGGGTTTGTTTCTTCTTGTGCTATGTCTGTATGGCGCTGTGTACGTTTGTGTACATGTTTAGCTTTTATTAGCAGCGAATACTTGCGTACAAGATCATTAAGAATAACAACATCATCTCTTAGCATTGATGTTGCTAGGTTTTTCGTTGTTGTTATTTACACTTATTATTGTACATCCTCCAATGATCTAGTATATTCTCGACGATGTATCCGGAATGTTCCATATCCGTTAATTTGAATATTATCTGTATTGTGCTGACCAGGGATCTAACATTTTGATAGCTAGAGATGAGTTGGCAGTGCTGCCAAGTCTATAGTCACATTGTCGTTGTATTTGAATCTATTTTTAAACTTCGTAACAATATGTTGATAAGAATTTTTAAATGTTCAAAAAATTTTATGTTGACGTCTTCCCCAAACTGTGCAATATATTAAAAACGAGGTTGTCACGTAATGGTGGTAAAAACTTTGAAATTTAGGTCAATATTAATTTCATCCGCCTTAGTTAGCTTTACCTAATATCAATTATGCTGTGATTGGTCTGTTAACCTGTGTTAGAATCCCTTTTACTTCTGGAATAAAATGCTTTTGAATCAGTCGAAGAAAATAGGCGTTGACATTCATTCATTCATTATTAGTTGCTTTATATACCACTGGAATCTTATAACTTTTAAAGGCTTTTGGATTAACAGATTTGCCAACATCCAAAAGAGGAAGTTTATGTGTTAATGCAGCATTTGAGCATGACATAAATATCCCACGATATTTTTATCCCTTGACTTTTCCCTTGTATGCACCCATTTGTTACCAGGCACCTCTCCAGAAAACAGCGGATTAGTCTGCATCATCTCAGCAAACTTTTTTTAAAGGTTTTATTACCTTTCATCGCTGGAAATTTTTTCACCACAAATTTCGGGACGAAGGTTTGTTTTCATTTCCCGCTTCATCGAAAATTTTGTACGGGAAATTCCGGGATTAAAAGTGCAAAACGAGGTTTTTAAATAACAATTACAACATTTTTGGCTAAAACTGTGTGGAACTGTGCACATTGAATGTATTTTTTAATGAAGCTGTTATTAATATGTTATATTACAAATGTATACGAGTATATGAAATTAGTTTCGCTAATGTCCTGGAATTTCCGGAATATAATTGAATATGTATTTTGTTTTCAATTTATAGTTCATTATTAAAAGAACAATAACTCAATTAAAAGACGTTGCTGTAATAAAAAACAACTATGAAATCAAGATTAAATTGCTGTTTATAGAGGACAAACAATTAAGTTAAGAACTCTAGTTTGGGATAACTTACTCGTTTTTTCCAATGCCACCGCAAATGATATCGCACTTTCGAAATCGTTAGATTTTTCATTTGTTGACGAATTTGGAGTTTCTGTTTTGTCATTTGGAAGTACTAGAAATATAACAATTAAAAACACAAGTTAATATTGGTTAGCATCATAATTATTATATTGTTACAAAGTTTAAAAATAGATTCAAATATAACGACAATGTGACTATATGTACTTGGCAGCACTGCCAACTCATCTCAAGTTGTCAAAATGTTACAACCCTGATCAACACAATGCAGATAATATTTGAATTAACGGAAGTGGAATATTCCGAATACATCACCGAGAATATACAAGATCATTTGAGGCTGTGCAATAATAAGTGTAAACAACAACAACGAAAAACCAAGCAACATAATGCTAAGAGATGATGACTTATTCTTAATGATCTTGTACGCAAGTATTCGCTGCTAATAAAAGCTAAACATGTACACAAATTTACACATAAACATACCCACATAGTACAAGAAGAAACAAAACTACGCAACACACAGAACACTCATACATACAACCACACATAGTTACAATCACAGAATACGCACAGAACACCCAAAAGTGACAGTTCAATTTTGCCCGTATCAGATTTTCTTACTGGGAAGTCAAGACGAGTACAAAAGATAAACACTTTGCTGTTTTTCGTATGTTAGAAGAAATGGCTATACATATCCATCTTTGAACACACGTTTTACAATTTTAAGTAAACAATGGTGGTTGAAAATCAAACAAAAATTTAATTTTAGAGAAAAAGTGTGAAATAATTAACACAAATAAGTATTAAATGGTTTTAAGCAAATATTAAACTGGTTGTAAACAGTAAACGAAGATAGCAGAACTCCTAAATAGTGGCTGGCAGTCAGTGATCTTAAGAAATCAATATAAAAACGTGCCCAGATTCCCACTGAATCAGAAATCGAAGATATTATTAGTTTGGTTTACATTTTTAAGAATGTTAGTGCCCGAAAAAGGAATTAATAAAGTTAAATGAAATACTTAAAACAAAGAAAATCGTTGCAATGGGCACCAATTACTCAGGTTGAATATATGAAATGTGGCTAAAATGCAAAAGCTGCAGCCACAACAAAGGTCCACAGTGGTGATTAGAAATAAAGCAAACATTTTGTTTCTGTGGACAAACCTAAATATTTAATAAAATATGGTATTTAGTGCATCAAAACGGGCGGTACAACTTAAGTTGATCTAAACGCAGTTATTGAACTGCATATTGGAGAACTAAAAGGGTTGAATTTGGAAAAGCAAGTGTATAAAAATGTAAGTATTTCACTGTGTTTATTACAATTTATATAAAAATGATCATCAAAATTTGTATAACTCTTTCAGAGTCACAGTACCTACTAAGAATTTGCTGATGAAAAAGAGTTCTTTGAAGTCATCTTCAGTCATGTGCCAATTGCGATGATTTCTCAACCGACATGCTTGAATGGAGAATAGCAAAGTGTTAAAAGGTGTATCAATCATCCCAGCAAATCTATACGTGGTGGCTGATTCAGATGACTTGAATATTTAATTTCATGGTTAATTAATTTGCATTACACTTACTAAGAGTAAATATACAAATGCTTATTGTGTGGTGAAGTACATATGTATAATTCATATGGATTTGAAGTGAATGTGTAATTCTGAAATATCATTGGCAAAGTTAAGATCAGTGGTAAAGCAGCAAAGAAAGCTTGTAAAGCGCAAGGAAAGTTATTTCATCTACATTTACAAAGTTTTGAAACAAGTACATCCGGATACTGGCATCTCATCAAAGGTCATGAATAGTTTTATGAATGGTATTTATGACCGCATTGCCCCCGAAGCATCACGCTTATCGCACTACAAGCGTTCAACAGTTATCAGTCGTGAAACTCAATTTGCTGTCCGTCTACTGTTGCCTGGTGAATTGGCTAAGCATGCTGTCAGTGAAGATACTAAAGGCGTAACCATTTATACCAGTCCCAAGTAAACGCCAATGAATGTTTATTTTAACAAAAACCCGGAGAGAAAACACAAACAGCCCTTCTCAGGGCTACAAAATTAATTTCAAAAAGAGGTAGCCGATTTTGTGTCTACAAATAATAAAAGATTTTATATTGTGAAATGTTTTGTTTCAGGTTGTTTGTAAATTGAGCTCTTTTAAAATATATTGTAGCCCTTAAAAGGGCTTTTTTTATTTCGATTGTCGAAAAACAGTTTAAATCGAAGCGAAAGCAATTTACTTGGTTCATGGGGTCTTTTTCGCTGATGGTTTTTTGTAAGAGTCATCTCTTTCGGTTTCGCTGCTGTAGCACGTTTAGCTTCGGGTGCTTTTGTTTTTGGTTCCTGGTATCTTTTTGGTGGGTTTTGCGTTCATGGTGCCAGTCTTTCTGGTGGATTTTGCTTTACGAAGGTGAACATCAATTGTAATGGGATATTCACCTTAAACACCAGTCCGGCTCCTGATGAAACGAATGATACAAATTTTGTAATGCATTCTTGAGTGTAGAATTTTTTTCTAAAATATACACAATTGACTCACCTGGTCGGTTCTTTCGAGAATAGGTGTAGCCTCTGTCCTACCTTGCATCCCATTACGCATTTACGGCTCCTGGAAGATATTAGAATTATAAGTTTTATAGAAATTAATATGCACAATTTTTACTTACATTTTCTTGCTGGTGCCACTATTTTGTAACTCATTTTATTGCTCTTCTGTACTTTTGTTTATATTCGCACTATATTGGTAATTAGTGGATGAATCTGTAGATGATATTTCATCCATAAATTACCAACTTTGGGCAATAAATTTGGCGCAAAATGTATAATTTTCCAATTTGCGCCAATATTCCTGCCCAGAAATTTCATTTTTATGTAAATAAAAATGAAATGTCAAATTACTTAGAAGTAATAAAAGAGATAGCAAACAAAGTAATTTGTTGTCCCTCTCTTGACTTCCCAGTAACGCACATCTCTGTATTTGAGAAATTTAACACCTCTGTCTACTAGGTGTCGTGTCTATGTTAGCCTATGGTTACAATAAACAAAACACACAAGACAGCATTGTCATATAAACAAACACACGTATATAGCTACATGTTAAGTAAAGCACAACCAACAACAACCATGACCAGATGCTTCGCGAAGTTACCAGACGATGTCATTTTGCTATATAAAGTCGCTGCCAGTAATCAGCGGGATCAGTGTGATTTTAAATCTAGACGTGTTTACATCGCTAAGTGTTTAGTAGTACAAATACTCGTGTTAATAAAGTAGTAAATAAAGTGTTGCCGCATTATAAATCTAAAAGTAATTGTCTGTGTTCTTAATTTGATGCAATTAAACGAATCCTTGAAGGATAAGTAAAAAGCGTTTTTACGAAAAGGTCTAAAAACGTAACAGTATATATATTCCTGATCAGTGAAGTAATCTAAGATGATCTAGCCATACCCCGTCTGTAGAAATCACGATTCAGTCCGAACAAAACGAGTAATAGCCTTGAAGTTTGGTATAGATAAATGCTGAAGGATAGCACAGTTCAAGTTCATAAATGAGCTAAATCAGCCAACAGGGAAAAAGTTCCCCTAAGAAGAACCAAAACAACATAAAAACAACATAATTTATAAGGTTTTTTTCTTATATTTGTTAAGCAAATGATATATTTTAATTTCGAAGAAGGTCCAAAGCATTAAACTTGGAGGCCGAAAATTATAAAAGTCCATTTTTGGACACCGCCCTTTTAGTGGGCGTTGCAGCAACATAATTACATGGAAAAATACTGTAAATATTTAAAGGAGTATATTCCATAAACCTAGATTCCTTAAAAATTTAATTTTTCAGCTTTTATGACAAAGCCGAGATGTTCTCTGATCTTCCTCTGTCCTACCGTTCCACCTTTACCCCTAAATTACTCAAAAAATTTACTGTTTAAGTTTTTATGGCAAGGGTGAGATGTCTCCCCCATGGCCCTTCCCGGGGTGACACTGTAAAAGAAAGTTTCAAAATGAAGCACACATACGTCTCAAAGGAACTATAATCTATTAAGTTAAACAGTTTTGATATATCTTAACCGCTTTTTGTGCGCGTAAATATAAAATATTAACTGAAAAGAAACGTAAATTGCGTTTATGCTGATGGAAAGGTATTTCAGCTATGCTGATCCTATTTGGATAATATTTAGGATTTGACCCGGTCGAATATAACGATCTCACTTGTTTTTAATTATTATAATGGTTGGCTGAGGAAAGCTGCTACCAAAATAAAAACGTATTAACTTTTTCCTGTCTAACCGACCTGTTCCATCTTTATTTAATAGATTGATATTTAGATATAACGAAAATTATGAATTGTGACACTGAAACAACAATTTGTATATTGCGCCACTTAGTACATAGTTTCCGCCTAAAGAGAATATAGGCGCAAGTTTTCTGCACTCCTTCCAGCAGATGGGATATATGGAGACTCGTGAATAATTTTCAAGTGTGTGGCACAATCGCAAGAAGGCATTATCATCGAGATGCCTTAGTTCGGACGCAGGAAACTTTCGCTCAGTGAGTTGAGCGCTCACTACAATAGATGATCTTAGCTCAGTAATCAGTACTTTTTTTTTTGTTTCAGAGCGCTTTTGTTTCAGAGCGTTTTTGTTTCAAGTTCTTTTGTTTCAGAGAGGTTTTGTTTCAGAGAGCTTTTGTTTCAGAGCTCATCGTTTTTAATAAATTCTATTGTCATATTTGTAATGATACCACAGTTTCTTAATATGCTGCCAGGCAAATATAAATACGACATTGTATATGGTATGGTGGCATGTCTAAAGAACCAATCTTCAAGTTTAGAACATTTTTGCAAGTTTTGAAAAATACCAGTAAATGAGAATTACAAATATCCATTAATGTTGCTTAAATATTTTCCACTTTCCTGCTATATACAATATATATATATATATATATATATATATATATATATATATATATATATATGTATATGTGGGACGAATAAAGCACAAGTGTTTCCTTCAACAAACAATTAACTTACCGTCGTTTATTTAACAAACTTACAAGTGGATGATGCAACAATACATAAGAGTTACTTAAACATAAACAGAATGTGAGCAGACAAAAGCTCTGTCTAGCGTGGGTGTGTGGGTTAATAATTATATATTTAAATTCTATTAAATTTGCCTTAGTATATGTCGAACTACTGTCAAAAGTTTATTTAGAAGCTACATAAAATGTTTTTTTTCTTAAACCTTCCTTGTTAATGATGCTACTTCTTCCTTGATTTTGACATTAGCTGTACATGTTCTACAATCAGAAATCCATTGGATAACAAGAAAAGTATTTATAAGTATTTATTTCTTGTTATCCAATGGATTTCTGATTGTATAAAGGTGTAGAAAAATAAAATAGATTCATATCGAATATACTTTATTTGTTGGTTTAGTTTTGTATGAGTTTCAAGGTCTACTATTCTTATTCTGTTGTTATTTTTGAAAATAATATGTAATTTACAAGTTGTGAATTCTCAGATGGTTTTCGGAAGTATATGCATAAGATAAGAGGTTTTTAACTTTTCAAAACTGTGGTTAAAGTCCACTGACGATTTGGTAAAGCACCAATGAAATGCATATAGACATTGCTTAACCACCAACAAATAAATTTCATTTATATATAATAGTATTGTGACAACAATGTGTCAAATAAAAAATTTCATATAATATAAAATAATATGAAATAATATGAAAATTGACAGCAATGAATATGCATAAACAGTTAGTCATTAGTATAATCAAGATTCAGGGAGACAACCCGACTAACAGGGAAGTATACCACACCGTATACATGCTACAACTCTGCCATCGTGACTAACGAGATCACCTGATCTCGTACCGATATACTCCGATCCCTACCCCTAAACGAGGGTCGAATACTATCGACAGCCCACACGCCCCTGTAGAGATTTCTGGATTGCTGAAAAACCCTCGACATCCTGCAACAAGTACCTATCGTTTCTCAAAGTCTTCGCTATTCTCTATAGTCTCTTATATTTAGGTATCAGTTTCCCGCGTGTGAATCAAAATTCCTAATCATTACATAGTCTCCTTCTGAGTAAATTGTCGCCGGTTTTCTATGTTTGTCAAAATAACGTTTGTTATAGTCCTGTACGAGTCTCTGTCTCTTCGAAGCCCTTTCCCTTACCTTGTCGTGCCTCCAGTTGAAATCTTTCAAGTACGTATTCCTTCAATGAATCCACATCAGGGACCCTTTGGCCCGGTCCGAAGAGCATTACAGTCGGTGTCTAGCCAATGGTTCTCGATGAATGGTGTTGTTAAGGGCAATTTCTACCCTATCCAAAACCTGGTCCCTGTTCACACCATCATCCGCGGAAACCAAGCGCTACCAGAAAACAAGTTCACTACCTTATCGTCATGGTACCTATACAAGACATGACCCTCCATCACCTCGGGTACGCAATACAACAAAAGTTCATCCTTATTGGTCTTCCTATATAAAATTCCATTCCTCATCTCAAATACCTTGTTCTGTCCCCTTTGAAGCTCCTCCTTCAACCTCAGGAACTTCGAATCCCTATTTTGACATATCACGAAAATTTTCTTCGAAGCTATTGCTCTCGATCGCTATTACGTGTAAACTCCTACTCAACGCATCGACATGTTGCATACGTGATCCAGCCCTATGCTCAAGTATGTAATCGTAGTCCTGAAATAGCTACTCTGGGATCCTCTCGATTAAGCGTCATTGTTAGTGAATTGCAATCGGTAATAGTTTTAAATTTCCTTCCCTGCAAGTAGGTCCTAAAACGTCTTAAGGCATAGAGAATGGCGAGCGTCTCCAGCTCGAAACTATGATACTTCGACTCCGCGTCACTAATCCTTTTTGAAAAATAAAACACAGGGTGTATCTTCCCATCATCCTTCCTCTGTAATAATATCGCCCCGAAGCCAAAACTGCTTGCGTCACAATTTAGTTCGGTCTAAGGGCTAAACAATGCCAGTGTTGGGGATTCCGTCAATCTCCGTTTCAGCAACTCAAAAGCCCTCAGTTCCTGTGGGCCAAATTGAAAAACCTTATCCTTCTTTGTCAAGTCTGTCAGTGGCTTAGCAACAGTCGAAAAATACTTCACAAACCTCCGGAACAGGAAAATCATTCACAGCCCGCACACCTGAATCGTCCGTCCTAATACCCCTACCATCAATCTCGTAGCCTAAACACCTCACACTTATCTGCATAAATGCGCACTTATCCAAACGAAGCTCCACTTTATTCTCCACCAAACTTCTAAACACATTCCTTAGAATCTGTAAATGTTCACCGACGTCCTCAGTCGCTACCATAATATCATCAAGATAAACTATCAACTTAACGTCCCTAATCATATCCGAAAAAAACCCTATTCACGAACCGCTGGAACACGGATGGGGCATTTTTCAGCCCGAACGGCACCCGCAAGAATTCGTACTGGCCCAGTGGTGTGACAAACGACGTATACTTCACTGAACCCTCCTCCACAAAAAGTGATAAAATCCGTTCCGTAAATCTAATTTCGTAAAATATTTCTTTCCTGACAGTCGGTCCAATAAATCGTCTATAAGTGGAATGGGGGTAATTATCCCTCAAAGTCATCTTGTTTAAAGTCCTATAGTCCACACACATACGAAGCTCCCCCGTCTTCTTCCTCACAAGTACTATAGGCGATGCGAACTCCGATTGGCTCGGTCTTATGTATCCCTTCTGTAAATAATCGTCAAATATCAAGCGTAGTTTTCCTTTTTCGTCATATGATAGCCTCCTAGGGGCGCAACTGAAAGGCTGTGGTCTGTCCAAATTCAGCCTGATTTTAGTTCTCGTAACAGGTTCATCAGGTCGTATGTAATGATCAAAAAATATTCGTTCCAACTTATTACTGACGTCACTATCAATCCGATCACCTATTTTCAGGTCACTACTAACGGAGGCATTGTCATATTCAGTGGCCATAATTGACACCAGGAAAACGTTCCCCTCCACGGGACAATCCCTGTCCCCATCCGAAACGTTCTCGTTCACCAATCCGAGTCCAGCCCTTTCTAGAAAATCCCTCCCGAGGATACAGTCGAATACCATCACAAAATCATCAACAATAAACATATCAATTCCAATCCATTTATTTTGAAAAAATATATATATATCAAAAAATTTTCACAAGTTTCGAATCGGTTATCATTTAAACAAACTTCCTCACAAAACACGCGGGGCTCCCTGCATCCATCACATATTCTATGTAAAAGTTATCCTTATTACTATTTGATAAACTAAATTTAAAGTACCTTAGATATTTATTGTATACCTTAGTCACCTTTCGTTCTGGGCAAGCAGCAACCAAATGAAACTTGGTTTGGAAACACTGCAGATTAGCTTGAGTCTTTAAGGAATTGTCGGGAATGCCATTAATTACATAATCAATTAGTTCATCCTCTGGCACACTTAAACCACTTGCCAAAATAATTTTCTCATTGAAATATGAGATAAACTCCTTATCAAACTGCCACTTTCTACATTCGAATTTGCGACGTAGCTGAAGTTTATTCTCCCTTTCTCCAAAAATTGTTTTCATTTCCTCCAACAGTGTATCCAAATCATCATTGATAAAATTTGACTTTGAATGCAGCCAACATTGCAGCTTTCCTCTCACCTTTGACATTAGCAACGCCTTAGTGGTTCCTACATCGAGCGAGTACAATTGGCGAATATTCTGCACTTGAGCGACAAATACTGCCGGCGCCATCGTGCCATTATAATCAGGCAATCAATCCTTTAGTAGTGTAAAGGGAGTGTTAGCACTTCCGCTTAATTTCACAGCCGAATCTATGTTGCACCGTTTATTTCCAGCATCGATGTTTGCACCATCACCATTGCGTTCACCTTCATCTAAATTTTTACCACTTTTTTCTATACGATCATTTGCGCCCGCACTATCATTTGTGTTACTACGATCATTTGCCACCATACAATTATTCGTAATATTCTCACCATTTACACTGCAAATATAATTTTCACCACCAACTGCACTATTTCCATCGTTTGCAAATTGACTTTCTCTAAATCTTTCAAACTCTGCTATACGCCTGCATAATTAATTTTCTCTTTCAAGCAGTATCTTTTCCTTCTTAATAACAGCCAGTTCTCGTAGCACTTTAATATGTTTATGTTATTGGCGTTCGTGTTGAAAAAGTACGCAAATTTATTAAATGGTACAAAGAGGAATCAGAAACACCAATACACAACTAATAGTATAATAAGTTATTCCTTGGCATAAGTTTAATGAAATGGGCAAATTTTTTTGCATATTACAATATATATTATATGTTTTGCAATATTGCAAAATGTTTATATATACGTACAAACGAGTGTTTAATACATCTGAAACGAACAACCACATACAGACATGCGATATTTCATTGAGAATAAAACATTTATTTAGAGCAGACATGTGCAGCTAGTACTCTTTTGAGTCATCGTGTTTTCACACCGATAGTAGCTTCATCGTTTTTTCACACCAACATGTCCGAAAGCTCGCTGCTTGTTTACCGATTCAAAGTCAGTTGCTATTCTGCATTTGACAAAGAGACACCGTATCGCTCTGCAAGCAAAATTATTTGTAATAAAAAACAAAAAACAAACAAAAACAAACAACTGCACTTAAAAAAAATGGACGAATATAAAGAAATTTTTATGTTTGTAAATGGCAAAAATAATGCGCAATGCCTGATTTGTGATAAAATCTTCACAAATTTAAGATTTTATAATTTAAAAAGACATTTCATATCCATTCATAAAAATATTAATGAATTGGATGAAGAAAAAAAATATGAAATGTTCAATTCCCTGTAACAAAAAAATGCCCCTCCTCTAAGTCTGACAGTTGAAGAGAAAAAAAAACAACTAAAGAATGCTTCAATTGCCGCTGGGTTGATGTTAGCAAAACAATGTCGTCCTTTTGAGGATGGAGAATTTTTCAAGCAAATGGCACGAGAAATTTTCAACTGTTTTGGGGAAAAGGGAAAATCAGCCTACGAGCTGATAGAAAATATTCATCTTTCAAGATACACAATAGCTCGTAGAACTGAAAAAATTAGTAAATATATTTTTAAGTTTACGTTGCAAAGATTGAAAGACTGTGAATACTTTTCCATCTGCCTTGATGAGAGCACAGATATTACTAACATTAGTCAGTTGATTATATGCATTAGGTCAGTTGATAAAAATATGGAATGCTTTGAAGAATTTTTTAGTTGTTTTGCATTTCACGGCCATGTGAATGGCGAAACCATTTTTGATTGTATTAAAAATAATATTCTCTTAACCGAAAATGGTGATAAGCTAGCTTCCATATGTACAGACGGGGCAAAGGTAATGATAGGAAAACAAAAAGGTCTTAAGGGTCAATTGATGAAAAACAATATTCACATTGATATTCACAACGACCCATTGACTGAAAAAAATGTTGATAATTTGGAATTAGCCGCTGAATTAGAAATAATGAAAAATGATATAAATTTACCGCTAGACACTGGAAAATCATTTTGGAAAAAAATAAACAAAGAGAAGTATCCTGTTATTAAGAAGGAAATACTTAAATTATACTCCATGTTCGGGTCCACGTACGACTGTGAAGCCGCTTTTAGCATTTTAAAATTAATTAAAAGTAAATATCGCAACAAATTAACGGATGAACACCTATGTGATTTATTAAGAATAAAACTTTACGAGGGGGAAATAATCATTGGAGATGTTGATATTTGATTTTTTTTTAAGATTTAGTTTTAATTTTTAATTTTTTTAATTTTAATTTTTTACTCAGTGTACTACTTTTGTTTTCTCTGCTTTTGTTCTGCTTGCTGCGTTCAACTTAACACAGTCGCAAAATTCGTAAAACTGATTTGAAATGCGTTTGTGTCAGTTTGCACATATCTGATTTAGAGCATAGATGCTCAAGGTAGTAGTATTGGTGAGAGTGACGAAATAACACTGGAAGAAAACAATTTGCTATTCATTTTAATTAGTCATCAATGGGGTTGCGACGAAAACACATGTGTGCCGGGTGTTGTCATTTTTTTCTGTTTCTTTGTTTAACAAAAGGGAAATGTAAAATTAATGAATGTAGATATTTTAGTAATACTCTTGATGAATGTATTTATTTTAGTAATACTCTTGATGAATGTATTGATATATATATACATACATATATATATATATATATATATATATATATATATATATATATATCTATAATACATACAGATATAATTTATATATGCGGACTTCTGGATAGTATGTTATATTTCGAAATAAAAAGATTCTTCGAAGTGTTTATAAATTTTCCCTCAATTAATCGTTGTTCAATTTGCAATTAAAAAGTAATGAAATCTTCTATGTTGATACTCTTATTGCAGTTACGCAATAAAAGTATATTTCTCAAACTAGAAGAATTCAGCTTATTGCGTTTTTTTGAGCAAATATAATTCAAATCTGAAAATATTTGTTCGCAAAGATACGTAAGACTTTGCATGTCATCAAAAGCATTTTTTAACATAAAATACTTTTCGGCTGACATCATTAATATATCGCAATAATTTCAATTTATGTGTTCACTGACAGCAGTCTCGATGACGATTAAAATGTAAAATAACTTATTTTAAATAAGACACAGAAGTTCTGCAAGTGTAGTTTGTCTCTCCCATTCAACATGCTGATTTCCTATTGGTTGATTGACGATTAAACAAAAGAACGTAATTATACGTGTGAGTTTAATTTGCTGATATCAGCCACTACTGGGCATCTATGATTTAGAGAGTTAAACATATAAAATGCGTATATCAAGTCCTTATACATATTTCTCAACTAAACATATCAAAAGTGAAATCCTATCCCATCACTGTCTACAACTGTCACGTAACCTTAAGCGGCATGGCCACACATCAAACTGACGCTTCAAACTCTGCTTTTCTTTGATGGTGCTAGTGAAAAAAACTCACACGTATGATTTGATGTGAGTTTGAAGAATATCAAAACAATTTAGATTTTGAATTTCAAACTGAATTTTACCAACACATACACAAGCTTGAAGCATCATTTTGATGTGTGGCCATGCCGCTTTAGAATAAAATTCTATTTTCTGCAGGTTCCAACGTTACGGCAACATTTTATTAAAGTCAAGTAAGCGTTTTCACAACTTGCCATATTACAGTTTGGGTCAGCTGACATATTTACTTAACATTTACGATTTCAACCTTCGGCTAAATGAGCCTTTACAAGTGGATGATGCAACAATACGTAAGAGTTACTTAAACATAGACAGAATGTGAGCAGACAAAAGCTCTGTCTAGCATGTGTGTGTTAATAATTATATAAGGATAAGATAAACAATTGTAATGATCATACATATGTACTATATATGTATGTATGTATGAAGTAGTGTCAGCAGAAGCTCCTGTGTGTATTTGTAACATAAAATAATATGCAATAATGTGAAAATTGACAACAATGAATATGCATAAACAGTTAGTCATTATATCCGCATGGATATTCGTATATAAAATCCATAAGGATATATGTACGAATAACGGGAAATAGCGACCCCGCGGTCCGGAGTTATTATAACGGGTTGGAGGGCTTGAACAAAGATGCCCCTCTTTTCAGGGCTACAATCTATTTATAAAAAAGTTTTCAATTTACAAACATCCTGAAACAAAACCTTTCATTAAAAAAACAAATAAATTTCATTCAAAACATCTTTATTTCACAACATGAAATTTTATTATAATGTAATTGGTTTGATTGTTGGTTGTGAGTTAATTATAAATAATATATAAGCCTTCATGTTAGTGGTATTTTTTTACAGCAATGAAACGTACTTAACAAACAAAGCATATGTAAACATATTATAATCTACATATCGATGGTAACATGTAGAAAAAATCTAAGTAATACTTTTTCAAATACACCTCGTTTGAAAAATTTAGTGCAATAGTATCAAAAATAACGATTTTACAAGCAAATTATAATTACAGTTTCCATTATGATCAATGTTATGTTTTTGGCTTCTCTTGCAAAGTTACAACTGTTTGAGTTAGGGCCTTTCTACTTCTGACCAACGACATATTATCAATCAATAAGAATATTTTATTTTATAATGGTCTTAAACTATTTAACACAATTCCATTAGAGTTAAAAACTGAAAGTAATTTGTTTGTATTAAGTTAAGTTTATTTGAGACTATCAGGCATGTTCCAGAAAAGTAAAAGTAAATGAAGTTGAATTTTTTAAATTTTTATTTTTGATTTTCTGCAAAACTAATAGTTTGCTGTGACATTTTTCAGTTAGAAATGAAAAATTATTTAAAAAGCATAAGGAAATTATAGCAAAAAAACTAACAATTTTGGATAAAATCAAAAATAAAAATTTAAAAAATTCAACTTCATTTACTTTTACTTTTCTGGAACATGCCTGTATGTAATTTTTTTGTATATAAGCGTAAAATCACAAGACATGTTAGAGATAACTTTTTTTAACTTCAAAATTCAAAGTAAAACAAGTAAAAGTGCTATATTTGGCAATGCCGAATATTAAATACCCTTCACAGATGTCATACTTTTCGTTTAAATTTTTCGGCTAGGAAGCTAAATGTTTAGCTTTTCTTATTTCTAATACCTCTGAACGTCTTTCAAAAATAGCAAAAATATGTTTCATTTACAAACAAAAAGAAAAAATCCGTTTCATGTACCCCAAAAAGTTCTAATTGTAAAACCGTAGAATCGTCTTTTAGATTTTTTTGGTTTTTAATACCAATTTATTTCTTCCTGATATATAACGTAGGTATAATTGATCATAAAAATCAAAAATAACAAATAATTTGGTTACTTTTATGAATCAGAAAATGTCGATTTTCCAACCCTGGAACCGAATTTTTAGTTTTTAAACTTTTTAATACCAATTTTATTCTTAGCGAAGTATAAAATATGTTTAAGTCACTGAAAAAACCCAAAATTGTGAATTTATGTGCATGTATGTGCTATGAATTGCACGATTATCGACTCACATGCGACTTGAAAAACGCCAATTTCCTTGAACGATTTTGAGCGATTGCGACCTCCAGCACACCAATTTTGTGACTTCAAATCGAAAACGCTTTATTTCATGCGATAAGCGATTTCCATCACATGGCCGGTGGGTACCAAATGTATGTACCAAAAAATTTCGATTTTCCAACCCTGGAACCGAATTTTTAATATTTTAATACTATTTTAGTTTTTTCTAAAATATAAAATAGATTTAATTCACTAAAAACATAAAATTTGGAGTTTATGTGGGTACTTTCATGTACCAAAAATATTTTGATTTTCCAAATCTGGAAGCGAATTTTTATTTTTTTCCAATGCAATTCTTAGTGAGGTGTAACATAGTTTTACTTGACCAAAAAATTAAAATTTTTAAACTCTTTGGTCACTCATGTACCATAAAATATTTCATTTGTCCAACCATGGAGTCGAAATTTTGATTTTTTAAGACTTTAATACCAATTTTATTCTTCCTTAATTATAAAACAGTTTTAATTAGCAAAAAAACAACGTCAATTGCCTTTGATAAGTTGCTAAAAATACGTACTTTTTTTTTTTTTTTGCTCAAACTGCCAAATATATATTTGATAAAATACGTTTCTCACAATCACAGAAACATTGTAATACCTCGACTTCAATCTCTATTATCTGAATGGCATTTTTATGTACATGCCGCCCGTCTTCAATCTTCCATTGTGTTAACAAATTAACAGCAATGCTAATAATTTCAAAACATTTCTATTTAAAACCTTTGCCTAATTTTATTTTTATTATTATTATTTTTTCCGCAAACCATTGTTATTTAGGTATATTTTATTTTTTTCCTTAATAACTTTGTAATATTCATGTATGTGCTGTGAATCGCACGACTGTCGAATCACATGCGACTTCAAAAACGCCAATTTTTTTTGAAAGATTTTGAGCGATTGCGAACTCCGGCACACCAATTTTGTGACTTCAAATCGAAAAAGCTTTATTTCATGCGATAAGCGATTTCCATCACATGCCTGATTGATTACTCATAAAATGTTTATAACGTTATGCGTTCCTGTACTCTAAATATAAGAGTAAATCTTGTTGTACAGGAAATGAAAATAAATAAATAAATAAATGCAACTCTTAATGAGGCATGAAATAGTTTTATTTAAGAAAAACTTAATATTTGTAACCATTGTGGTCACTTTCATGTACTACAAAATATTGCAGTTATCCAGCTTTGGAATCTAAATTTTGATTTTTTTTAAGTTTTGATACCAATTTTGTTTTTCCTGAACTAAAAAATAGGTTTAATTAGTAAAAAACCGACGTTAGTTGCCTCTTTGGTTACTTTTATGTAAAACACAATTTAAATTTCCCATCCCTGTAAACGAAATTTTAATTTTTTTTACCAATGCTAATCTTTATTAGGTGTAAAGTCATTTTATTTACGAAAAACTTGAAATTTGCAACCATTTTAGTCACTTTCATGTACTACAATATGTTCCATGTACCAAAAAAAATTTCAACTTCCCAACCCTGGAAGTGAAATTATAATTTTTTTTGTTTTATTTTTTACCAATGCAACTCTACATAAAGTATAAAGTAGTGTTAAGAAAAATTTTAAATTTTGAACTATTTTGGTCACCTTCATGAACTATAAAATGTTGCACTTGTCCAAACCTGGATTCGAAATTTTGATTTTTTTTTAATTTTGATACCAATTTTGTTCTTCCTAAAATATAAAATAGTTTTAGCTAGCAAAAAAAACAACAACATCAGTTGCCTGTTTGATTACTTTCACTTATAAAAAAATTTAAATTTCCCAACCCTGGAAGCGAAATTTAAATGCTTTATAATTTTCTTTATCAACGCAAATCTTTATGAGGTATAAAGTAGTTTTGTTGAAGAAAAACTAAAATTTTTTAACCATTTTGGTTATTACATGTATTACAAAATATGGAATGTACCAAAGAAAACTTTCATTTTCCTAACTCTGGAAGCAAAATTTTAATTTTTTTGTTATTTTATCAGTGCAACGCTTCGTGAGGTATAAAGTAGTTTTATTTAAGAAAAATTAAAAATTTTTAACCATTTTGGTCACTTTCATGTAAAATAAAATATTACACTTGTCCAGCCCTGGATTCGAAATTTTGATTTTTTTTTAATTTTTGATACCAATTATCTTCTTCCTAAATTATAAGACAGTTTTAGTTAGCAAAAAAAACATCAGTTGCCTGTTGGATTACTTTCAAGTATAAAAAAAATTCAATTTCCCACCCGTGGAAGCAAAATTTGAATTTAAAAAAGTTTTTTTACCAATGCAAACCTTCATGACATATAAAGAGGTTTTGTTAAAGAAAAACTTGAAATGTTTAGCAATTTTAGTTACTACATGTACTACAAAATACGGAATGGTCCGAAAAAAAATTTTTAATTTCACATCCCTGGAAAATTTTGTTTTACTTTTTTTAGTTTTTAATAGACCATTGAGACTTCCCAAAGCACGGAATAGGTTTTATTAACAAACATTAAAAGAAGTAATTGATTTTTGGTATAAATTTTGCGTCGAGAAATGGGTGTTAGCTTCCCAGCTCTTTCTGAATTTCAATATCCTTCACAAAAATGTGAAAGGGTATATATAGGTTTGTCATTCCTTGTGTAATATCTTCGATATAAATATGGGACCCCATAAAGTATATATATTCTGAATAGCGATGACGATTGAGCGATCTCCGTCTGTCTGTACGTGAAATCGGGGTTCCCAAGCCCCCAGAAGAGCTAGAGACTTCGTTCTTGGACCGTTGGATTGGAATAGAGTGGTATTGAAATTCAGAAATATCCGATGTACGGTTCCAGAGCTGGGAAGCTTACACCTATTTCTCGACGCAAAATTTATGCCAAAAATCAATTTTTTTTTTTAATAGTTGTAAATTAAACCTATTTTGTGCTTTGGGAAGCCTCAATGGTCTTTAAAAACTAAAAAAATTCAAATATTTTTTCCAAGGATGGAAAATTGAAAATTTTTTTTCGTCCCATTCCGTATTACATGTAGCAACTAAAATTGTTAAAAATTTTAATTTTTTCTTTAACAAAACCTCTTTATACGTCGTGAAGATTTGCATTGGCCAAAAAAAAAAAATGTAATGCAAATTTTGCTTCCAGGGGTGGGAAATTGAATTTTTTTTATACGTGGAAGTAATCAAACAGACAATTGATGTTGTTTTTTTTTTGCTAACTGAAACTGTCTTATAATTTAGGACGAACAAAATTGGTACCAAAAATTCCAAAATAAAATTTCGAATCTAGGGATGGACAAGTGCAATATTAAATAGTACATGAAAGTGACCAAAATGGTAACAAATTTTAAATTTTTCTTACAAAATCTTACTTTATACCTCATGAAGCGTTGCACTGATAAAAAAAATCAAAATTTCGCCTACAGGGTTGGGAAAATGAAAGTTTTTTTTGGTACATGCAATATTTTGTAGTACATGTAATAACCAAAATGGTTACAAAATTTTAGTGTTTCTTAAACAAAACTACTATATACCTCATGAAGATTTGCATTGATTAAAAGACTTTAAATAATTAAAATTTTGCTTTCAGGGTTGGGAACTTGAAATTTTTTTATACATAAAAGTAACCAAAAATGCAGTTGACGTTGTTTTTTTGCTAACTAAAACTATTTTATATATGAGCAAGAACAGAATTGGTATAAAAAAAATCTAAATTTCGAATCCAGGGTTGGACAAGTGCAATAATTTATGGTACATGAAGGTGATCAAAATAGCTCAAAATTGTAAATTTTTCTTAAATAATATTACTTTATACCTCATGGTAAAAAAAAAACAAAAAATTTAATTTCACTTCCAGGGTTGGGAAGTTTAAAGTGTTTTTGGCACATGGAAAATATTGTAGTACATGAAAATGACAAAAATGGTTGCAAATTTTAAGTTTTTCTTAAATAAAACGACTTTATACCTAATGAAGACTAGGATTGGTAGCAAAAATTAAAATTTCGCTTCCAGAGCTGGGATATTAAAATTTTTTTATACATAAATGTAACCAAAACGACAACTAACGTCGGTTTTTTAGTAATTAAAACTATTTTTTGGTTCAGGAAAAACAAAATTGTTATCAAAAACTAAAAAAAAAAATTCAAATTTAGATTCCAGAGTTGGATAACTGCAATATTTTGTAGTACATGAAAGTGACCAAAATGGTTACAAACATTATAAGTTGTTGTTTTTGCTAATTAAAACTGTTTTATAATTCAAGGAGAACAAAATTGGTATTACAATCTTAAAAAATCAAAATTTCGACTCCAGGGTTGGACAAATGAAATATTTTATGGTACATGAAAGTGACCAAAACGTTTGAAAATTTTAATTTATTTTGTCAAGTAAAACTATGTTATACCTCATTAAGAATTGCATTGGTAAAAAAATAAAAAATCGCTTCCAGAGTTGGAAAATTGAAATATTTTTGGTACATAAAAGTACCCACATAAATTCCAAATTTTGTGTTTTTATTCACAAAAATTTTATTTATATCAGAAAAAATTAAATTAGCATAAAAAAATTAAAAATTCGCTTCCAGGGTTGGAAACTCGAAATTTTTTGGTACATACATTAGGTACCCACATAAATTCCCAATTTTGATTTTTTTTATTAAAAATTTTAAAAACTAAAAATTCGGTTCCAGGGTTGGACAATCGAAATATTTTTCGTACATAAAAGCACCCACATTAATTCCAAACTTTGTGTTTTTAGTGAGTTAAACCTATTTTATATTTCAGAAAAAATAAAATTAGTATTACAAATCGAAATTTTTTGGTACATGAACGTACCCACATAAATTCCCAATTTTGATTTTATTTCAGTAAATTAAACATATTTTATACTTCGCCAAGAATTAAATTGGTATTAAATATTTTAAAAACTAAAAATTCGGTTCCAGTGTTGGAAAATCAAAATCTTTTAGTACATAAAATCAGCCATATAAGTTCCTAATTTTGGTTTTTTGTGGATGAAATCTTTTTTATACTTCGGGAAGAGTTAAATTGGTATTAAAAACCAAAAAAATCTAAAAGACGATTCTACGGTTGGACAATTAGAACTTTTTGGGGTGATGAAACGGATTTTTTCTTTTTGTTTGTAAATGAAACATATTTTTGCTATTTTTGAAAGACGTTCAGAGGTATGAGAAATAAGAAAAGCCAAACATTTAGCTTCCTAGCCGAAAAATTTAAACGAAAAGAATGACATCTGTGAAGGGTATTTAAAATTCGGCACGGCAGAATATAGCACTTTTACTTGTTTTTTTTTTTTGTTAAAATAAACATTTATTGGCATTTATTTGTAACTTGTATATTTGGTTACGGCTTTAGTACCTTCACTGGCAGCATGCTTAGCCAATTCAACAGGCAACAGTAGACGGACAGCAAATTGAATTTCACGACTGATAATTGTTGAACGCTTATTGTAGTGAAATAAACGTGATGATTCGGCTGCAATGGACGTAAAAATATTATTAATAAAACTATTTATGAAATTTGATGAGATGCCAGTATCCGATGTACTTGCTCCAATGTATGTTGAGACGAAGGGCTAGTAACACATAGAATATACTCCGTCAGAGTTCCTATAATGTACACAATAAGTTTATAGGAATGAGCATTTAATATACACTTAAAGGATATACAGCTACTTACGTATGCATGTACCAAAGAATGTATTTGGATAAAATATACTTTTTTATGGTTTCAATTAAGCGGAAATCATTTGATAGTAGCAAACTATTTTTAGTATAATACGCATTATTTATACAATAGCCGAGGTATCTTATCAGCAACCACAAAAATAATCAGGGCACCTCACTTACTTATTCTATAGCTGAATGGACTTTTTAGCGGGTAGCAACATAATACGCCATGGAGCATAACTTATTCCATGACTGAATGAACTTTTTTGTGGCTAGCAACGTGGTACGTCATGTAACATAAGGAAAGCAGCACTCCATTCAAGTAATTTTTAAATTGGTTCATTGAGAAACAAATTATGTGGAAGACTGCTAAGACTTAGAGTATACTCTGCCGGAGTTCCTGTTATATACAAATAAAGTTTCTAGGCATGAATATTTAATATACAAACGTTTAAAGTATATAGAGATAGTTACGTACATATGCATTAGCGAGAGAATCCATTTGAATAAAGTATGATTTTCTGTACAGCTCAAATTAAGCAGAAATCGTTTGATAGTGGAAAAATTATTTTTAGTACAATGCGCGTTATACACTAATCGTGTTGTGTCTAGAAGGCCAAATATTCACAGCTACGCAATTGTTTTATAATTGAATCGTTGAGTAATTATATGAATTGAATGGACCAACACAGTTTAATTTATAGACAAGTAACTACATTCTGCGCATAGACAAGTTTGCTATTCTCCATTCAATCATGTTGGTTGACATGCCATTACAATTGGCACATCACTGAAGATGACTTGAAAGAACTCTTTTTCATCAGCAAATTCTTTGTAGGTACCGTGACTCTGCAAGAGTTATACAAATATTTTTCAACTTTTTTATATAAATTGTAATAAACACAGTGAAATACTTAAATTTTTATACACTTTTGTTTTTCCAAATTCAGCCCTTATAGTTCTCTAATATGCAGTTCAATAACTGCGTTTAGATTAAAAAAATTGCACCTCAGACTTGGATTTAATTTTTTGTTCCGATAAGTTCATTTAGCAGCTTTAACAGCCCATTTTGATGCACTAAATACTAAATTTTATCATATATTTTATGTTTGTTCACATATACATAATGATTGTCTTATTTCTACTCACCATTTAGATCCTTTGTTGTGCCTGCAACTTCTGCATTTTAGCCACATTTCATATATCCAACCTGTGTAAGTGGTGGTCATTTATTTATTGATTTAGGTATTTCATTTAACTTTATTAATTACTTTTTCGAGTACTGATTATCTTAAAGATTTAAAACAAATGTAATATGTTTGAATTCCAATTCATTGGAAATCTGGGCACGTTTTTATGTTGATTTCTTAACATCATTGACTGCCAGCCACTATTTAGGTGCTTTGGATTCTTTGTTTACAAACAGTTAAATATTTTCTTAAAAACATTTAAAACTTTAATTATTTTACATTTTTTCTCTAAAATAAAATTTTTGTTTAATTTTCAACCACCATTGTGTGGTTAAAATTGTAAAACTTGTGTATTTCTTCTATTCTGTGCTTTATGTGTTTCATTATCACTGAGCTACTGCGGTACTGAGCTGCTGAGGTACTGAGCTGCTGAGGTACTGAGCTTCTGAGGTACTGAGCTATTGAATGAACTAGCTCAGTAAGCTGAGTTGAGCTAAAATGAGCGCTCAGCTCACTGAGCTGAAAAGCACAACTCTATTATCTGCTCAAATGGGTGTCCGCAGACAATTTTGCATTAAGATTTAAACTTGTTTCCATATAGGATTGAATTAACAAGAAAATTGAACACAGCACACTTGCCGATTCACTTGGAATTTTGCGAGATCTTCAAACAGCGGTAGAGGATGAAAACATCTTGAACTGCATTTTTGCGTCTGACGCTGCACATTTTGATCTAAACGGCAATGCTAGCAAACAAAATTGTCGAACATGGGGTAATTCTAAACCACAAATACTCCATGAGATGCAATTGTATCCACTTCGCGTCACAGTGTGATGTCCAGGTTCATTGCCGGGCCTTACTTTTTTGAAGAAAACGGTCTTACTGTTACGGTCAACGGAGACCGCTACTTCAAGATGTTTCTCTTTCCAGAACTATGCGGAAAAATAATCCATTTCAACTATGTGTGGTTTCAACAAGATACCACAGAAGGGCCATCTTGTCACATAGCCACGGCCGTTATAAGAGAATCGCGGCGAAAATTCACCAAATAAGCTGATTTATCCACATTCCGTTAGCCCTGGTCTCCTCACCATACTGAACCTGATTTCTTTTTGTTGGGGTTTTTTTTTAGGAGTAGGACCAGCACTCAGGGGATAACCCCTACATATGCAGTGCATTGCGCTGGAACTAGAAAACGAGGGGATAGTATTGAGGGGACAGATTAGGAAAGATGAGAAGATAGACAATTGTTTTTGTAGCTATTTCAACCTTTACTTCGCCGGCTAATTTTTGCTACAGGACCGACGAAGGTGGGTGCTGTTACTCTGCTTTTTAGTACATGATAGTGTCAGTCGCTGCCAATTATGTTCAGTGACCAGTGACTATGCCTTCATCATTGAAACAGGCAGGCAACAACTAACACAACCACGCACTAATGCTGATAAGAAGAATTCAACACAATATTTCATGGCTCAGCGCGGGCTCAAACTCACGACCCTCCGCTTCATAGTCTCGTGTTCTACTACTTCAGTAACAGCACCCACAACAAACAGGCAGTTTACAGAAGAAAACAGCAAATTTGGATCATTTAAAGCAATTTGGATCATTTGAGGCAATTCCCGCTGCAACACTCCAGAGAGTAATAAATATATTTTTGATAAGATGTCGCACGTGTTTCACCGACGGTGGAAACCATTTAAATTCAATTATTTTCAAAACTTCATGAATTATTTTAGTAAAAATGTATTCTTTTTAAACTGAATTAATAACAAATAGATTACATAAACTTTACAAAAAGTTACTTGATTTTCTTAATGTAGCAAAATTCATCGGCCACCCTGTACCTTGTACATTAAAAGTCTGGTCAAAAAGTATTCGATGCTTATAACCTTCTTATTTGGATATTT
This sequence comes from Linnaemya tessellans, assembly GCA_951800035.1. Classification (NCBI taxonomy): domain Eukaryota; kingdom Metazoa; phylum Arthropoda; class Insecta; order Diptera; family Tachinidae; genus Linnaemya; species Linnaemya tessellans. Next base: position 76,942,172 of record OX637536.1, read on the forward strand.
TGGCATAGAATTATATCAAATAACGATGATGTATGCATGAAGTATTTTTATGAATTACACCTTAAATGAATACTCTTTAATTAATAAATTTAAAATACTCAACTCATAGGTTAGGTTAAAAAGGGCTGCCCGCAGTTAGCGAGAAAACACTCGGAGTTCACAGGGGCCCATTGTGATGCCCAGAGGACTACACCCTACACAATCCTTTCAAAGGAAGTCTCCTGGGCCGGATGGAATCCCTGCACTGGTCCTGAAGCAGTGCTCTTCGACGTTAGCACGTCCATTAGCCAAACTTTTCAGTATACTATACCACTCCGGTAAATTTCCAATGTGCTGGAAGGTTGCTAATGTAACGCCAATCCCCAAAAAGGGAGTGGCTAATAACCCTGAAAATTACCGCCCGATTGCAATATGTTCTGCTATATCGAAGGTGATGGAAACTATGCTCAACTTCCATCTTGTGAATTATTTGGAGTCCAACAGTTTACTAAACGACCGCCAGTATGGTTTCCGCAGAGGCCGCAATACGGGTGACCTATTGGCCCTCCTTTCGGAAAACTGGTGTAGTTCCATACACCGTTTTGGCGAAAGTAAAGTGGTGGCTCTAGATATTTCTAAGGCGTTCGATAGAGTGTGGCATGGAGCACTCTTGTCCAAAGTTATTGCATTTGGTGTCGGAGATACCTTCTCTCGGTTTATATCGAGCTTTCTCAGGGATCGCTCTATACGAGTTGTTATAGATGGGGTCTCATCCGATGAGTTCAGAGTCAACTCAGGGGTACCGCAGGGCTCCGTTCTTTCTCCTACTTTATTTCTAATTTTTCTTAACGATCTACTTTCCCAAACTTCCTGTCCTATTTACTCTTTCGCAGATGATAGCAGCTTTTCGCATTCCTATTCATTTAACTGCAGGCCGTCAACGTCTGAAATCGAGACGAGGAGGCAGTTCATGAATGACGTTCTGGATAGTGACCTCGCGAAGATTTCCGAATGGGGTCAAGCGAACAGGGTCGATTTTAATGCCCGTAAGACCCAGTGTTGTATGCTTACGCATCGACGTACGTATGACCATGCTGCTTCATCTGTTTCTATGGGTGGTGTAAGTATTATGGAGTCAGGGGCTCTTGATGTTCTGGGCATGAAAGTGCAGTGTGATGTCAGATGGACGGAACATGTCTTTCAGGTCGCAAAAGAAGCATTCAAGTGCCTTGGCTTCTTAAGACGGTGCAAGAGATACTTCACCCCTTCTGATCTTCTTAATATTTACACCACTTACATCCGACCGAAGATGGAATACAACTCTCATGTCTGGGCCGGTGCTTCAAAGTCTATTTTGAAGTTACTCGACCGCGTACAGGAGAGGGCGATGAAACTCATCGGAGACAGCAGGGTAGCCAACTCTATTGACTCTCTTGAGCATCGTCGCAATGTGGGGTGCGTATCGTTGTTCTATCGTTACTATAATGGCAGGTGCTCTGGTGAAATTAGGGAACTTGTTCCCGAAACCCATTCTTTCGTACGCTCAACACGTTTTTCATCAAGAGCGCATGCGTTTGTGGTCGATGTTCCAACGAATCGCACTACGCATTACAGAGAAAATTCGTTTTTTGGCCGAACAGTCCGTATGTGGAACAAACTACCCGCAGATGTCTTCCCCGCCACTTACAATTTGAGCAGATTCAAATCGAATATCCACAGACACTACTCCCTTTATCCTCCTTCCCAAAATCTATTTTCCCAGTTCCAGCGCAATGCACTGCATATGTAGGGGTCATCCCCTGAGTGCTGGTCCTACTCCTAAAAAAAAAAAAAAAGCGAAGTACTGGTTCCTTAGAATCACCTAGAACTTCTCACAAAACTCGCCAGCGGTGCATTCCTGAGGCAGTCAAGATCTCGCAGGAAACGAGAGCCTAAATGTCGCTCCTGTAGGGTCGGGCAGTCACAAAGGAAATGCTGTACTGCCTGCTGTTTTTCTTCATCGAAAAAGCTCCTGCAGCGACCATGGGGAAAGCCAAAAGGCTCTGACATGCGCCCAATTGCACAGTGCCCCGTCAAGACCCGTAATAGGATTGCCAACCACTTCTTCCCAAAAGTTAGAAGCTGTTTTAGTGAGGACCACAGAGTTTTGGAGACAGTACAGGTGATACTCAACTCAAACTAAGCAGACATATAACACATATTTTAAATAATTAAATAGTATTTTATCAACTACTTCGTAGCGGTTAATTAATCATAACAACCCTTTCTATATGTGAACACGTTGCCCATTTAAACAAAATACACGCAATTTTTTTTTCTACCCGCCGTTCATTGTGCTTTTCAGTGGTCAGATCAGTCTCTTTATTAAATTTCTAGTTATTCTTGAACTTACAATTTTGCTTAGTTAAATTCAATTGCATTTGTTGCTTAACATATTTTATTTACGCAATTTATGCTGATTAATAAGTTTCAGCTGATTTCAATTATTGTTAAAGTAATGCCAAAATGTTTCTTAAATACGCTAGAAACATTATGTCTTGCGAAATACATACATAAGAAATACGAAATCAGGTTACCGTCTGGCTTTATTTATTTCGTTTAAAAATTCCTCGAAAAAGTTACACCCGTATATGACTTTATTATGAATTTTTGATTTAGAAATTTTTTTGAAATTGATTTTATTTTCTTCATTTATTTGTTCGAATGTACGTTTTTCTGTAATATTCGTTATATCATCGTATCGCAAGCTCACAATATTTCCATCGAATTTTTCAAGTAAATTAGAATAGTAGTAATCGTTAATTTGTATTGAATTTAAAATACAGCGTCCGCCAAATATCTTTTTTTTTTAAATGCTATAAAAAAACTGCTGAATATTTTTACAAATTTCTTTTTTTATTTTAAAGTACAATCCTTCCGGTTAATAATGGAAAATAATTTCATTCAAATGGCTGCCTCGGCTGGCCGTGCAATAGTCTACACGATCGGTCCAATTTTTAAGCACATTATCGATTGTGTGCAGCCGTATTTCTCCAATGGCTTCACGAATATTGTCCTTTAAAGCGTCCATTGTCTCTGGCTTGTCGGCGTAACACTTATCTTTGACGGCACTCCACAAATAATAGTCCAACGGTGTCAAATCGCAGCTCCGAGGTGGCCAAACGACATCAGCTCTGCGGCTGATAATGCGATCTTCAAAAACAGGGCGGAAAACATCGAGTGTAGCTTCGGCTTTGTGGCACGTAGCGCCGTCCGGTTGTGGGTGCTGTTGGCTGAAGTAGTAGAACACGAGACTATGAAGCGGAGAGTCCTGAGTTCGAGCCCCAGCTGAGTCATGAAATATTGTGTTGAATTCTTCTGATCAGCATTAGTGCGTGGTTGTGTTAGTTGTTGCCAGCCTGTTTTCAGTGATGAAGGCATAGTACTGATCACTGGACAATTACTGGCAGCGACTGACCCAATCATGTACTAAAAGCAGAGTAACAGCACCCACCTTCGTCGGCCCTATAGCAAAAATTAGCCGACGAAGTAAAAGGTTGAAACAGCTACAAAAAAAACAACTGTCTATCTTCTCATCTTTCACAAAAAAAAAAAAAATCAGTTCCGGTGCAATGCATTGCATATATAGGGGTCATCCCCTGAGTGCTGGTCCAAGATTAAAAAAAAAAAACCAAATGTTGCCAATATCCTCCTCTTCAATTTTTGTGAACAAAAATTCGTTCAACATGGCCCGATAACGATCGCCATTGACTGTAACGGCCACTCCTTGCTCATTTTTGAAGAAAAATGGCCCAATTATGCCTCCGCACCAAACAGTGACTCGTTTTGGGTGCGTCGGCTTTTTAAAGTATGCGTGCGGGTTTTCTGTGTCCCAAATGCGACAATTTTGCTTGTTTAAATACCCGCCAAGATCAAAATGAGCTTCATCTGAAAAGATAATTTTTTTTTGGCAAAATCGGCATCTTCCGTAAGTCTATCGCAGGCCCACTTAGCGAAGCGTTGTTCAAGCGTATACACAACCATATTCGTTTAGGATAATACTAATTATCTGTCAAATCAGACATGAGCCAAGTGTTACCATTCACGAAATAAGCACTAGTTGAAAAAAAGTTAGATGGCGGACTCTTTAGTATGATTTCTGTTACATGTATTGTTTACAAATCAATTAGCTGTTTTTTAACCACAATTCGTTTATCATCTAATGATATAATTTCCAATTCTTTACCTATTATTAATTTGCAATTTTTTGTTACTATACAATGATTGTCTGACATGTTTGTTTTTTTTTTCAAATTTCATAATTTTATTTTTATATGTAAACACTTCTTCTGTTTTTACTTCAAGTTCTTCTTTATCTTTATTTGGTAATGGCACAACTTTTCTTATTATTGCATCTTTGAACAATTTTGGTATTTTAATGCTTAATATGAAATTGGTGTTATTGAAAGTTGTTATTCCTAATTGCAACTACTTTAATTTATTAAAATGAATGTTATATTTGTTAATTTCATGATTTGTTACAATACTTGGATGTACTAGCCTGTATTTGGCTGAGACTATATTGTCTTGGATTTGCTCTATTTTACTTTTTATCATTTGAATTTTTTTCATTTGTTGTAAATACATATTTTGTTGGTATTCTCCTTCTACCATTTTATCCACCTTTTTATACACCTTTTTCAATTTCTTTCTTATCGTTTTTATACCCCTCACAAAAAAGTGAAAGGGTATGTAAATTGTATTACAGGATGTTAATTTTCTCAACAGCCTGTCCGTATGTAAACATTTAAATATACTTACTAAATATTTGGAAGGTATTTAATATTCGACCCGGTCGAATATAACGTTCTTGCTTGTTTTGTTTACATTGATGGCAACCCCATTTATGAACCAAATTCAGTTAAATGCCAAGACATTACATTACAAAGTAACTTATCTTGGGATTGTCATAGCAATAATGTTATGAACCAAATAGCACATGCCATTGGTATTTTATACAAATTTAAAAATAAATTATCCGAAAAATCAAAACTAATGGCTTATAATGCACTAATTGAATCGCATTTAAATTATTTAGTTTGTATTTATGCTTTCAATAAAAACAATATATCGTTAAAATCTTTGCAACGTTGTCAAAATAAGGCATTAAAAATTGTTTATAATTTGCCAAGAACTTTTTCAACATTGTCGCTACATAAAGATATATTTGTAAATATTTTGCCAATTAATGGTTTATACATGTATCAGGTCCTTTTGTTTATTTTTAAAAGTCTTCACAACATAGGGGAACAATTCCATTTCTTCAAAACCAAGCTAGTTTTTTTAAAAGAAACTCTTCAAACTTAAGAATCCCAAGGTGTAGATTAGAAAAAACTAAACAACGAATTGATTATATGGGTGGTAATCTTTATAACAACCAACCTTCACAATTAAAAACTGTAAAGAGATTATGCAAAGAATTTTTGAATAATTCAATTGAAACGCTTTTTAAAATATTTATATTCCTCTTATCAAATATTGTAAGAATAGTGTAATTATTATAATATTTATTATTAGATTATTATAACTGTACGTCAAGTTTAAGCAGTTGCCAACTTTTAAGACGCAGAGGCCTTTAAGACGCAGAGGCCAAATGAATTCTATGTAAAATATTTACTATTGCACAATTATCTTAAATAAATAAAAAAAAAATTTTAAATAATCAAGTCAAAGTGCTATATTCGGCTGTGCCGAATCTTAAATACCCTTCACAGATGTCATTCTTTTCGTTTAAATTTTTCGGCTAGGAAGCTAAATGTTTGGCTTTTCTTATTTCTAATACCTCTGAGCGTCTTTCAAAAATATTAAATATGTTTAATTTACAAACAAAAAGAAAAAACCCGTCTCATGTACCTCAAAAAGTTCGAATTGTCTAACCGTGGAATCGTCTTTTAGATTTTTTTGGTTTTTAATACCAATTTATTTCTTCCTGATACATAAAGTAGGTATATTTCATCATAAAAATCAAAAATAACAAATAATATGGTTACTTTTATCATTCGGGAAATGTCGATTTTCCAACCCTGGAACCGAATTTTTAGTTTTTAAAATATTTAATACCAATTTAATTCTTACCGAAGCATAAAATGTGTTTAATACACTGAAAAAAACCAAAATTGGGAATATAAGTATATGGGTACCAAATGTATGTACCAAAAAATTTTTATTTTCCAACCCTGGAACCGAATTTTTAATTTTTTAATACTAATTTAATATTTGCTGAAATATAAAATAGGTTCAATTCACTAAAACACAAAATTTGGAATTTATGTGGGTACTTCTATGTACCAAAATATTTCGATTTTCCAACTCTGGCAGCGAATTTTTATTATTTTACCAATGTAATTCTTAAATTTAAATTTTTAAACTCTTTGGTCACTCTTGTACCATAAAATATTTCATTTGTCCAACCTTGGAGTCGAAATTTTGATTTTTTATGACTTTAATACCAATTTTATTCTTCCTTAATTATAAAAAAGTTTTAATTAGCAAAAAAAAAAAAACAACGTCAATTGCCTTTTTGGTTACTTTTATGCAGAAAAATATTTCAATTTCCCAATCCTGGAAACGAAATTTTAATTTTTTTACCAATGCAACTCTTAAAGAAAAACTAAATATTTGTAACCATTACTACAAAATGTTGCAGTTATCCAACTCTCGAATCTAAATTTTGATTATTTGTTAATATTTGATACCAGTTTAGTTTTTCCTGAACTAAAAAATAGTTTTCATTAGTAAAAAACCGATGTTTGTAGGTTATAAAGTAGTTTTGTTTAAGAAAAACTAAAATTTTTTAACCATTTTGGTTATTACATGTACTACAAAATATTGAATGTACCAAAAAAAAAATTGAATTTTCCCAACCCTGGAAACGAAGTTTAAATTTTTTTGTTTTTGAAGTATAAAGTAATTTAATAAGAAAGATTTCAAATTTTTAACCATTTTGGTCACTTTCATTTACTATAAAATATTCCACTTGTCCAAACCTGGTTTCGAAATATTATATTTTATTTTTGAATTTTTGATGCCAATTTTGTTCTTCCTGAATTATAAAATAGTTTTAGTTAAAAAAAAACACGTCAATTGCCTTTTAGGTTACTTTTATGTATGAAAATATTCCAATTACCCACCCCTGGAAGCGAAATTTTCATTTAAAATTTTTTTTTGACCAATGCGAATCTTCATGATGTATAAAGAGGTTTTATTTAAGAAAAACTTAAAATTTTCAACAAGTTTAGTTATTACATGTAATACAAAATTCTGAATGTGCCAAAAAAATTTTACATTCCCATCCCTGGAAATTTTTTTTTATATTTTAATAGACCATTTCGGCTTCCCAGAGCATGAAATAGGTTTAATTTACAAACAATCAAATAAATATTTGGTTTTTGGTATTAATTTTGCGTCGAGAAATAGGTGCAAGCTTCCCAGCTCTGGAACGGTACTTCGGATTTTTCTTAATTTCAATACCACTCTATTTAAGTTCATTTCCAATCCAGAGGTCCAAGAACGAAGTCTCTAGCTCTTCTGGCGGCTTGGGAAACTCGATTTCACGTACAGACAGACGGACATCACTCAATCGTCATCGCTATTCATAAGGATCCAAAACATACGTACTTTATGGGGTCCCATATTGATATCGAAGAAATTACTCATGGAATGACAAACCTATACATACCGTTTTACATTATGTATGAATTTCTACTTTAATTGTGAACTGTTATCTATGTAAATTGTATTACAGGATGCTAATTTTCTCAACAGACAACCACATCAACATTTTGAGTTTGCGTGTGTGAGAGAAATTTTGCAAACAAACGAGCATTCTCCCCACCCTTAACTAACTTTTTTCAACAAGCGCCCAAACAACCGTCTTGGTTGGAAGCAAGCAGATTAACAGGTACTCTCACTAGTACAACAATTAACAACACCAAAAACCACACGTATATTGTGGGTAGAAAATTTAGAGCTAATGTCAAAATCAAGGAAGGGAACAAATATACATCCCAAATCATGCTCCGATTTTTATGAAACTTTTGTCATGGGTAGTACTCTTAAATCTAAGAATTATGGTAAAAAAATTTTGGAGCGGACTCACTTAATTTGGGAGTTATAGGCCTCTAAAGTTCAAACATATATGTGTCTATAACTTCCTTCATATTATTGCTACATAGTTGATATTAATATCGATGGATAGGACTTGTAAATACCTTTCAAACGATATATAACAACCTAAGGTTCTACAGAGTTGGAAAGGATAGCGGTTCAAAAATCATTTTTTTGTATTGCCTTTTTTTACAAAAGTACCGTTAAATCGAAAAGGGGTCTATATAACGGTTTTTTATTATATAGTAAAATGTATAGAAGACATTCACACCTTTCATTTGACACCTATATCATAAATCTCTAATAAGGAATGAAGACACTACAAAGGAATTAAAACTTAAAAGTTGAAGATAGTTACTTTTTCATAGAACTACACGTATTAAGTATACAAAAATATACAATGAGTGTAACACCAAAATTTGTTTAATTTTTCTTGTGATAATAGTGGACTGAAAATGTAGTACGGCCGCGCTCTAAGATTTTATTCTTCATAGTATTTCGTATCACAACGACCTCTAATAAATATTTTTATCTAAAATAATTTTTATGTTTTACTATTTTATATTACTGCAAGGTTTTCCGAGCTTAAGGATTTTCTCCTCTATGTATGTCGAACAGTGGCTTCGCTGAGTAAAGATTTTCTGCATTGCCGGCCTCCGGCCGGGCTTGAGAATTTTCCCCTCTATGTATGTCGAACAGTGGCTTCGCTGAGTAAAGATTTTTTGCATTGCCGGCCTCCGGCCGGACTTAAGGCTATTCTCCTCTATGTATGTCGAACAGTGGCTTCGCTGAGGAAAGATTTTCTGCATTGCCGGTCTTCGGCCGTGCTTAAGGATTTTCTCCTCTATGTATGTCGAGCAGTGGCTTCGCTGAGTAAAGATTTTCTGCATTGCCGGCCTCCGGCCGGGCTTAAGGATTTTCTCCTCTATGTATGTCGAACAGTGGCTTCGCTGAGTAAAGATGTTCTGCATTGCCGGCCTCCGGCCGGACTTAAGGATTTTCTCCTCTATGTATGTCGAACAGTGGCTTCGTTGAGGAAAGATTTTCTGCATTGCCGGTCTTCGGCCGGGCTTAAGGATTTTCTCCTCTATGTATGTCGAACAGTGGCTTCGCTGAGTAAAGATTTTCTGCATTGCCGGCCTCCGGCCGGGCTTAAGGATTTTCTCCTCTATGTATGTCGAACAGTGGCTTCGCTGAGTAAAAATTTTCTGCATTGCCGGCCTCCGGCCGGGCTTAAGAATTTTCTCCTCTATGTATGTCGAACAGTGGCTTCGCTGAGTAAAAATTTTCTGCATTGCCGGTCTTCGGCCGGGCTTAAGGATTTTCTCCTCTATGTATGTCGAACAGTGGCTTCGCTGAGTAAAGATATTCTGCATTGCCGGCCTCCGGCCGGACTTAAGGATTTTCTCCTCTATGTATGTCGAACAGTGGCTTCGCTGAGGAAAGATTTTCTGCATTGCCGGTCTTCGGCCGTGCTTAAGGATTTTCTCCTCTATGTATGTCGAGCAGTGCCTTCGCTGAGTAAAGATTTTCTGCATTGCCGGCCTCCGGCCGGGCTTAAGGATTTTCTCCTCTATGTATGTCGAACAGTGGCTTCGCTGAGTAAAAATTTTCTGCATTGCCGGCCTCCGGCCGGACTTAAGGATTTTCTCCTCTATGTATGTCGAACAGTGGCTTCGCTGAGGAAAGATTTTCTGCATTGCCGGTCTTCGGCCGGGCTTAAGGATTTTCTCCTCTATGTATGTCGAACAGTGGCTTCGCTGAGTAAAGATTTTCTGCATTGCCGGCCTCCGGCCGGACTTAAGGATTTTCTCCTCTATGTATGTCGAACAGTGGCTTCGCTGAGGAAAGATTTTCTGCATTGCCGGTCTTCGGCCGGGCTTAAGGATTTTCTCCTCTATGTATGTCGAACAGTGGCTTCGCTGAGGAAAGATTTTCTGCATTGCCGGTCTTCGGCCGGGCTTAAGGATTTTCTCCTCTATGTATGTCGAACAGTGGCTTCGCTGAGGAAAGATTTTCTGCATTGCCGGTCTTCGGCCGGGCTTAAGGATTTTCTCCTCTATGTATGTCGAACAGTGGCTTCGCTGAGGAAAGATTTTCTGCATTGCCGGCCTCCGGCCGGACTTAAGGATTTTCTCCTCTATGTATGTCGAACAGTGGCTTCGCTGAGGAAAGATTTTCTGCATTGCCGGTCTTCGGCCGGGCTTAAGGATTTTCTCCTCTATGTATGTCGAACAGTGGCTTCGCTGAGGAAAGATTTCCTGCATTGCCGGTCTTCGGCCGGGCTTAAGGATTTTCTCCTCTATGTATGTCGAACAGTGGCTTCGCTGAGGAAAGATTTTCTGCATTGCCGGTCTTCGGCCGGGCTTAAGGATTTTCTCCTCTATGTATGTCGAACAGTGGCTTCGCTGAGGAAAGATTTTCTGCATTGCCGGTCTTCGGCCGGGCTTAAGGATTTTCTCCTCTATGTATGTCGAACAGTGGCTTCGCTGAGGAAAGATTTTCTGCATTGCCGGTCTTCGGCCGGGCTTAAGGATTTTCTCCTCTATGTATGTCGAACAGTGGCTTCGCTGAGTAAAGATTTTCTGCATTGCCGGTCTTCGGCCGGGCTTAAGGATTTTCTCCTCTATGTATGTCGAACAGTGGCTTCGCTGAGTAAAAATTTTCTGCATTGCCGGCCTCTGGCCGGGCTTAAGGATTTTCTCCTCTATGTATGTCGAACAGTGGCTTCGCTGAGTAAAAATTTTCTGCATTGCCGGTCTTCGGCCGGGCTTAAGGATTTTCTCCTCTATGTATGTCGAACAGTGGCTTCGCTGAGTAAAAATTTTCTGCATTGCCGGCCTCTGGCCGGGCTTAAGGATTTTCTCCTCTATGTATGTCGAACAGTGGCTTCGCTGAGGAAAAATTTTCTGTATTGGTGGCCTTCGGCCGGGCTTACGGATTTTCTCCTCTATGTATGTCGAACAGTGGCTTCGCTGAGCATAGATTTTCAGCATTGCGGGCCTCAGGCTTGTTTTTACATCTGTATCAAATGTTTCAACGTTCAGTAAAATCATATCTGGCCTTATTTGAAGTTTTAATTCCTCTGTAGTGTCTTCATTCCTTATCAGATATTTATGATATGGGTGTCAAATGAAAGGTGTGAATGTCTTCTATTTATTTTACTATATAATAAAAAACCGTTATATAGACCCCTTTTCGATTTAACGGTACTTTTGTAAAAAAAGTCAATACGAAAAACTGATTTTTTAAGCGCTAACCTTTCCAATTCAGTAGAACCTTATGTTGTTATATATCGTTTGAAAGGTATTTATAAGACCTTTCCAACGATATCCATATCAACTATGTAGCAATAATATGAAGGAAGTTATAGACACATATATGTTTGAAATTTAGAGGCCTATAACTCCCAAACTAAGTGAGTCCGCTCCAAAATTTTTTTACTATAATTCTTAGATTTAAGAGTACTACCCATGGCAAAAGTTTCATAAAAATCGGAGAATGATATGGGATGTAAATTTAAGCCCAAGGAAGAAGAAGCATCATTAACAAGGAAGATTTAAGAAAAAATAACATTTTATATGGCTTATATATAAACTTTTGACAGTAGTTTAACACGCACCAAGGAAAATTCAATACACAGCTGCGCTACTGAGAGTATTTGGTAAATCTGCCTTGGTTGGAAGCAAGACAGATTTATCAGGTACTCTCACTAGTACAACAATTAACAACACCAAAAACCACACGTATATTGTTGGTAGAATTGGCAGACCTAATGACATTATTACATTTTATGTAGCTTGTAAATAAACTTTTGACAGTAGTTCGACATGTACCAAGGCAAATTTAATAGATAGCTGCGCTAGTGGAAGTACCTGGTAAATCTGCCTTGGTGGAAGCTTGTGATAGACTAAATTGTGAATCACAATTTTTGAGATTTGTGAGTAAGTACAAATACGTGCAATGCTCAAGAACGAATTTATATACATGTGAAGCGCGCTCACCCACAATGCCTATGTCGGATCTACATATATCTTGCTCCAGGTTCGAGCGTTCTACGTGTTATGTTAGTATGTGTTTGCGGCTGCGTATTAGAAAGTTTTAGTATAAGCGAGTTGATTGTTGTTGAATTTTTTATTTTACAATTATGCCAAAAACTAAAGTTGAAAAGAATCGTGAATACTGGCGGAAAAAAATGAAAATAAAATGAAATAAAAATAGTCATTGAAGAGTATTGAAAATGATAAAATTTTAATTGTTTTCAGTAATAATAAATCTTTCTTATGTACTTATAAATATACAGTTTACATAAAGCGACTGTTAATTTTTTCAATACTTGTTAATAAGTTTTTAAATCAGGGACTTTTCAGAAGTTTCACTTCTACCGTGTGTGACTTGCACACACACACACTTTTTTTGTATATCTATAATAACGCCCACTAAAGGAGGCGGGGTCCAAAAATTATTATTTTTTATTTTATGTCTCCCAGTTTAACGCGTTGGGCCTTCTTAAGTATAAATATATATCATTTGCTTAACAAAATTACAGAAAAACTTTAAAAATTCTTAGAGGTTGGTTTAGTTCTTCTTAAGGGAACTTTTTTCCCTCTTGCCCGATTTAGCCCATCTCCGAACTTAACCTGTGGTATCCTTCAAGACATATTTATACCACATTTCAAGAGTCTAGCTCTTTGCATTTGGACTGAATCGTGATTTCCACAGGCGGAAATCACGTCTTAGATTTCATCACTGATCAAGAATATATATACTTTATGGGGTCTGAGATGGATATTTCGCTGCGTTACAAACGGAATGACAAAGTGAATATACCCTCCATATTCTTTTTTTGGAAGGTATAAAAATTATTATTTGAATTTACTGCACGAGGTCTAAATCTAACTAACTCTGTCTTTTCGGAATTTAATAATAATCTATTCAAGCGAGCAAATTACATTAATCTCTTTCAATATGTATTTTCAAAACTAAATCGAAATTATAAGGATAAAACAGGCAAATGTCATCAGCAATCAAAAATAATTGCCCCGTCAGATCTAGATTTTTTAAATCATTTAAATAAATTGAAAATAGTAAAGGTCCTAGCCACTTCCCTTTGGAACGACGTTTTCGACATTCCCAAAAAAAACTTTTGAACTGATTAATGTACAAACTGTTTCCTGTTAATGAAATAATTTTTAAATAACATAAGCTCACGACCTTGAAGACCATAATAATTTAACTTTTGCAATACTATTTCATGATCCACAAGATCAAATGCCTTCGTAAAATCAAAGAATATTCCAGAAACTCCACTGAAACTATCGTCTAAAGCATATCGTACCACGTTTAAGACAGAATCTTGAGTACTAACACCTTTTTTAAAACCGAATTGATATTTGTACAAGATATTATTCTCCTTTAAATGTGTCAAAAGCTTATCGTATAGCATTTTTTCAAAAATATAATCTATTGTTGATAGAATAGCAATAGGTATGTATTTGTCGATGGTGGTCGCAGAGATTATTTTTGGAATGGGGATTTTTTTATGAATTTTATTATATATATCAACTAAAATATGTAAAAGTATTGAAAGACATTCTTTCACAAATTTTATGGATATATTATCAAAACCGTGTGTTTTATTTGATTCCATACTTACATCATTTTCATTAATCTCATTCAAGATGTGGGTGCTGTTGGCTGAAGTAGTAAAAAACGAGACTAGAAAGCGGAGGGTCCTGAGTTCGAGCCCGCGCTGAGTCGTGAAATATTGTGTTGAATTCTACTGATCAGCATAAGTGTGGGCCCCCAGTCCCGAACTGTTTGGAGTTCAACTGGAAGTAGTTTCGGCTACGGGGTCTGACCGGAGACTTGTTTCTGGTACCACGGGTGTCGGGAGCCCCAGGAACCTTGGTTTCTGCCAGTCAATAGTGTGGTCCCTCGGGTAGCATCGTGGTGGCTGTGTGTTGAGACCCAAATCGCGGGGAGAGCGTTAGCTCAGTGTGGAGTTGCATTGCAACCGGGTGCCGTGACCCAAAGATCGGCAGGAGTTTTAGATGGGCTCCGCTCCTAACCAAGGGGGAAGCCATGTCCAAATACATGGTTTCAAATTTGTACCCATGGGTGAGAGTCTGTTGCGTGTGGGGGCGTTGGTAGACGCATTGTATTCACCCGGTGTTAAGAGCACCGTCAGGTAGGGCCGCAAGGCTGGTACTGACGTAAATCAATGACATATATGATCAGCATAAGTGCGTGGTTGTGTTAGTTGTTGCCAGCCTGTTTCAATGATGAAGGCATAGCACTGGTCACTGAACATAATTGGCAGCGACTGACATCATCATGTACTAAAAGCAGAGTAACAAACCTACCTTCGTCGGCCCTGTAGCAAAAATTAGCCGGCGAAGTAAAAGGTTGAAATAGCTAAAAAAAAACTGTCTATCTTCTCATCTTTCCTAATCTGTCCCCTCAATACTATCCCCTCCTTTTCAGTTCCGGCGCAATGCATTGCATATATAGGGGTCATCCCCTGAGTTCTGGTCCAAGATAAAAAAAGGGATGACGTGAAACATTAAGCGTTCTCAACGAGTTACTTGAATCACTTGGCAAAATATTAGTTGTTTGTTTAGGTTCTTTTACGACTGAAATGAAACAGATAATTCTTCAATAAGTTTGCTTTAGTCTGATCATCTGATATATTTTCACCGCATAGATCATTAAGTTTGACAACATTTTCTTTCGTTCTAACTATTTATAAATTTCCAAAGTTTTTTAGTTTCATTTCCAATTTTACTTAAATTTTCCACATAGTAGTTGTCCTTACCAGGAACCGAAAATAACTGTTATGTTTTTATTTTGGAGCAAAAAGGTTACGCAAAAGTGCTCTTTATATGCATTTGGGAATTTTTAACCATTATGGTCACATTTATATGTTTTATATTGATTACCGTAACCAATTACATTGAGAAAAATAGAATTTTGGTTATAAACAACCATTATGTCAACCAGAAAAATATTTTGGTTATAAATAACCATTATAGCAACCAAAAAATTTTTTGCTTAAAAATAACAATTATGATAAATAATTTATTTTTTTTGGTTATCACTTATAAAACAACCGCACAAAATCAACGCAGTTCCAAATTGAAGGTCCGTTTCCAATACAAGTAAAATGATCACATATTTTAAGGTATGCTTGTCATTACAGGAAGTTACTTCTTATTGTCAAGTTATAACTCTCGTTTGTGCCTTCCAATGACAAGTGCATGTCAAAATTTAGCAATTTGACTAGTATTGGATCATTCAAACAAAATACGTAGGGATGATAATTTTTAGTCTCTTCTGTTTTCTGATATAATCTTTTCAATAGAAATTTCAACGTCATTGATTTTTTTCCCTGCAAACTTACAATATCACTTTAAAAATTTATTGATGTCTAGAGTTTTTGGTATGAAAGTGTAATTGGTGAAGGGTATATAAGATTTGGCATAGCCGAATATAGCCCTTTGACTTATTTCTATTCTGAACACAAATTTATTTTCTTTTCTCCCCCAAAAAAGCACGCAGTGTTTGATTATACTGCTATATGAACTCTCCCTTTTATATGACTACAAACATGTCTACATATTTTAAGGACACACTAGACTGCTGGAATATCAAATAATTATATTGACATAATTCTTTGGTTGTATCTTTAAAAGCTCAATACCTGTGAAATTTGTACATAGATTTTAATAATTTGTGTGACACTTATATATGTATATCTTTTTCATTCAAAAGGCACACAAAAAGCGGAATTTTATGGAATAGTAATCAAAAAAAAATTTTTTTTAATAATGATCATTTTAACTGAAAATTTTTTTGGTTGATATAATGGTTATTTATAACCAAAAAAAATATATTTCTCATTTTAATTGGTTACGATAACCAAAATTTCTTGATAATGGCTAATTATAACCATTACGCAAATTCATCTACATATGTTAATGGTTAAATATGATTTTTTTGTCGTTTATCTTATAAGTGTTACGTCCATGATAATAACTTCTTAGTTCCAATAGCAATACAACACAATATCAGGGAAGAACTACAAAAGTATAAGCGGTGTAACGATTAACTGTTTTACAGTACAAATATTTTACAAAAATTTTCCGTAAATAATTACAATTGATACTCTTTAGTAATATCTTTGTTTCTATTTATAATTTTGCTTCCTTATATACTAGAAATCTTAAACTAATTTAGGCATTACAATTAGAAGATAAAAATACTCGTAAATGTTTGTAAACACAGACAATTAATGATAAGTCGAAAGATAAGAGAAATATTTGTAAACACAGACAACTAATGATAGGTCTAAAGATAAGAATTGAATGTGTTTTTACTAATCACTTAGGTCATGAGTCAATAAACTATTCGTAAGATAAACATGAATCAGAAACGCACACAGCTTAATCTGCACCGTAAATATTATGTTTCATATTTTGTAAATACTCGTATATGTTCATGTTTGAACATTCTGCCGACCAGAAAGTGCTGTAGGAACTGTGAAGTCTGGATCTTTTCTTACAATATCTAATTTTAATGAAAATTTTTAACATAAGTATTAATTAAATTCGATGTGAATATATTTTATTTTCTACACCTTTATAAAACTAGAAATCCATTAAGTAAAGTATTTATAAGGCAAAATGATTCAAATTTACGCAATGAGATACTAGTGCTGTCTTTTGTGAGGAAATACCTTTTCTTTATTTCTGATCTGATCTATCACCAGCTAATCTGGTTTTAAATTCATTTTTATTTGTACTCCTACCCATATCGCACTCGTTCAACAATACTGTATTAACTCAAAAACTTCAAAGTTTTCAGGAGAGGAAAAAAACTGTTTTCTAAACGCTTAAGGAAGTTTTCATTAACAAAAGTTTAGCAATATTTCAAAAACCCATCAATTATTATATTGCGCTGCATAACCTTTTATTTATTCATTGTCTGCCGATAGAAAAGCGATTTTTTTAGTTACTATCATTTTCTTGAATTATTTTTGTTTATAAAAAGTAAATATTTTGAGTTGTGTTTTTTATATGAAATTTATTGCTGTATTCATACATTTTTAATAAAACAGATAAACACGAAATGAAAAAAGACTAAAGTAAACAAAGTTTTTAAAGCTAACAACTGCTAACAACCCCTAAAAGGTTTTTATATTTTATTAAATTAAAAAAGTTTAAAATATATATTTAAGTTTTCGTAGTATGAATCGTAATACTTTTAAGGGATTATGTTTCTCTTGACTAGATCTATGGTTAGGTTAGGCTAGATCTATAATATCCTTCCTTTTATTTTGCGACAGTGGCATCTTTTTTTTTTTGACAACTCATTTTGGTAATTGAACTTTAATAATTAGACTTTTTTATTTCAAATATTCACTATTATGTTTAACAAACTTAATAATGAAATTTCTAGCTGATCAAAATTGCATTTTTTGCTATATTGCTCAAATGCAAAATGATAAAGTGGTAATATTACAAAGTGTCATTAAAACTATTTCATCAAAACAGTAATAACTCAATAAACAACAGAATTATTTCATGAAAACAGTAGCAACTCAAAGAAAAAGTTAAGCGTTATTTCATGAAAACAATCATATTTCGAATTAAAACAAAAAATTTCCTTAGCTTAAACATTTGCATCTCAAAATACTACCTGACTAAAACAAACTTTTATTATTAGAATAACAACTTAACTCAAAATCCTACTTCTTATACGAAAAAGCAATTAATTGTTAATGCCAATCACTTCAAACAACTCTAAATAATTTTGTTTTCTTGATTCACAGAAATAACCCATTTCAGCAGGAAAAAGTTCACAAAATGTAATTTTATTCTTCTGACTAGAACTATGGGAATTTTTAACCATAGGTAGACATATTGTTTTTGGTCAAAAAGATAAAATAAAAACATTTTGAGGTAATACAGTATCTATTGTTGAAGGAGTGCGATATATACTTTACCACAATTTTCACTACCATTAGCACTAAAAGGAATTTGACAAACTATATTTGATTTTTCTAAAAGTTGTATTTTATCTTTTGTTTTGCTAAAGAAAAGATAAAATACTACTTCATACATTTTATGTGCCATTCTGTATTTATTCTAATCATAGATTTTAGATTTTTCTAATCTTTCTGACATCTTCCGTACATACGTTAAAGATTTATAGATCTTTGTTTCAGAAAAAACATTTATATTTCTTCTCATATATCTATATTGTCTTATCCATTTGCAAATCAAGTGATTAGCAAAACTATTATCAAGTAATATATTTCTGATAATGCTTATATATTTTCTATGAAATTCAATATCACTTACTGATAATACTCTTTCTATAAAATTTTTAGGAGAATTTATGATCATTCTCCTAGGATGTTTTGAAAAATAATTAATTATTCTACCTGAAGAAGTTGGTTTTTGATACCAATCTATTAGTAAACAATTATTTCTTTTAATTACTATTGTATATATGTAAATATGAAAGTCTGTAATTACTTTCTTTTTCAATTGTAAACTTAGTATTTGGATTAAAATCATGAAATGTTTCTCTTTTGTCTCCTGAAATAACACAAAATATGTCATCAAAATGTTTTGTCAAAACTTTTGATTTAACTGATAATTTTTCTATACAATCATCTAGTATTTTTTCCATTACAATATCAGTTACAAGCTGAAGAACCAGAACCCATCGGAAACCCCTTTTTTTGTATATATATTTTGTTTTTATATTTATATCTATTATCCATTATACATAATTTTACCATATTCAAAAATATATCTTGTCTCATATTTTTATGTTGCTCTATCAAATTAAATTTTTATCTATTTTTATCTATAGCTAGATCTACTGGAATACTGGGAAATATAGATAAAGAATTCAATCTTATGTATTTTAAGTTTATTTGGGAATCTGTTGCTTAACACAAAATTCTTTTAATTTTATACGTGCTGATTCTTTTCTGAATTTTTTTATAAAAAAGTTCAAAATTGATTATTGAGGGGTTTTAGCTACTTCCTATGCGCATTTCACTGGGGCTAATGCAGATCATCAGGGAACTTTTACCCAACATTTCTTAGAATTGTAAGCTGTTGTTGTTTTCTTTGTCTCTTACAACTACACTTGTGACAGCGCATAGAGAAAGGGACCTAAGGGTAAAAAAATCATTTTTCACTTTTTTTTTTTTTTTTTGATGTGGACAATATCGGAGCATCGAATGAGACCGATCCCATGCCCCAAAAGTGTTCCCTCCCAGAGATATGAGCGTTTTATGATGATGATGTACACCAAAGATACACGTATCTTTAAAATGGCTCTCCTGAACAAAACCGGCTTTTACCCTTAGGTCCCTTTCTATTTTGCGCGTCACACCTAGAGTTGGAAAAAACCCAGCCAGTTGTAGTGTGACATAGTGACAAGAAAACAAAAATGGAATAAGTGATTATTGAGATCTTGTTATAGGTTTGATATTTGTTGGGGCTTCTGATTCAATTTAGTCGAAGTTTAAAATAATATCTCCAGCTAGTCTAAAAAATGTTGTGTAAAGGTTCCCTGATGATCTACATTAGCCCCAGTGAAATGCGCATAGGAACTAGCTAAAACCCCTCAATAATCAATTTTGAACTTTTTTATACAATCATCGGGAAAAGAATCTGCACGTATAAAATTAAAAGAATTTTGTCTTATGTGTTTTATTTTATTTCTAAATTGCATTGCATTAATAACATTGTAATTTGAATTAAATGGTAAATTCTTTGAAGTATTTATTTATGCCTTATTTTTTAGAGCTTGTATATTTTGCGCATATGGTCTATTTAACCGGCGTCTTTAGGTTATACTTCTACAAATTTATTTTGTGAAATATAAGTAAGTAAATGAATAAAGTTCCTCATTTTGGGTTTATTTTTGATGATTTAACCCTATTGTAAAAGTCAGAAAAAATTTAATTTATATTAAAAATCAAAAACGGGATTCCAGGCTTAAACAATTGAAATTTTTTGTACCAAATAGGTTACTAAGTCCAGAGTTTTTGTTATTTTTTGTTTCAGCAGAAATAAAACTCTTATTAAAAATCAAAAACAATCAAAAAGACAATTCCAGCGTTGGACAATTGAAATTCGGTTGGTACATTAAAGTAACCAAATAAGTTACTAATTATGGTTTCTTGTTAATTAAAACCATTTTATGCTTCAGAATAAATAAAATTGGTGTTATAAATTCAAAATAAACAAAAATTCAATTCCACGGTTAAACACTTGGAAATTTTATTTAGTGTATAAATGTAACCAAATATGTATTTTTTTGTGAATTACACCTATTTTGTGTTTCAGAAAGAATAAAATTAGTATTAAAAATCAAGAAAACCAAAAATGTTATCCCAGGGTGGAGTATCGAAAATTTTTGGTACGTAAAAGTAACCAAGTAAGTTACTAGTTTTTTTCACGCCAAAGCCATTTTCACATATACTCGTATGTAACTTTTGCATGCTAAATAAGAAGGCTTCCAAAAAATGAATTATTCCAGGAATAAAGCCCTTTACTAGGCATAGTGTTACTTCATAAGGTATGAAGTAACACTATGCATAGTAAAGCGCTTTATTCCTGGAATAATTCATATAGTCGCTGTTCTTGAATTCTGCCTGCCGGATCGTACCAAGGAGTTGTAGCAAAAAGTTTGCAAAATTTTATGAAGCTAACTAATCACTGTGTGCGGCGGACATGAATTTCTAAGAGCACTTTACTTCTTATATTTACAATAAAACTCATTGTTTCCTAATTTAATTATAACTTTACTTTATTATTTAATTGAAAGACGCGATAAGCGTTTTAAAATTATTTGTCTTTTTCACGTCACAAGACAGAATTCTACCTGCTTGACATGTCGACCGTTATTTTTCATATATCCATATGTAGTAAAAAAGGGAATAAAATACAATTGTATACTTATTACACTTGTGCATAATTAAGTTATTAAAATATATAAATGAGGGAATTAAACAAGTTTTATACAGAATTTTATAGGATTTATATTTTTGATTCTCTTGATTCTGGATTTTGCGGCAAAACCTTCTCAGTAAACGAATTCGATTAGTTGACTTGTAGTTGAAAAGTGTCGTTTTTTGTTTTAAGTGTCGCCCTTCTAACTTGACCATCTTTTGCCATTACAACCTCAATAACCACACCTTTTGGCCAACAATAACTACAACGTCGCCAACTTTTAGATCTGGTTGTTAAATAAACCAATTCTTTCAGTGAGAGAGCAAATTCTTGGGTTTTATACCATCGTAGTCGTAGACCCATACGCTCGTTGACAATTGATTTGTACCAATCTAATGAGCCGACTAGTAAATGGTTAGGGCTTATAGCTTCATCGTCACTATATTCGATGGACACGAAGGTTAGTGGACGAATATTAATGGCGAATTCAGTCTCGCACGAGGCGTTTCTTAGACTTTCATCGCTAACCTTCTTCGTAGGGTGTATGTTGTATAGAACGGTTTTAACTGACCTTATTAATATTTCCCAGGCGCCGTCCATATGTGGTGCAGCAGCTTCGTCGGCCCTGTAGCATATATTAGCCGGCAAAGTAAAAGGTTGAAATAGCTACAAAAAAACTGTCTCGTTTTCAGCTCCGGCGCAATGCATTGCATATATAGGGGTCATCCCCTGTGTGCTGGTCCAAGATAAAAAAATATATATATTTCCCATTATATATATTTGCCATTATGCAAGAACTTGTATCAAGACTATGTGATACTTCCATATGGATGGCACGGACTGTTTGACAAGTACAAATTTCACCCCACCTTTTCTCGCTCCTTCAGCGAACAGTTACGTTTATGGGTCCGTAATAATCCAAGCCTAAAAAGTGAATGAGTGGTCAAATGCAGTTAGTTTTGCTGTTGGCAATGCTGACATTTGCGGAATTTGAAGTTTGG
This sequence comes from Linnaemya tessellans, assembly GCA_951800035.1. NCBI lineage: Eukaryota > Metazoa > Arthropoda > Insecta > Diptera > Tachinidae > Linnaemya > Linnaemya tessellans. The sequence continues at coordinate 76,964,277 of OX637536.1, forward strand.
GGTTACTTATTTTGCGCCATTGACCCTACAACCAGAGATAATTGAGCATTTGAAGGCAAACATTCGAGCCGCCATTGCCGAGATACGACCTCATACACTCGAAAATTGTTTTGATCGAATGGGGTACTGTAAGGCCAGCCGTGGCAGTCGTATGACTGAAATAATATTCCATCTCTAACCGAAACAATTATTGTTCCCAAAAAAAATTTGTTTGGCAAAATCTGATATATAAAGTATATATATTCTTGATCAGTGATGAAATCTAAGACGAACTGAGCATGTTCGTCCGTCCGTCTGTGGAAATCATGATTCAGTCCAAACGAAAAGAGCTCGACTGTTGAAATTTGGTGAAAATATAATTTGAAGGATAGCACAGGTTAAGTTCGGATATGGGTGAAATCGGGCAAGAGGGAAAAAAGTTCTCCTTAGAAGAACTAAACCAACCTCTAAAAAACAATATAATTTTTAAAGTTTTTTTGTAATTTTATTAAGCAAATGATATATTTTTATGTTAAAGAAGGTCCAACGCGTTAGACCAGGAGCCATAAAATTGAAAAAAAATATTTTTGGACACCGCCCCTTTAGTGGGCGTTATTTTATGCAAAAATAGTGTACAAATTTAACAAATTGTTTTATTTAAGACTACATTCCTTAAGATTTTAAGATTTAATGACGAAGCTGAGACGTAACCTGGTACTACTCTGCCCTACCCCCTTCTCGCCCTTTGCCCCCTAAATGACCCTATAAAATTTTTTATTTTATTTTGTATATAATTATCCCAAACACTTATTTTTAGAGTTTTATGACAAAGGTAAAATGTCTCCCCCACAGTCCTTGCCAGAGCGACCCTGCCAAAATACAGTTTTAATACTCTCTAAAGAGAATTTGACCCATAAAGGATATACATATATTCTTAATCATTGATGAAGTCTAAGACGGTCTAGCAATGCCCATACGTTTTACTGTGGAAAGCATTATATTGTCTATTTTTTAACCCCGCCCCCTTTAGTGGGCGTTGACGTACGATATTATATAAAGGAACTCTGTCCCACCAAGTTAAACATTTCAAATTCACTTACTAAATATTTGGAGGGTATTTAAGATTCGACCCGATCGAATATAACGTTTTTACTTGTTTTCATATAGATTTTGACATACCAGCATAGAAAAGAGCTACTGAAAGAGACAGATTTAATGACGCAATTAAAACAACTGAATCACTGAATCAACTGAAACAAATGAAAGAAAAGAGCTACTGAAACAAATGAAAGAAAAGAGCTACTGAAACAAATGAAAGAAAAAAGCTACTGAAACAATTGAAAGAAAAGAGCTACTGAAACAAATGAAAGAAAAGAGCTACTGAAAGAAATAGATTCAATGAAACAACTGAAACAACTGAATCACTGAATCAACTGAAAGAAGTGAAAGAAAAGAGCTAAAAACGCTCAGTAAAGTGAAAGATTCACCTCGCTCAGTTGAATGAATGATTCAATTGAATCAATTCATTCAGGAGCCGTACAACTCTACAATTTTTCCACTTTCGCAAGTGGTGCTAGTTAGTAGGAATATCAACTATTTAATAAAAATTCATACATAACTTAAAACATTGCGGGGTCACGCGCACTTGTTCATTGTAAATTCACAACTAAATTCAAAGAAGCTTTAGCTATCAGCACCCGATGGCTCTGGAAAAAGCGAAAGAGATACATGGAATATTGGGAATATTAATCGTCAGAGTTGGGGAATTTCGTACTAACCAAAAAGGTAATAACTTAAAATATGCAATATTCCTTAAAACATTGGCTAAATAGTTGATATTCTTAAAAGCCAAAAAGGATAAGGCGGAGCCTAAAGAAAAAGGGGAAAGCCCTGATGGAGCAAATAACTAAAGGTAAGATACACGTAGTGTTCATACTGGAACCATGGACTATTAAGAACAAGGTTTCTGGTTTAACGAATGTAATTATCAACTTGTTTATGCAAATACCGGGGCGTGCATACTATGTCATAAGGGACTAAACTTTCTTTTTCCCCCAGAATTATCAACATCTGATGCCACAACTTTAGTATATGGCAGTCGAAACATGCTGATGGCTTCAGTGTATCTACCCCCGGATACCCCGACACCTCCACCCACGACGGAATTGAGACGCATCATATCTTCCGCCAGGAGTACAGGTAGGAATATCTTAATAGGCTGTGTTGCCAACTCGCATCATTTCTCTTGGGGTACCACTAATTGCAACAATAGAGGTGATGCGTTATTCGAATATTTAATGGCAAATAACCTCTTCACAGTAAATACTGGGAATGAACCAACTTTCATTAACAGAATTAGGGAAGAGGTTATTGACATCACTATATGCTCAGAAAACTTAATTGATGAAATAAGCAATTGGCACGTGTCGGAATTGCATTCCTTCTCGCATAATCGCTATATTTTTATGACTTTAGACTATCCTGATCCTAACCCCATAACATTTAGGAATATTGCCAAGATGGACTGGTCAAGATTTAGGTCTAGTTTACAAAACAAACTCGAGAACTATCCACCACCAGTAGATACTGTAGGGCGCATAGATTCAGAGATAGATAGACTAAGTACCGATATTAGGGAATCCTTTGAGGACAGTTGTCCGCTCAGAAATAGGCGAAACCCAAGGGAAAAACCCTGGATGACGGGTGAACTTATAAATCTCAGGAGAGAAACCAGAAGGCTCTTTAATAGGGCCCGTAGGAAGGAACTCGATATATACTGGGAAGAATATAAAGGTAAACTTAACGTCCACAATAAAAAATAAGGGATACCAAACGCCAATCCTGGAAGCTTTTCTGCGAACAGGTGGACAGCGTTAGTGAGTCTTCCAAAATAAAGAAACTTCTGTCGAAAATCCGCACTCAACCTGAGACACTTGTTGACTCGGAGGGCAGAGACGGTGGACGAGTTACTAAGATTTCTTATGGATGCACACTTACATACGGTGCAGAAGAGCCTTCCGGAAGCGGTACACCCCCGAGGAATATGAACAATCTAAGGATAATAATAGATACACAAATGGTATGTAGAGCGGTGAAGAGCTTTTCGCCCTAAAAAGCAGCAGGGCCTCATGGCATTTTTCCGGCTCTTCTTTAGAGAATTGTGGACCTGATAGAGGATAGGTTGGCTAATATCTTCACAATCTGTCTTACAAATGCATATACTCCCCTGGCATGGAGGGAGGCTAGACTTGTCTTCATTCCAAAACCGGGAAGGGCAAGCTATGCGGATCCGCGGGCTTACAGACCGATTAGCCTAACTTAATTCTTACCGAAGACATTGGAACGAATTGTTGATACAATGTTGAAGGAAAGGATACCGCACGATATACTGAAATTTAAACAACACGCTTATATTAAGGGCAGGTCTGTTGAGACGGCCCTACAAGAGGTTGTACATCATATAGAGAGAACCTTCGATTTGGGTATGTACACCATGGCTGTTTTTATCGATATAGAGGGGGCTTTCAATAATACTTATGTATATCGACCTCGAGCATTATAAGTAACTTTGACTTGGACCAGAGATTGACTGCATGGATCAGTGATATGCTAAGGAACAAGAAGATAAGTTGCGAGGTTAACGACACAAGGGTAGGGGGGAATGTGTGTTGTCGGAACGCCACAGGGGGGAATACTGTCTCCCTTGCTGTGGGGGGTAACCACAAATACCCTACTGAAGACATTATCCCAGGAAGGATTTATGTAGCGATACTGATAAGGGGAAACAATTCTAGGGTTCTTTGCGAAAGGGCAATAGAGGCCCTGAATTTAGCTTATAACTGGGCTACACAAAGGGGTCTCAATGTCAACCCAGAGAAGACAGAAATTTGTATGTTTACAAGGAAACGGAAGATTGCACATGTGGAATCACCGGTTTTTTTCGAGATAGAACGATACAGATTAATAAAAAGGTCAAATATCTAGGAGTGATACTCGACTGGAGGTTATGCTGGAAGGACCATATAGAAAGTGGGGTGATCAAGACCCAAAGTGTCTGGACCTATTGCAGAAGGGCAATCTGGTCCAAATGGGGAATGCGCCCAAAGATGGCAAGGGAACACTGGGACAAGGGAACACACAACCAAACATCAGAGTATAGTACACGTCTTACCCGGGAACAACGTTCGCACGGTTACGTGCAATAGGATCCCTATTAGATATGTACAATCACATTGCACCACCATAATATCGGAAGGTATGGAGTGGGAGGGTGTAGGTACAATGAACCCCATAACTAACCTATACACGGACGGGTCGAGGATTGGTGACCGATCGGCTGGAGGTTTCTGTGACATGGGTCGTAACTTTCGCAAATACTTCCGCCTGCCGGATCATAGCACGGTATTTCAGAGTGAGATCGTGGCTATTGCGGAAGGGATAAAATGGTTGAAGGAAATCGATAACAGACTACCGGTTCGTATATTCACGGATAGTAGGAAGGTCATCGAGGCCCTGAGAAATCATGTGGTTCAATCTCGGTGTATACTACAGTGCAAGGATGAGATTAACTCATACACGCACTGTGGGGGCATAGAGATAATATGGATCACAGGACATCAGGGGATACCTGGAAATGTTGAGGCAGATAGGCTGGTTCGTTTTTAAGAACGAACTAAAGCGATGGGCTATAGAATTGCATACAAGAGATTGGCAACTTTCTACCGTAGGTAGGGTGACTAGATTTCTATGGGGGAACCCAGATGGTAGGAGGACAAAGGAGGTCCTAACATTGAGTAGGTCAGCACTAAGGAGGTTGGTTTACTTAATAACAGGACATACAGAGTTAAGGACTCACCTGGCACGAATGGGTATCGTTGGCGATATAACATGCCGGGCCTGCCAGGAAGAGGACGAGACACTGGAGCACTACTTGTGCTATTGTCCGCCTTTTAGCCAAGAAAAACATTTAATCAGGAGATTATACAGGAGATGGAATTTCTTAGGGGCTCTGATTGGAAAGACTTAAGGAAGTACATTGAAGAAACTAGGTTCCTGACGTAATTAAACTCAGAGGTTCCCATGGTATCGGTGGAGGCTCCCTACAGTGGAATGGGAACTCCTTTTTATAGAGCGCACAACAGGCCTATGAGGCCTAAGTGTAATCCAGGACTGATTGGGATGCCTATGCCCCTCTTTTCACCCTAACCTAACTTAAATACAAAATTTTTTTTTTCACTTCAAAATTAAATAAGATTTAAATGGCCCACATTGTACATTTAAATTCAATTTGAGTTTTTCATACAACCATGTGTTTTTCATTGTTCGTTTACGTTCAACAACTTGAAAATTGGTAAAGCACAGGGCACACTCATACAGGTAGGAGCAATAGCCCAGTTGAGTATTTTGTTGTTGGGAGAAATTCTAGTACAAAGTCAAAATTTTTTACATATTTACATACATACAAAACTTAAGAGCAAATGTTTTTGTACTTTTTCGTTTTGTTCTGTTCTACACATTTAATTGTGACATTTGAATTAGATTTCACAAAAACAAAATACATGTTGGTTTTTATTTTTGTAGAACTGCTCCTACCTGTATCAGTGTGCCCTGGTAAAGCAGCTGGTCATTGATACAAAATTTCTGTAAAAAGGTAGTTGTATATCAAGTAGTCGCAAGAGTACAACAACATAAAATTACAAAAACCACCGTACACTTTGTTTGTGTAAAATTCTATTTAACATTGGTTAAATAGTTGATATTCCTACTAACTAGCACCACTTGAAACGGTGGAAAAATTGAAAAAAGAACGCTGATGAGATGTCGTAGCGGCCTCGAAATCAGTACTGATCCGTTCTGCTGGTTTAATGACCATGAAAAATATTCTTAATATTCCACTCTCTAAAATATGTAAATAGAATGTAATCACGTTCATTTATTAAAATAAAAAATAAAAAAAATTGCAGTTTCGCAGATTTGAACTTATAGCCTGTTGAGAAAATTAACATCCTGTAATGCAATTTACATAAATAAAGGTTCACTATTAAAATAGAAATTCATACATAATTGAAATCATGTTATTAGCCACATTTGATATAACAATAATAGAAATTGTGATTGTAATTTCTCATAATAGTTATTGAGCCCATTCGCTGTTGAATTTTGTCGTTTTTTCTTGCGAAGAATTCGGGATGATATTTCGTTCATTGTTTACTTTTTTGTGCAGCAAATTATTATGCTTATACATATGTATGTACAACCGTCGATGCCGTACTCCTTGTTGTAATTACATTTACGCTTAAGTATGCCTAAGCATTGTCGACAAATATTTTTTGCAGTCGTACGATTGCGTGGCACATTTTTAAACACGTTACAATGGGCTACTTTGTGACTACCGATAACGCATATAATACACATTGTACTTACTGAGTTGTTGTTACTAAACCGTCGCTGGACTCCACCAAGTTTTGTTCTCGGATGTGTCCCTTTACGGAAGCGCCGGCTTTCCCGAACAATGGGGTTACGCTGCTATCTACCTCTGTCATATGGTATAACCAGCCATTAAACGACGATCATCTCTGAGGCACATCGCCCAATTCAATTTATGATTATTTGGAAGTTTGTCCACCATTTCTTTTACTAGTAAAGGGTGGCTAAGATGAGAGTGCTTCTGATAGACTTCCATTGTAGCACAGATATTTCGCACGCAACTTGCAAATTCTACAATTCATTCTTAATAGGAAGCAAGCATCTCGTTTTAGAGATTAGCTCGCTCTAGAATATGTTCTGGACTTCTGAAACACATACGTACTGTCCAAAAAATTTCAGACGCCATTTGGCGTACTAGCAATTTACTTTGGAACATTTCACTGAGAGCTAATTTCAGTGCTGCATGCAGTCTAAATAAATTTTCAGCTTCTGTATAGCCAGCGAAGTTTTTGTTAGTTTCAAAGCTGCTGATAAAAAATGGCCACTCAAAAAGAAAAGGAAAATATTGTCTTGCAGCTAGCTGTGCTAGTGTTGGCCCTACATTTGCTGCTGTCGCGAATGTCGGTACTCAATTCGATTAGATGTCATGTAACATTTTGTATTTAGCATCTAAGTACTGTCATCTGAACTGCATTTCTTCAAGTTTATTGATTTCTAAACTTCGCTGTCTTGTCAAGGTTACTATATAATGTTGGACACGTTGTTTGACTTTGCTTTTGAGAATTAGAAATTTTTACCTGGAAATAATTTGGTTGTGTAAATGTGGGATGACAACTGTTTTGCCAGGATACGTGTGGCAAATACGACATTATAGGCTTTGCGTAAATCGTAGATAATGGTGCCATTGTCTCTAAAGTAAGTGATGGTGCCATTGTTGTTGCTATAGAAATCGGGTGTGCACTATTTCCCGTGCTTCTTTCTGCATGTGCTGACTGTACCACATCTTCATTTGATGACAGCAACGTTAAATAAGCTTGGGGTCCTATTCCCTGTATGTCAACTGATTAACTATTTCGATTGCAAGTGGTGGCAGTAGACGTATATGTTGCAATGTATACATATGTACCTATATAATTTTCACAACCACTTTGCAATCGTCACCAACGCATGCGAAGTGATACCATTAGTCACAAACATCGCATTGCACCATTTGATTCGTATCTTTCTTACAATACCCTTTGGTTCACAGAGTGAAAATAATATATTTTCACTCTATGAAGCAGCCATTTAGGTATAGTTATTCTTTTCTTTTGGAGAAGGTAAATTTTGGAGTCAAATAATGTTGGAATATTTTCCGAACGATCATTATTAAAGGCAATTTGACAAATAATTTTAAAGAAATGTGGCGGACGTGATTTTGTACATTCTAAAAGCACTTTACTTCTTATATTTGCAATAAAAGTCCTTGTTTTCTAATTCCATTACAACCTTATTTTATTCAGAGAAGCGATAAACGCTCTAAAATTATTTGTCTTTTCCACGTGACACTATTTCATGCATTAACTTTTTGTAAATATATGCATATGTAGTAAAAAAAAGGGAATAAAATACTATTATATACTTATTACACTACATAGATAATAGCCTAGACAGGCCGCAACGATAATACGAGTTATAAATCGACTAATTCGGAATTAACTTTTGGCCGCACAGATGACACTTACTGCATTATTTAACTGAGCACCTAAATATAAAATAGCATCTATCAATAAAATAGGTGCAACGGGCCGCAAATCAACACTTACGTTAAATAATAATATACGAGTATAGCAGCTACATATGTATATTTTTAACTTACACTTAATCAATATTTATTATTTTTTTACTGCTTTTAATTATTCAACGCTTATTTATTTTAAAAAAATCACTCAATTAGTAATCGTTAACATAAAAAACAGTGACACAGTTGTCAAAATTCACCAGTGCTGCCAAATTCTCATTCGCTAATGCAGAATTAATCACAAAATTTAGCTGCAATACAAACTGTATAATGCATGAATTAACGCAGATTAACTCTTTTAATTTGCATTATCGTTGTGGCTAGGCTATACATTATTGAAATATATAAATGACCGAATTCAACATGTTTTATACAGACTTTGAAAGGATTTATATCTTTGACTCTGCGGCAGCACTGTGTTCGAATGGAATCCTCTCAGCAATAAGTCCTTTGTTGATTGAAAAAATAAAATGAAGTAAGCTACAAGACAAGCAATATAAAGAATTGGCGGGTTATTCTACTTAGTTGTATCTTAAGGTAACACAATAGTATTATAGAACTCCATTTCTAAATACTGAGATTTTTATTTTATTTATATGTGAGTCGTTACAATTTTAAACAGTAAATCTTCATTTTTTTTTAACTCGGACCAGCACTCATGGGATGACCCCTACTAGAGTTGTGCTCTTCAGCTCAGTGAGCTGACCGCTCATTTTAGCTCAGCTCAGTTTACTGAGCTAGTTCATTTAATAGCTCAGTAGCTCTGTGGCTCAGTTATAATGATACAGCAAGGGTGATTAAAGACGTTCTAACCATATTTATTAAAGATGGCATAAACTATAAGAATAATATCGTGGAGTTTTAGAGACAAATCAATCAATAATGCGACTTTTTGAAGAGGTGGAGTATGAAATATATATATATATATATATATATATATATATTTATATATATACATATGTATATATATATATATATATATATATATATATATATATATATATATATATATATATATACATACATATATGTAAGTTAACACATTCCTTACTTAAACTCCGCCACTGCTGACAAGACACACGCGCACAATATTTTCCCACAAAACAGCAAAAGAATTACGCTGACGTTGCATCCAGACATAATTTTTACTTTATATTTTTAATGTTCTTAAATTTCACCTAATTATTTTGCAATGCACACAAATTGTTGAAGTTGTGCAACAGGTATTAATAATAATAATTTTGTATCAAAAAGTTAGTTCTAATTCATGCTTGAGAAATAAAGGATAGGCTTTAGCTCAAAAAATATTTTTTTTATAAATTTTAATAATAAAATAATTAATTGGCGCTCGAGCAGGGACCAACGTATGCGCTAAGTGAAAAGTCTGAAAACCAAAAAGTAAGACCCCGCGAGTTCCAACAAAATAACATCCTGAAAACAACAAGTAAGGATAAAGTGAACACAAAGTAAAAATTCCTGAAAATAAAAAGTAAAGATAAAGTGAACACTAAATAAAAAATTCCTGAAAATAAAAAGTAAGGAAAAGTGAACACAAAAGCTACCTGAAAAACGAAAAGTAAGGAGCAAAAGTGAACGCACAAAATAAAATAGCCTGAACAACAAAAAGTAAGGTTTAATTGAACAAGCGACTTAGTTGCAAGGAGGACTAAGTACAACAGGAAAAGGTGCATCCAGAACCGTTCATCAAACCAGATCCCCAACGTTGGTGATGTTTAGTTTAAGTTTAGTATTTCTGTAAGTAATAGTTTTAAATTTTTAAGTGCTTTAAATTTCTATTGCTGTAGAACAAATAAAAAATATTTAATCAGATCAATCGTAAAAAAAAGAAGGAAAACAAAAGAAGGTTAAAAGTTGAAAAATTAAAAGAATAAATTAATTTGCAATAAATTAAAAAGATTAATGATTATACTTAAATCGAGATAATAAAATTAAGAAATTAGTAACGATAAAATAATTAATATTAAAATTAACGAAAACGGAAAGTTCTTGCAAATATTGAATAACGATATATATTAAACAATTCATATAAAATCTATAATATTGAGATAAAAAAAATATATCCTTGCGATCTAAATAAAATAAAACCAACAATAAGTGGTAAAGTTTTTCAAAACAAAATTTTTTTAACAATTTATTATCTATAAAATCAAATAATTTTTTAAATCTATGGTTTTGCAATATTAATACTAATTATTTAAAAGATTTATTAAAGGGGGAGCTGTTGCGATTCTCACGAGACCCTCCAACAGCAGGGATTATAAAAAAAGTAGAAAATAATAATAGGCAGTTTTAAAACATTAGGAAATTTTTTAGATGGAGGACGAAATTATTAATCAATTAAGCCAAATGAGGCTAGAGGGGAATACACAACCGACCACTTCAAAATCAATTCCGGCTCCGATAAATCAATCCTCTGTTCCAACAGATACAGATCTTGTTAGCGAAATAGTCCAAAGGGTATTAAATCAAATAGCCAATAGACCAGTAGAAGATATTCAGGACAATCATGTAGCAGTTGACGCTACCAACACAATTGACTTTGACCGTATACCGGACATGGTTAAGTGCCTTAGGGAATTTTCCGGACGTTCTGGGGAATTCAATTCATGGAGGAAAACTGTAGACAGAATACTGGACGCATACGCAAATTTTAGGGGCACATCGAAGTATTTTGCTATACTTCACACGATAAGACACAAGATCGTATGCGAGGGCGACACAGCACTTGAATCCTACCGAACCCCATTGGATTGGGTACAAATAAAAAAATGCTTGATGCTACACTATTCAGATAAGCGAGATATTGGTACTCTAGAGTACCAGATGACGAGTTTAACTCAACGTCATCGAGACGTAGCCACCTTCTACCAAATGGTATATCAACATCTGTCACTCATTTTAGATAAAGTAGCATGTCTAGACATAAGCGAGGAATCAATCCGCGCTATGACCAATTCTTATAGAGAAAAGGCTTTGGATACTTTTATCCGAGGTCTTAACGGTGATTTGCCACGGTTATTAAGCATCCGTGAACCAGCTACGCTTCCACAGGCATTGCACTTATGCCAAAAATTGGAGAATATGACATTTCGTCTTAACTACGCACAAGGTGTGAATAGACATAATGTGGGTACAACACTACACAAGCCTTCACGGCCAGTGACAAATTTTAAAGGACAACAATTCTATCCTGAATTGGCTTACGTGCCACCTACATCTCACCGTTTCTACGGTGCAAATCAGCAACCTAATCGCTTCTATAACCGACCTAATGTCCTCCCTCCAACACGAATGATGCAGCCCAATTACAACAGATTCGGTAACCAGCAACCCAATTACAACAGATTCAGCTATAATCAACCCTATAATGGCTTCAATAATGTTAGACATTTTAGACCGAATTTAAATACAGTCCACAATCAAAATAGCCCTTCTGCACAACCGGTGCCAATGGAGATCGATAGCTCGAGCCACTTTAGGCACAATAATTATCGAACTGAACCAACACCGAACTATAATAATAAGCGTCCTCTGAATAGTCAGAATTCCCATCCTCCCAATAAAATCCAACGTAATTTTCCTTTAGAAACGAACCATGACGAAACAAATTACGAGTACTTTGACGATGAAACTTTGTATCCTGTTCAAACAGATGTAGATCCGAACAGCATATATTCGGAAGATGAGGTTGCCGTCGCAGACGATATTCCGTCTGGAAGCAATATTCCATCAGAACACGATAACGTAAATTTTTTAGAATAACGACATCTTCGCTTCCATGTTTCGAATACGTTACTAGTTGCGGAGACAAATTAGACTTTCTTATCGACACAGGTTCTAACAAAAATTACATCCAATCGACTCGGATTAAGAATCCAATTCAAAACGAAAAACCGTTCAAAGTAAGTTCCGTTGCGGGTGACATCGAGATCACTCACCACATAAATATCGACATTTTCGGACCAAAAATTAAAAAAATTAAATTCTACATTTTGCCTACCCTTTCTTCATTTCACGGAATAATAGGCAACGACACCTTGAGAGAATTGAAAGCAACTATTCATACTGACAGAAGCTTTATGACAATGTCTCCTGGAATAAGAATTCCTTTAAAACAACGAATGTCCCAGGAAGTAAATTCATTTGAACTGAACCTGCCAAACCTAACGCGAGAACAGCATATAAAATTAAATAATATAATACGAAAATGCCCGAATTTATTCTCGGATCCCGACGAAAGACTAACTTTCACAACATTAGTGAAAGGCGAAATCCGTACCACTACGGATACTCCGGTTTACTCTAAACCATATCCATATCCAATGGCACTAAAAGGAGAAGTGGAACACCAAGTAGAAGAACTCCTTGCCAACGGAATTATTCGTAAATCAAAATCACCATACAATTCACCCGTCTGGAGAGTCAATAAAAAGGCCGATAGTTCTGGTGAAAAAAAATATCGTCTGGTAATAAATTACCGTAAGCTCAATTCGGTTACTATACCAGACCGATACCCGATTCCTGAGATAAACGAGGTACTTTCAAATCTTGGCGAAAACAAAATTTTCACGGTTATAGACCTGAAGAGTGGGTTTCACCAAATACCTCTCCGTGAGTCTGATATAGAAAAGACGGCATTCTCCGTAAATAATGGGAAGTATGAATTTTTACGCCCTCCCTTCGGACTTAAGAATGCACCGTCAACATATCAGCGAGCTTTAGATAACATTCTTCGTCAGCATATAGGCAAACGATGTTACGTCTACATTGACGACGTAATAATTTTTGGAAAAAATGAGGAAGAACACCTGCAAAATTTGGAGGTAGTGTTCAAAACTCTGGAAAGGGCCAATATGAATATACAGATGGATAAATGTGCATTTCTTAGATAGGAAGTAGAATTTTTGGGGTACATAGTAGGCGCAGACGGTATAAAAACAAATACGAAGAAAGTGGAGGCAATTGCAAAAATGAGACCTCCAGGGAATTTGAAGGACCTTCGATCATTCCTTGCAATGGCGGGCTACTACAGAAGATTTATTAAGGACTTCGCAAAAGTTGCCAAACCGCTTACTGCAGTGTTGAGAGGTGAATGCGGTACTATTTCAAAGAACGCATCAAAAAAGAAATTAATCACGTTAAGCAAAGAGGCATTAGACTCCTTTAATAAAATAAAAACCACTCTGATATCAAGGGATATCGTACTTTCTCATCCAAATTTCGAGAAAGATTTCGAGCTTACCACAGATGCTTCCGATTTCGCGATTGGAGCAGTGCTATCGCAAGACAACAGGCCAATAACATTCATTTCAAGAACTCTCAGTAAAACTGAGGAAAACTACGCCACAAACGAAAAAGAAATGTTGGCTATCATATGGTCACTAAATTGCCTCAGAAGTTACTTATATGGTTCGAAAAAAATCAAAATTTATACTGATCACCAACCTCTCACATATTCATTGAGCTCTTAGAATACTAACTCAAAAATGGAAAGATGGAAATCGATTCTAGAGGAGTGTAATTATGAATTGAAATATAAACCAGGATATTCCAATGTAGTGGCAGATGCCCTATCACGAATACCTGCTCAAATTAATACACTCACATCTACAGCCCATAGTACCGAAAGTTCACCACATGACTTGTTACCATGTGCCGAAACACCAATTAATGTATTTAAGAACCAAATATTTTTCAAACAGTCTGAAACTGCATCCTATCAGTTCAAAATTGTCTTCCCTACGGTCAATAGACATATTATTGAAGAACCACTATACAACGAACAAATCCTTTTAGCTCATCTGAAAAGATATCTCAACCCATCCGTAATTAACGGAATTCACTCGGAGGAAGGGATAATGGCTATTATCCAAAACTTCTATCCACAACATTTTAGTAACTACAAAACTCGCTATACTCAAAAATTTTTCAATGATATCACCAATGAACAAGATCAGGAAACTGTAATTTTGGAAACACATTTGCGCGCTCATAGGAACGCGAGAGAAAATAAATCACAAATTCTAGAAAAAAGTTTTTTCCCAGGTATGCTCAGTAAAATAAAGAACATTATAGCAAATTGTACTACGTGCAAAGAAAGTAAATACGACCGACACCCTAATCAACCTAAGCTAACAGAAACACCGATACCAACACATCCAGGCCACACTATTCACATAGATTTGTTTTTAAATTTACAAAATTTGCCATTACAAAAATATTAAAGAGCAGATCAATTGAAGATATTAGGAAACCACTCAGGGAGATAATATTCGGCTTTGGCGTACCCAAATTTATAATAATAGACAACGAACCCTCACTAAACTCAGCCGCTATTAAATTCATGATTGAAGATGAGTTGAAAATAGAGGTTTATACAACACCGCCATATAAGGGCCAAGCTAACGGTCAGGTGGAACGGTTTCACTCAACTATAATAGAGATAATGCGATGTATTAAGGAAAATGGGGGACACAGAAATTTTTACGAGTTGTTGGAAAGAGCAGTGTCTGAATACAACCATAGTATGCACTCAGTGACTAATAGGAAACCCCTTGACTTGTTTTTCGGACGAAATGTTAGTTTTACTCCAGAGGATATAGAAAAGACCAGGCAAGATAACCTTGAAAGATTGGCAGTGAAACAGAGAAAATATATTCAATTCCATAATAGGAAGAGACACGAACTAAAATCCTATTTACCAGGACAAATAATTTTTGTAAAGCGAAATAAAAGATTAGGAACTAAACTTTCCAAACCATATTCAAAGGAAATAGTTAAAGAAGACAGACATAGCACTGTTTTGACGGAAAAGGGACAGATAGTACATAAAAGTAGAATACGCAACTAAAATACATTATAAATTTAATTTTCCCATACAGATCGATCACGTCGCTGTGTTACGCGGACATTCAGATCCTGGACTACTCAAATGCTCAACTGGTAATAATAGAAAAGGGCACAGCAAGACTGCAAACTGGACATTTTAAAATAATTCACGAGATAGACATCGACAAGTTCTCAGACATAATAGAAAACATTGAAAGAATGACACAGACATCGACAATCAGACGAAACCCACATTACCCTTTCATATCCTTACTGATATCCCAAATCAAGACACATTTAAATAATTTACGGGTAAAAAAACTAAAAAGATCTTTAGATTTTATAGGCAGCGCATGGAAGTGGATAGCCGGAAGTTCTTACCGCCACGACCATGAGATTGTTCTAAGCAAATTAAATAATGTTCTAGAAAAGAATAACAATCAAGTATTGATCAACAAGCTAACCATAGAAAAAATTAATGAAATTACTAATATGTATTACTAATAATATTGCAAAAACAATAGAACATGGTGGATCTACAGAAATAGATCTACTATTGATGCTAAAATTTAAATTGGAAGTCATGAAAGAAGAAATTGTAAATATTGCATATGCAATACATTGGGCAAAAGCTAATATAGTAAATTCTTATATCCTATCTAACGAAGAGATTAATATAGCCAAAAATATTGCTGACAAAGAAAATATCCCATTTGTAAATTTAGATGAAGCTTTTGAATTTTCCGAAATAAAAATTGCATCTAACGGAAATATAATAATTTATATAATAAGCTTACCAACCGTTGATAATAATATATGTAAATCAATTGAACTAAGAGCAGTAAAACAAAATGAGAGAATTAATAAAATAAATTTTAATGAGATACTAATTTGCGATGTAAAAATGTACGGAATTAAAGAAAAATGTAAGAACTATAATAATTTAGAAGTATGTTTAAGGAATAATATAGTAGTTTTAAGCAACGATACCTGTGTAAGAAACCTCCTGAGAAGCCGCACACCGAATTGCACCGAAATCAACAATCAACATATTCCGAACTTTGAGGAAATAACACCAGGCATTTTATTCCTGAATAAATTTAACGGAGAAGTCACCATTGAAAACGAAACAACTACATTAGATGGCACATTTTTGATTCATTTTATTAACTCTACTATTGATATCCAGGGAGAAAAATTTTACAACGAGCAAAAAACAACAAGGAAACCACTACCAGCAATCCTTCAACCCTTATCTATATCCAACACTGTGGAGGAAATACTCTCCTTACAAATGCTACATCAACTGAACACAAATAACACTAATTACATAGACACCCTAGAGAAAGATAGTAAAATAAAATATACTATAACCTCGATTCTTACCTTCGTAATAGTCGTCATCATTATAGTTTTCGGAAGAAGTACTTGGAAGATTAGAAAAGGAAAAGCCATCCAGCTAACAGATTCGGCAATAGAAGGACTGAACCAATTATTCAGTAAACCAAAAACAACAAACGAGGACGTTTGAAATTTTAGGGGGGAGTAGTTAACACATTCCTTACTTAAACACCGCCACTGCTGACAAGACACACGCGCACAATATTTTCCCACAAAACAGCAAAAGAATTACGCTGACGTTGCATCCAGACATAATTTTTACTTTATATTTTTAATGTTATTAAATTTCACCTAAATATTTTGCAATGCACACAAATTGTTGAAGTTGTGCAACAGGTATTAATAATAATAATTTTGTATCAAAAAGTTAGTTCTAATTCATTCTTGAGAAATAAAGGATGGGCTTTAGCTCAAAAATATATTTTTTTTATAAATTTTAATAATAAAATAATTCATTTGTATATACATATATATATATATATATATATATATATATATATATATATATGTATATATATATATATATATATGTGTGTATATATATACATATCTATACATATATATATATATATATGAATATATATATATATATATATATATATATATATATATATGAATATATACATACATATATGTATATATTTACATATATATATATATATATATATATATATATATATATATATATATATGTATATATATACATATATATATTATATATATTTATATATATAAATATATATATATATATGTGTATATATATATATATATTATATATATACATATATATATATATATATATATATATATATATATATGTATATATATATATGTTTTTTTTTTTTTTTTTTTTTTTTTATGGACGTAATGATAGCAACTATCAATAGTGGCCCCACGACAACTTCACTAGCACCACCCTGGGACAGCTTTGGCATTTCATCAGGGTGGGTAGTATTATCAGTATTATTCCTACGTCCTCCTTAGTTCCTAGGTAAGGAGGTTCGGAACTGATGCGCATATTTAATCGTCAGTAGCTAACGAATCCTAAGACGTACTAACTCTCCTACGAATCTGTGCTAATCTGCGAAGTTCTATTAGAACAAGCTGTACAAAACTACACACTCTGGTCCAATTCAATAAGGATTCCAGCATGGTCGGAATAATATTCTCCGGGCTGATCATACGCCCCAAGCCTTCCTCTAAATACGACCTCCAGTTGCTGAATCGTGAGCAGACAAAGACGACATGCTCAGCATCCTCAACCACATTCCCACCACAGTGTGGACAGAACGGAGAGTCGTCGTGCTTAAAACGAAATAGATATGACCTAAAGCAACCATGTCCAGACAAGAACTGTGTTAGGTAATAGTTCAGATCACCATGTTTCCTAGTCAGCCATAATGTGATGTCGGGTATTAATGAATAAGTCCATCTTCCCTTTTCAGTGGTTGACCACCGTTCTTGCCATTTTTGCATACATAAATCAGAGTTATCCCTATTCATGATTTCTAAATCGATAGGGATCATACCCGCAATGATAAAAGCCGCCTCGTCCGACACTGTCCGAAATGCACTACATACTCTTAAAGCAGCTAGCCTATACACAGGGCATACCAGCCCCACATATGTGGAATATCTAAGTGAGTCTGACCATACCGGGTGTGCATATAGGATAATGCTCCTTACTACTCCAGCGAGCAGTTTCCTCTGAAGATACTTTGGCCCTCTCGTGTTTGGCATGATCCGAGATAGCGCCAAACAGGTCCCTGATGCTTTGGATGCTATATATCGCAAGTGCTCGCGAAAAGATAGCCGTGTGTCAATCATCACACCCAGATATTTCAGAAATGCTTTGATTCTATGGAACAAGTGCCAACATTGAGGGTAATAGTTTCCCTAGCCTTACGACTACTAATCAAAACCGCTTCGGTTTTATGATCAGCTAGAGTCAATCCCATTGCAGTGATCCAGGACTTTACTAATTGTACGCTGGCATTTGCAATGGTTTCTGCCTCCAGCAATTCCTTAGCTTCACACACCAGCGCTATATCGTCTGCGAATCCCACAATCTGCACTCTCTCAGGTAACCTCAACCTTAGTACTCCATCGTACATTACGTTCCACAACAATGGTCCAAGTATCGATCCTTGGGGAACACCACCACTAATCCTACGTTTCCTTATACCCGCATCTGTACTATAGATCAATTCCCTATACCGGAAATAATCCTGCACTATCCCTATCAGATATTCTGGGATGTCCAATCGAGTTAGAGCATCAACAATATGCACCCAGCTCGCTGTGTTGAACGCGTTCTTCACATCCAGCGTCACAACTACACAGTACTCCTTTGTGCCATTCCTCCAACTCCTGCCATAGATAGTCCGTGCAGCAGTTTCTACTACCACGTTTATAGCATCCACTGTTGACCTCGCCCTCCTGAAGCCAAATTGGTTGTCTGATAGACCATTTCTGTCATCAACGCAATTCCCAAGTCTTCGGCAGATCACACCCTCTAGCAACTTCCCACATGTATCTATCATACACAGTGGCCGATAAGATGAGGGATCATCTAGGGGTTTATTGGCTTTTGGTATTAATACCAACTTCTGCCTCTTCCATCTTGTTGGAAAAATTCCCCTACCTAAGCATGTATTCACCATTCTTAAGAACTGCTGGGGACAAAGCCTGACGGCCTCCTTTAATACTATATTTGGAATGCAGTCGAGTCCAGGTGCCTTCTTGTCTC